>KN832573.1:271339-441951 GCA_000827205.1 Plicaturopsis crispa FD-325 SS-3 | reverse complement strand
CTCCCCCCCCCCCCCCCCCCCCCCCCCCCCAGCGGCTGAACCAGGAGTCGCTATCCCAAAGAACATGGTCAACGAGGGGGACCAGCAGTAAGAGGTAGGCATATTCATACCTCAAGGTTATCATGCACAAGAACAGTCGCGTCACTCTACGACTGGACATTTTGCACGACCCCGCCTCCCCAACGTCCGAACCAGGAATTGCTAATCTGCTAGGTAACAGGGTCAGCTAGTGGGACCGCCCGTATGCAGACAGATATGTTCTTACCAACAAGCGGTCCTGTACTGGAACAGCCGACTGAACGCTTTGGTTGTGCGTCGATCTGAGTGGAATAATATTTGTTAGGGGCCGTCAACGGTTGTGTTCGGCGCCGTATGATCACTGTCCGGATGGGCTCCAGCAGCCAGAACGGTCCGGTAGCGTATGAAGGTGATGGCAGGTAGTGCGCTAAAGGTTAGGGAATAGCAAACTCTGAGCCGGGACCCCGTCGAGTGCGGCTGGGATCTCGATTCCGAACAAGATACTGATTAGCGTTTGACTGGCCCTCGAGGAAGTGCGGGACTAGGCCTTTCAGAGTCAAATACATCACTCAGCGATGGAGAACTTTGATGTTACACGCAGCAAGCGGTATAAGCTTGTATAGACCCTGGGTAGAGGACGAGTGAGTCCGTAGATCTGCAGGATTGAAATGGATTAGGACTCGCCTCAGTTTTCATAAGGCATTGCTGGAGCGTTGCTTGGCGAAACAAGGAGCCACTCTGAAAACAAAGCACTGCGACCATAGCATAATAGTTCATGGGGAGTATACAAGCAAACGAAATGGGTCCAGAGATAATCCATTTTAACCTTCCGTTCCTATTTTGTCTTTCCAGAATTAACCTTCTCCGCGGCGTACAACGAGGCTGCAAGGTCCTTCCACAGCTGGACCAAGATCAGCGACGGCACAACGAGCCACAACCTATCCGCATCGTCATCCATTAGACCACCAAGTAAGAGTCCTCGCAGATGAATCGACTTGCCCGTTGGGTATAATCCAATACACCACCAAAGTATACGCGTCGTTGTGCCCCACCGAGCACCCGCCGCAGTAGTATTCCTGCAGCCAGTACAGGACCGTCTTGGAGAGCGTCATGGTCGCGGCTGCGAAGCCGATGAGCGGCGCGGGCGGCCATGCGGAGACGTGCGCGGTGTAGAGGTACGCGAGGTTAAGTAGTGTCTCGACGATGTTCATGAACGCTGATTGCATAGATAGATGAGTATATCAGCAGATGGCGTAGCAGATGTGAAGGCATGCGTACACTGCGCGTTGGTGAAGCCGCTCCCCTCCTGCAGCGCTTTGACGCCGTACACCTGCGCTGGCGAGTCAATATAGCGGAGGCAACACAACGCGGCTGCTCACGTAGTCTATTTCCTGGTACAGCGAGTATGGACTCCATATCCAGTGCAGGTCGCCGCCAGCCATAGATCTTGGTCTGGGTTAAAGCGCGCGCGTCAGCGATGCACCTCCTATTCACACTCGTAGCAACGCGACGAACCTGAGGAAACAGTACGACGCATCCCAGAATATGACGGGGGCCGTCAGCAGAAACCACAGCGACACCCAGGTATGCGTTTTGACGGGCATTTTGCGCGCTAGATGGTGGTGGGAAGGAAAGGGGGATCGTATGACATTTTCCGCGCCCACATGTGGGGAAAACACTGACCACTGGCACGTGTCCGTTTCCGCTTCCGGACGCCCCGCCGGCTGTCGCTGTCGCTGCCCGACATCGATTGAACGCGTCGGGGCTCGGCGGGGACGAGGTAGTAGCCCACCGTCGTGCCGTCCGCATCGACTTCGCGCTCCCAGCGGTGCGCGGGCTTGCCGTCCGACGCGTTCGTTCGCGTGCGTTTGTCCTCGACGTCCTGTTCTAGTTTCGCGGTATGCGCGGCGGAGAAGATGGGCGCGAGCATGAATATGTTGTGTTGTAGAGATTAGACAGCGAGAATATGGTATGGGGGAAGGGCTGGGGGATATGGCATGACGGTTTGGAATGTTGAGGTGCACTGGAACTTGTAGCAGCAACGGGGTGTGTGAACCAGCGCGAAGCAGGCAGGATATACACGTGTGCTAAGCGAGGTTTGATGTATGACTTTACGACAAAGGGTCCAGAAACGTCGCGTCTTGCGTGCATACTTAGATGTATGCGTACTTGTCTCGAACAGCCGTCGTGCTTCAAAGCAGCAGCGATTCCGTCTGGACATACACGATATTACGACAAGCCTACCTTGGTTGCGGGACACAGTTTTTATATTAACGGGCGCAAGGGTGGAGGTTTCTACCCAAACACGCCTCCACTGAAAGTGCATTGGTGGGAATCGAGCGCCTGTCGTAACATGAGGATCACGAGAGTGTACGATCGGAAAGGCACGACTAACCATTGCTACTCTGAGTATCGTTCACGCATTTCCTCTGCCCCCATGACATTATCCATGCATTATTAAGCTCTGGAACAGTATGTGAGCTTGCAGAGGTTAACACGGTTAGTTGGACGGCTCACACATAACCCTTGGAGGGCAGTTGGCTACTGATCCTTCCAAGGCGGCAAGTCGAAACACGCAGGAAGCTGTTCCCAAAATTTCGCGCGACCCTCGTAGTGCATCTCCTTAAGAGCCGCGATGCACTTCTTACACAGCGACTTGTTCCACTCACCCTGCCACTTCCAGAGCGCCGCACACCGCGGAAACGGCATCCACAGCGCGTCCGAAATATCCCGCATCGCATCATCGCACTCGTATATGTCCTCGCACCCGTCCACCTCTGGACGCGTCTTCAGCCACGCAAACGTCGTCTCCAGCGACCGCGTCACAGCGTTCTGCATCCCCAGCACCGCGACCTTCTGGTCGTGCGGCGCCAGCCTCTTCACGCGGCCGGTCGCGGGGTCGCGCAGGCCCTCGAGGACGAACGCGGCGCCGTAGAGCTCGACGCAGCGGTAGAACGCAGCGGGGAGCACGCGCGCGAGGTCGAGCTCCCGCGCGAGCGCGATCACATCGAAGGTGAAGCCCTCGTAGCGCGGCATGCGGTACAGGCGCGCGTCCCAGCCGGCGAGCGTGGATGGGAATTGGTCCGTGAGGTATTCGAGCGCGCGGTCGTAGAGGTGCTGGATCTCGTACTTTTTGCTGACGCGTAGGATCGACGCGACGGTGCCGAAGGGCTGCTCTTCGTGTGTGTCGAAGTACCTGTTCTGGGTGAGCTGTGGTGATATTGTGCGAAAGCGCGTCAGGCGACTCACCGCCTATCGTATAACGCGCGCAGAACCGCCTCCAGGTCCGCCGCCGCGTCGTGCAGGATCACGAAAGGACAGCCATCGACAGTATCCTCGCCGCTCGCCTCGCCGATATTTAGCATATCCTCGAAGATGGGCGAATTCTGCGCGAGGACGGTATGGTGGACGCGAAAACGCGTGCTCTCGGCCTGGAGGATGATGCTTCCGTCTTTGTACCATACCGTGCTTGAATTTTTCGGTTCGATGTCTGCGGCTGGGGGCTGGTCGCCGTCGGTCCCGCTGGTGGGCTTCTTGCGTTTCGGCGGACGTTTGTGCCCGTATGAAGCCATCTGTAGCTCGACAGTAAGTATTTGCAGTTGTCCGAGTCGCTTTTGAGGGTGTAAAGTGCTCAGCGCCAAGTGCTGGAAATTATAAAGTAGTAAATATGCTCTTGGTCGACGTCGTCCGAGATAGGCGCGTCTCCCGCCACTCGGAATCGGATATCGGAAGCTCCGCCTCGCGCCTTCCCGACTCGCTCAACGGCGATTCTCTTCGACACGACGATATGCTCTCATCCTAAGGACCTCATCTCTTGGCTGGAAAACGACGCTGAACTTTGTTGCTTGTTTCGAAACTACCCTGATAATTTGATCGTCCTAGGCTGATCATCGTCGAAGGACATGGCACGGACACCAATCTCGAGCTTGCAACGACTGCTGCCACCGTGGTATTCATTGCCCGCCTTCGATGAATTTCATTGGTCGAAAAGCACTGGCATTGAGAGTAAGTACTTACAGAAGACCCAAGGGCATGCTGATTGCACTCGGCCATTTATCATGCTGCGTTAAGTGACATTGTTATGCGCGGAACCTTTGGCCACTCGTTCTCGCGCTGTTAAGGAGCATAGGTACGTCCTGGAAGTACGGAAAGTGCGTTGTCGGCTCACATCGCCTTTAACCCCTGCAGTATCAATTGTGGGACAAGTGGACGCGTTGGTCGGGTGGAAGCAAATCGGTATGGCCCGATCACTGCCACCGTGGTATCCAACGCTCGCCTCTAGACACGCCATTGGTCAAATGGCGCTGGCGTTTAAGAGCGCCCTTACTCACAGCAAACTCAAGGGCATAGTCACTGCTCTCGCGAGTCTGCTCAAGCCTATCAATAGTATCATGTCGCGTGAAGTGTCCTTCATATGTGCCGATAAGCTTGATCACTTGTTGTCCAGGTCGCTATCTAAGGAGCTAGGTGCGTCCTAGAAAAAATCTATGCGTTGTCGACTCACGTCATAACCTGAGCCCATACAGTATCAAATGTACGCTCGTGTACGCGCAGACAGGCGGAAGCAAATTCGATCCGCCATTGGTGGTCGAACAGCCGACCGTCCATTCTTCCGGCCTTTCGACATCATCTGACCTGCAGTGCAGTGCATTTCCCGCAGTCCACGTCAGCCCGTAGCTGCGAGCTGCGACTCAAACTTGGCTACTTGCGCAGGCAGAAATAAATTTGGCACGGTCCTGTATTTATCCTCAGCTTATATGCTGCTGTGCATTGTGAAACAGATTTTGTGGAAGGAGGCATGACGATGACACAGACAGACGCTGAACTGAACGGACCAAATCAGGGGGTCTTTCGAAATTTGGGCGGGGATTGAAATGGCGATAGCAGCCCTTGTCGTTGACCGACTCAGAAATTTCTCCGAATCGTCTCTTTCCCTCTTACCATGACCATATGAACCTGTACTGAACGCCGCTGTAGTCTCAATCCTGTTTTCTGCTCTCTCTCTGTTTCTCTGTCTGTATACGATTTCATTGCAAGCCCAGCCATGTCTGTCCCAAGCCTCAACTCCTTCCCCGTGAGGACCGATTTACCTCCCGCCCTTCTTTACCTCTAACTCTCTATGATTATCCTTAGGACGACGGTGCAGCGTTGAGCCTGCTGTCGCTTTCGATAGCAGCGTCCAACGCGCAGCCCATCCCTGTCGCAGCATCGACAGAGCCTGCGGTGACTACTGCCGGCGCTGGCCTTAGCACAAGCGTGGGTGCTGCTGGCCTGAAGCATCGGCGCCTGTCCTCGACCGGGGCCGCGAGGAGGAGAATGAGCGATGCGAGGGATGCAGCTACGAGGCCCTCGTGAGTGGTTTCCTTCAGACGCTGTAAAATTCAATAATAGAACACGTATTTTCGGTTACAGGCCAGCTTCCCTCCAGACTGCGGCAAATACGCTTTCGTCGATGGCCTCCCTCTCGCTGTCATCCACGCCGCCCAGTAACGTCGAGGCTGAGTCTGAAGCCGGCGACATCAAGCTGGGGAAGAAGCGGGGGACGATATTCACCTGCGAGAGTTGCTCGAAGGTACTTCCCTCCGCACCCACCCCCTCGACCGCAGCACACACTTATCATATTTGCGCTGCGACAGGTGTACCGCCACCCGTCGTGCCTGATCAAGCACCGCTGGGAGCACGCCCCGCAGTGGCGCGAAGCGAGCAAGTTCGTGCTGAGCAAGCACCAGCAGGTGCAGCTGCTTGAAGCTGCCGCGATCCTCTCGCACCTCTCGCCGGACTCCGCCACGGGCACATCCCTCCCGGAGGACCGCTCGCTCTGGCCGTCCTTCCTCTCTGACGGCCAGCTCCCCCCGCCTACGGGCTCGACCCCCAGCTCCGTGCCCACCAAGCAGATCGCGCGCTCGCCCGCACCGCACGACTACGCGCTCCCCGCGAGCCAGATCACAGAGGTCCGCCCGGGGCTGCTCAGCGTGCCCACCCGCTCCCCCGCTCCCGTACCCATCGGCTCACCCGCGTCCGCGCCCGTGCCCATCGCGAGCCCACACACACAGGCGAAGCCGCACGCAGAGTTCTACCGCTACGGCTCGCACCAGAGCTACGGCGGCGCGAGCTACGGGAGCGTGTCGCAGAGCTACGGCAGCGCGGGGTACGGGAGCGCGGTGTCGCAGAGCTATACGCGCTCGGACGGGACGGGGTGGTCGCTCCCGCGCTCGAGTTTGCGCAGTGTCTCGGACTCGTCGCGCTCGCGCTCGGGGTCAGGCAGCCGCAGCGACGACGAGGACGGCGACGCGGACTATGGGTTCCTGAAGCGGGAGGACGACGACTTGAGCGTCGGGTTCAGTGTGCGTGAAGAGGACGAGGAAGAGAGCGGGGCTGGGGATGGGGATGGGGTACGGGCGAAGTCGACGGCTGGGTGGGACGGGATGGAGATGGAGATGGAGATGGATTGAGCGCTGAGGCGTTCCCGCCCACGAACGACGCATCAAGGCTCTCAACACAGACAGACCGCGCATACATGGTTCCGCTTCTTCTTCACAGCACACTCCCGTTCTTCGCGTGCGACATCCATCATTTCTTCGCCTTTCTCACTTTCTATTCGATGCGCACCTCATTCGGTTCTCTTCCTCCTCGCGAACACGCACGCACTCCTTTGGGCTTGAAGGGGTGTGGTGGCTGCGTTCGGGGGCGTATGTTGTTGTGTGCATTCCGCATTATATATCTTGGACACGAAATGTTTGTATGTATCATTATAACGACCGCTCTGTAACCAAACCAAAGTAAAGTAGCCCCATCCTCGTCGCCCTAAGTGTCTCTAAGTAGTAAGATAAGTTTTGAAGTGAGTAAGTAGTCCCGTCTGCTCCTCTATCCCATAGTCTATCAGTGGCCAGGGACACTATAATCCATCTGCAGCCACGGACACCCGCTCGCGCCTGGAGATGCGCCTGAAAAGCGCGGCGAGGTCTGCACGCGACTCGAGGATGGGCCATATCACGACGATGCCGATGGCGATGAACACCCACGTCGTTGCCGCGACCGCCTGCAGCGTGAACAATGGCTTGTTGTAGATCGTGTGCGACGCGGCTATCGGTACCGGGATCAGTACGTCTGCGGCGCATCGTAAGTCAGCACTGGCGTAGGGGCAACGTAGGCGGGCGGGCACACGACTCACAGATGACGAAGAGGAACGCAGCGGTCAGCCCGAGGATGGTGTTCCACGATTTCTTCAGCGCGAGGATCTCCCCCTCATGCTCCTCCCTCGAATCGAACGGCGACGCTCCCGCATTCGCAGAGTTGTCCACCGCGCTTCCCTTCTTCTCTTCCTGGGCCAAAGAGGGCTCTGCGGGCGCGACCTTGCGGTCCGCGTCCCCGAAGCTCGTGTTGCTGTCGCTCGAGACCGCGGCGGGCCCGGCGAACCCGATGTGGCGCGTGAGGTCAAAGTCGAATGACGCGGGCCGGATGAGCGAGCTGATGACGGCGATGGCGCCGCCGCTGCCGAGCGCGGTCACGCCCGCGGCGAGGATTACTTGGTTGTCGATGAGGGTGACGATCGTGATCGCTGAAGGGTCCGGTGTTAGCGTGCATTGGAGAGGTATAAGTGATCACGATGGACTAACCTCCTTGCAGCTTGATAGCGGCGACGAACCAGACGACGAGCCCAAGGACGATTCCGCCGATGACGCCCGCGACGGCGCCGACTTTATTGAGCTTCGACCAGGACATGGTGAGCGCGACGGGGATGACGGCGCCGGACGTCGCCACGCCCATGATGTAGAACAGGAAGTTCAAGTCCAATCCGATGTGTACCCACACGGAGGAGAAGCCGCTCATGAACACCGCCTACCGACTCGTCAGCTCGACGTGTACGTATGTACGAGCGAAGGGGAGGGGAGGGGGACGTACCCAGAAGATGACGGTGGCGTGGTTCACCCACATGAGCTGCTTGTTCGTCGCGTTGCGGTTAAAGTACTCCTTATACACATCATACGACACGATCGTCGACACCGCCACCAGCTGCGCCGAGAACGCACTCGTCGTCGCCATAAACGCGATCAGCAAAAACATCACCGCACCCGCCTTGCCCAAAATAGCCACACTCGCATACGGGCCCGCTAGCCCCGCGCCGACCTCCGCCGCGCTCATGAGGGCCGGATAGGTGGGGAAGGCGGGGCTGGTCTCGAGCGCGCGCGCGGCGAGGCCGAGGGAGGAGCCGATGCCGAAGGCGATGGCGAAGAAGGAGATGCCGGCGAGGAGGAAGGCGCGCGCGGTGCCGGCGGGCTTGGCGGCGATGGCGCGTTGCCAGTAGCTGTGCGCATGGTGTGTGAGGAGATGCGGTGAGAGGGGGGAGGGAGGGGGGCTTACGATTGGTCGAGGAAGGAGAGACCGTAGCTGTTTGCGGGGGTTGTTAGATCGATGCTTATTATACGGGTGTTTTGCGGCGACGTACTTGTTGAAAGTGGCGATTAAAATGTACACTGCAGAACGCATAAAATCAGGTGCTGTTTTTGAAAAGGAGGATCGGAGACACGTACGCATGCCTCCTCTGCTATTGAATGTCAGATACTACAAACCAGTCCAGCATAATGAGTACGCCGCTTCAATCAATTAACAGCGCAAAAATAAGAACGCACAGATCCGTCTTGGTTCCCTACCACGGGCGCACGCTATAAATGCAAGAGATGAGCTTAACGCGTTTTCTCATAACGCTGCAGGGGACGTACGACTGCTGCCTCTGTCAATAGTTCCCACAGATGTCCAGGCGATCCGAGAGCGTCTCCGCGGACCTGCTCGGTGGTCAGTGCCAAGCTTCCATGATATAGAGTGTTTTAGCTGGTACTCACATATGTCGACAGCACGAGCACCAACAGACACACAAACAGCACCACGCAGTGCAAATAATCCGCCCTATCCGCCCCCGTCAACTCTCACCTCACAAAAAACAAAATCCACAGACACTCACGCAAACGTCGCCCTCAACCCGCCCGTCAGCACATACAGCACGATCACAAACGGCAGCAACCACACCGCCGCGTAAGTAGGGACGTCGGTGAGGCCGGCGATGACGCCCGCGCCGCCGACGAGGATCTCGGAGGAGATGACGAAGTTGGCGAGGAGCGCGGCGAACATGAAGGTGAAGTGGCCGAGGGCGCCGAAGCGCACTTTGGCTACCTGCAGGAAGCTGGGGGCGGTGAATTAGTGCTAGGTTAATTGAAGCGGGATAGAGGGGGAGGGGAGGGGAGGGGGAGGGGACGTACGTGGAGGCGCCGCCGGCTTTGACCTTGACCTGCGTGCTCGTGTACGCGAACGCTGCGATTTCTGTATATCGTCGCATTAGCCTACCACTCCCGCACCAAACGCAAACACGTGCGAAAGAGCGATCAAACGCTCGAAAACGAGCGATCTAACGCTCTGAACAGAGCGATCCAGCGCTCGCAAAAGAACGACCGAACGCGCAGAAACGAGCAATCAAGCGCGCTGCGAGTGGACGAACGAACGCGCGAAAGAGAAAGAAAGGAAAGAACTCACCAATAAACCCCCCACACCCAAACCACCACGCGCACGAGATACCATACGTGTACACCAGCGTGCCCGTTTGCAGGAATACCGCCGCCCACTGTTCCCCCAAAAAACGTCAATCGTAATGCACAAAGATAGTAAGGGTGCACGGAAGGTGGGAAGGGGTAAGAGGGGAGGAGGGAGGGAACTCACGGTCCACGCAGAGACGATGCCGACTGTGAGCAGCCCGGGCTTGATCGAGCGCGAGGCGGAGGAGAACTCGTCCGCGCGGTTCGGGTTGTATCTGCTCATACGCGCATGCATTAGCACACGCACCACACATCCAAGTCCCATCGACCTCATCCAAGTCCCATTGACCGCAAAAACCGGGACCGCAAGACAATCGGGAACGCACGGAAAGGGCAAACAGGGGATGAGGAGGAGACGGGCGGACGCACCTAGTATAATTCCTCTGCACCCACGTCAGCGCGTTGATGAACACCGCGAAGAACACGCCGCCGCCGAGGATGACGGCGTAGCCCGCGGATTGCGGGAGGAGGGACATTGATATTGCTGGTGGTGGTGCTGGTGGCTACGTGGGTTGAGTGGTACTGGGTATCTGGATTGAGCTCAGGTTTGAACTCGGAGTCGGTGGGCCTGAACGCGGAGACGGTTAGGCAGAACAGTGGGCAATGGGCAGCGGGACGGTGGGCAGCAGGACGTCGACGGTCGACGCTGGAGGTTGAGCAGAAAACGCTCGCAACAATTTTCTTCTGCACGAATGCTTTATTTTAGCGGGGCGGCACCGATAATGTCGCCACCGTGACTGCCAGAGAGCGGGGTGCTCGAGCCTTGATCTCGGGATCCTTGGTAAGACTAAGGGGGTCACGATACCTTCGGGGTCGATAGCACGACACTAGGCACGACACCGTAGGTTTCGGACTCGATATCTGGGCGCCGCAGATGCAACCGCAAATGCGATAACGTTCGTAGTCCAGGCTCTATTAGCGTTGTACCTGGCCATTATCGCCCTCCTCCTCTCTTCCTCGTCCCCGTCTCCTCGTACTTCACTGTGCATAGTCAGTCCTCTCCTCCAGCTGCCTCCTAAGGTCGAACTCACTCACCTGTCCATCCTCCCGGCAGGCTAGGTCCCGTATAAACCATTCACGCGCCGCCCGCACAATTTCCGTATTCCGTTCGAGATCCAAATTATTGCCAACAGAGGATGATATTGCGCGACATAAGCAGGCGATAACGACTTGCGAGGAGATAACGACATCGGACTCGATGGCGCCACCATGATCAAACCATTAAATTTATTGCACTTTCGCGGGGGTCGGAATTTGGGGAGGAGGCGGAGTTTTAAGGGGTTGGGAGGGTTGGGAGTCCGCGATTGTGGTAAGTTATGGTGTTTCAGCTTCAAGATGCGACCACATTAATGCAATGTCCGCACCGTTTGTACCGAGGGCAACTTGAAAGATCAGCTCAGAGCCTCAGGAGATACATTTCTCGTACATACAACTCGATATGCGGACAACAACTCACCGACTAACCTGCGCAGACCGATTCCGGGCGCCTCGAATATGTACCCGCTCCAGGACTTACAGCGTTCCGGACATTTACCGAACTAGTACTAATATCAGCGGGAGATAGTAATTGCAACTCACCCCCGAGTCTCGTCGTAGAGCTGCGAGTGGACGCGGACTTTCTGGAGGGCTATCCATACAGTGGTCGCCGCGCTCAATCCACCGCCGCATTTCGTGGTCGTGGTAAAACTGCACGACATGAGTAGAGCAGAAAAAGAGACCCACTGTCAAGACTCAACGTATACACAACTCAATGCGCACAATGAATTACTGACTCCCCTGCCAGTGCGCGATGGCAGACCCCTGGCGCCGCGAGCACCCGCTCAAGGACATGCAGCGCCCAGGAGTCAGGCCATCAACCAAACTAATAACAGCGGGAAATGCGCATCTCACCTCGTCCTCATCGTGTAGCTGCGCGTCGACGCGCTACCCAGATGACCGCCGCTCGTCGTAGAACTGCACGACGCGGCCACAAGTAAGGCGGGTGGAGAGACGCACTGTTCGATTATTATCTAGCTGGGACTTGGAGCACGCCGCGAGTGAAAGCTCAGGAAATACATTGGCATTGCTTGTACATTTAGTCACCGTTCTCTCCGCACACTAAGCCTTTGCAAGTTCACGTTAGCATTCCTCGACCCATACCACTGATCAGCGGGAGGACGCACCTCGTCGTACAACTACCAATCGCCCGTACACCGGCCGTTCCCTACGTGCACAGTCGGCAACCTACTCGCTCCCCTGCACGATAACAGCCCCCTCCCTCTGCGAGTACCCGCTCCACGACTGTACGCACGCACACACCCAATCAGCATCCATCCACACACACCACCCACCAATCCCCTTCCCCCACCCATACCCGTGAAACACATGCAAGTGAAACACAGGCGAGCGAAGGGGAAAGGAATACGGGAAAATAAGGGAAGGAAACACAAAACGCACCTCATCATACAAAACAGACTCCACCCCGATACTCTGCAGCGCCACCCAGATGATCGCAGCGCTCAGCCCGCCGCCGCATGCTGTTTTCCCGCCACCGCATTAGCCTTTTCTTCCTTTCCCCCACTTTTACCACAAACAAGGAAAGGAATGCACGTACTGTCGACCACTTGCTTCTTCCCCTTGAGCACATCATCCACCTGCTCTTTCCCAACCACCTCACTCAATTTCTCCTTAAACTCCTCTCCCGAAAGCAGCGACAAGTAACCGGAAGGAGCGGGTTTAACGAGATCCGGGAAAGGGAGGTTCCGCGCCCCGGGGATGTGCCCCGAGCGCGGATCGCTGGCCTCGCCGGCGAAGGAGCCGGAGGGGCGGGCGTCGAGGAGGATGTATGGAGAAGAGGGGGAGGGGGAGGGGGAGGAGGGGGAGGGGGAGGAAAGGGAGGAGGAGATGGATTGGATGAGGGGGTATTCTGCGCGCATTGCGTGTTAGAGTTATGGAGGATATAAATGGGGACATGGACGTACCGGCGACGACGTTTGGTTTGAGGGTTGGGATTGGGTAGGTTGTGGGCTCGAATGGTTTCGCGTCGCCTGATTCGAGGGGGACGCCTTCTGCGATTGCGCGGGGGAGCCCGCCGTCGATTAGGGATACTTTCTCGTGTCCGTAGACCTGCAGATACAAGTATGAATAAGGGAGGCCAACAGTAAATGCACGACGCACCTTGAACGTCCAAACCGTCCTCGGCGCCGCAAACACCCCATCCGTATCATACACCACCACATGCGTCTCCCTCTTAATCCCATGCCTCCCCGCGAACTCGGCAAACCGCTCCGGCGAGGGCAGCATGAGGATGAAGCCCTGGGGGTGCGGCTCGCTGACGTCGTCGAGCGACCAGAAGCGCGCGCCGGGGAGGTGGCGCGCGCGGAATTCGGACTGGGCGTTGCGCGTGGGCGGGTCGGGCTTGTAGAGCCAGGAGGCGTCGAGGATGACGGTGGAGGGGTGGGCGAGGATGGGCGAGGAGGGGCCGATGAGGAGGGGCGTGGGCGTGGACATCGTGATCAGTATTGGTGGGTAGGGAGGGTTGGAGGAGGGAAAGGGTTAGGGGGGTTATAAGACGGGTAAGACGCCATTGAGTGCGAGTGGTGAGCGATCGCGAGATGGGAAATGAATTAGCCAGCCCGTGCGTTATCTTTTGGTCGCGAAATTAGATGTTCCCTGACGCGATTAGCACGCCAGGCAAATTGATCAGGGGCCTCTCTCCCTCCCTCCTCAATCGAGAATCTGGATCGCTGGACGGATGCTGGATAAGAGAAAGAGAGATGGGTTTGCGAGTTGAGCGAGTATTACTTTCAACATGTCGTCCTCGTCGTCGAAGGAGAAGAAGACAGTGCTCATAATCGGCGCGGGCCCGGTACGTCTTCTCTTTCTTGCTCCGAGCGTTCATGTTCGCTGCACACTGACTGACTGCCATGTACACGCCCATGTAGGCCGGACTCGGCGCCATCGAGCAGTTCAAGCGGAAAGGCTTCGAGGTCGTCGTATACGAAGCGCGCGATGTGCCCGGCGGTCTCTGGTGCGCGCCCACAAACACTCTCATTCTCTCTAGTCCCGCTCTCTCTAACGCATAGGTCAACGTAGGAACCTAGACAACCCACCCCGCTCCTCCTGCGAGATCAGCTTCACCGCAGACGGGCGCGCCATCGCGCTCTCCCCGCTCGAGCGCTCGGGGTTGCCAGCGCCTGTGCCGAGCCCGCTGTACCCGTCGGTGACTGCGAATACGCCTAGGGTGCGTTTGTGTCCCTGCTTCCCTCTATCCTTTCCCTCGTTCCCTCCTCCTTTCCCCCGTGTCTTGAAGCTGAAATGACGACGACGACCCACACAGGACATAATGCCCTACCGCTCCCACCCCTACCCGCCCCACACCATCTTCCTACCCACCCAGGAAACGATCCGCGCGTACCTCCACGCTTACGCCGCCCAGTACACGGAGAGTATCAGGTTTGGGAGGGTGGTTACAAGGGTACGGTGGACGGATCCGGAGGGCGGGGAGGGGAAGGGGGAGGGGAAGGTGGGGCGAGCAGGTGAGCCGCCTGAGGGGCATAAACGGTGGACCGTCGAGTGGGCGCCTGCCGTCACGAGTGATCCGGTGGCGGACGTCACATCCCTCCTCGATGCTACGTCCCTCGATGCGACCAACGATACGAAAGACACGGCGGCGGCTCCCAAGGCTCCCAAGGCCACGAAAGAACCAACGCCGACCCCGACGCCCACCACCACCGTAGACCAATTCGACCACATAGTAATCGCCAACGGCTCCGACACGCGCCCGCACATCCCGTACCTCCCCGGGCTCTGGGCCTGGCGCGGCGAGGTCCTGCACTCGAGGTGGTATAAGGAGGCGGGGGTTTTTGCTGGGCAGGTGTGTTTTTCCTCCCTTTTTTCCTTTACCCAGGGCATCTGATTTCAACATTACATTACGCGCGCACGCAGACGGTGTTGGTGGTAGGCAACGGCCCCTCCGGCTCGGACATCGCGCGCGAACTCGGGCTCCTTGTCGTCGACCAGTCGAAGGAGGCGCCACGGAGGGTATATCAGAGCATCCGCAGCCCGCCGCGGTACGATACGCAGCTGGAGCGCGGGTGGAGGGAGTACGTGCAGGAGTTGCCGCCGATTGAGCGTTTTGATGGGCCTTCTCCTCCCCCTTCTACCCACTCTGCGTCCTCTTCGCCCGCTTCTACCTCTACCTCCTCACCCTCGGACCCCGCACCCGGCGCAGCGCCCAGTACGGACTCCGCAACCGGCGCAACCGGCGCGCAGTCCAGTAAAGAGTCGGCCGCCACGCAATCGCCGAGCACGTCCCAAACAGGCCGCATAACCCTAACAAACGGGCAAACCCTAGACGACGTCGACGTGATCATCTTCGCCACGTCGTACTACATGCGCTTCGAGTTTTTGCGGGGGGAGGATATGCCGTGGGGGAGGTGGCCGGTGATTAAGCCGTCTAAGTTTACGGCTAAGGGTGAGGAGGAGGATGCAGCTGCAACTACCCCAGGCTCCGCTGCAACTGACCCCACCCCCACCCCTAAACCGAGGCCGCCACCGGAGCTGGTGGGGAGCATCGAGGTGGACGGGGGCTCGCGCGCGTATAATCTGGACGAGCACCAGCTGTTCTACTACCCGGACCCGTCGATCGCGTTTTTGTTGTTGCATGCTGAGGTGCGTTTCTGCCCCACACGTTTTCCTATTCCACGCTCCCTTCCACTATGTGTAAACTGATGGAATGCGCGTACACAGGCGATCCCCTGGCCCTTCTCCGAAGTACAAGCGCGCGCCGCCGCCTACCACTGGTCCGCCGGTGGTGACCTGGAGTCCGGTGGGCACCCCGGGCTGGAGATCAAGCCGTTCGCGGACGAGGAGACGGACGGGCACGGGGTGTTGGTGTTGGGGCATCCTGGGGAGTGCGTATTTTTCTATTCGTTTTTTTTTTTTTTTGCGTGTTGCTTGTTTGCGTGCACTTGTGCAGCCGCCGCTTTTGTGCGCTTGTGCGACTGACGTTGCGTGCACTTGTGCAGCCGACGTTCGTGCGGTTGTGCAGCCGACGTTCGTGCGGTTGTGCAGCCGACGTTCGTGCGGTTGTGCAGCCAGCGTTCGTGCACTTGTGCAGCCGACGTTCGTGCACTTGTGCAGCCGACGTTCGTGCGCTTGCACAGCCGACGTTCGTGCGCTTGCACAGCCGACGTTCGTGCGCTTGCACAGCCGACGTTCGTGCGCTTGCACAGCCGACGTTCGTGCGCTTGCACAGCCGACGTTCGTGCGTGCGCTTGTACCGGCGACGTTTCGTGCCTTCGTTTGGTCGACCGTTCGTGCACTTGCGTAGTACGACCGACGTTCGTGCACTCGCCAACCGACGTTTGGTGCGCTTGTACCGCCGACATTTTGTGCACAGTCTAGCCGACGTTTCGTGTGCTTGTACCACCGACGAGTCTTTCTTTGCACGAACGATGCTAACCAATCACCCTTTGACACAGGTTCATATACACGGAGAACCTGCTCCGACTCATCGGGGAGGGCGGGGAGGAGGAGGTGTCGGCGGACGGGAAGTGGGGCGCGTGGCCGGGGTGGAAGAAGGAGATTAGGGCTGCTATTGATTGAGGAACTCGTAGCGGGTATGGATGGAGGGGCGGGGGTGCTGTCGGGTGAGGGACAAAGTTGTCGAGGCGCAGCACTAAATTCCAATATGTATCGACCGTGAAGTATCGGTCATGTACTTAAAGTTACTGGTTACTATAGACTGTAACGAATCAGACTGCATCTAATCTCGAGCTCCCAAACCTCGTTTCTGGCCTCGAGGCTCGGATACTAGTACTGAGTACGAGTACGCATCTAGAGGTCTCAATTCCCGTCTATCAGACTCTCTCAGACTCTCTGTCGCGTCTCTGACCGAGTCTGCGCCCAATTTTTTTGCAATTTTCTGCACCTCCGCGACGAGCGCTCAGCGCTCAATTTTCTTGCGACCTCTGTGAGCGTTCATTGCGCTCAGCGCTGAGGCCGGCGCCCACTTCACCAATCGTTACCGGTCTACATGACATACCAAGATCAATCTTTGATGAACTCGACATCTCCACATGCACAGCGAGCAGGTCATGGGGACACTTGCACGGGCGCTCATCTTGAGTTTGGGCTGCCAAGTCCCCGAGGGCAGCAGTATACAACAGTTCCGCATATATACAAGCAAACTTTAAAGGATTCCCATTGTTACACGTCGACTTCAACGCAGTCCTCGACGACTGTGAGGAAAGTAAGTAAGTAAGTACGATTGAAGCTGCTAGCCGCCGGGTCAGCCACAGCAATATCGCAACAAGATCACAGCGACGGCGCCCAATTACATACCGGCATGTTACGCGACGAGCATCCTGCCCGGGGCAAAGAGGTGGGTCTGCCGTCCGTCTACGTTCTTGGTCGTGTGCACCCTCTTTCACCTTCCTCTACCCTCCTTCCCCTTCCTCTTTCCTCTTTCCCTTCTACCCGCCCCTCCCCGCCCGCCATGGACGACACTGACGACCTAGACTACTCGCAGCACAACGTAGATGCGTCTTTTACCCAGCCGGACCCGTTCGCGCCGCACTCGACGCGCCGGGGCGCATCGTTTTTTAACGCACTGCTTGCGACGGCGCTGTTTAGATGCTGGCACATCTTGCTGTTCTTCACCGCTTGGGCGACTGCGATAACGCTGATCAACGAGCGCGTGCGCCCGCTCACTATTCAGATTACCTTGTTGACTGTGTAAGTCGCAACGCAATGTTTCGAAGTTTAAGATATTAATGTGTGTGTGGTGATTCTGTGACGGACAGTGTCGGTACCGTGTTAGGTGAGTGGTCTGCAGACATCTGATACGATATGCGATACGATGTGTGCGTTGCTAGGTTTTGTTATATCGTATAGAACGACGTCTAGTTTCGAGCGTTACAACGAGGGACGGAGGCTGTGGTCGCAGATAATTCTTGGGAGTCGTAATTTCGCTAGGCTTGTGTGGTTCCATGTCCCAGGTGCGCTCAATAAACTGCCACACCTCCGTCGTCATCCACTGACAAAGCTCCGCAGACAACCTACCGTCCTCTGCGATCAACGCATCGATGCCGGAAGACGAGCGCAGGGCCCGCGTGCTCATCGAGAAAAAGACAATAGTCAACCTGCTCGAGGCATTCGGTGTAGCCGTGAAGCACTACCTGCGCGGCGAGGACAGCATCTACTACACGGACCTCTACCACCTCGTCAAATTCCTGCCCGCCTACGCGCTCCCCGCCGGCATCCCCTCCACCGGCGACCTCTCCCAGCCGCCCTCCCCGGACACCGCGCGCCCAAGCGGCATGAGCTCCATCCCCGAGATCGCGCGCAACACCGAGGCCGCGCGGCAGCGCATGCGGTCCACCTCGTCAGTAGCCTCGCCCACGCAGGTACACTTCCGCCCCACCGTGACCTCCTCCGAGCCGAACCTCCCCCTCCCCGCCACCTCGCCCTCCAACACCAAAAAGGGCAGCACCCAGCACAACGGTGGCCAGTTCCTGCAGGCGCCGCCGATCGGGCGGCGGTCGACGAACGAGAAGGATAAGGAAAGGATGAGCGTGATGAGCGAGGAGGGGTTTTTGCTCCCGGCGCGCATGCCGCCGAAGTACCATATCTTCGACCTGTTCCCGTTCTCGCTGTTTGTGCGCGCGCTGACGAAGCGCGGGCACGATGTGAAGGGGCGTAAAGCGGCGCGCATGCGCGCGAAGCTGCGGGGCAAGTCGACGACGCATAATTTGCCGCTTGAGTTGTCGCTGTATCTGGTGCGTTTCTTTTGTTTTGTTTGGATGAAGTGGATGGGGGTGTAATGAATGAGTGTGCAGAGCTCGTACTTGGCGGCGTTGCAAAACCGGAAGGTCGTGGATGCGCCGACTGCGAGTACGTGTTTTCCCCCCAGTACATTTCGTAGAAGACCTTACTAATCCTCTATTCGCAGATGCCTTGATTGCCTCCCTCAATTCTCTCGTGGATGCCCTGACCGGCCTGGAGCGCATTCTCACCACGCCCATACCTTTCTCGTACGCACACTCCTTTTTTTCGCACCGCGTGCTGCTCACTCATGCATGCCGAGCAGGTACGCGATCCACTTGTGGGTGGTGACGATCATATACTGTCTCCTCCTCGTACGTCCATCCAACTAACGGCCCACTCTACCTGCACGAATGCCCCACTCACGCGACGGGAATGCATGCAGCCGTTCCAGATCTACGCGACGTTCAAGTGGCTCACCATCCCCGCGACCGCGATCCTGGTAAGTATGCAAAACTCAGACTGTATGAAAGCGGTGCTGACGTTCCTGGACAGAGCTTCATATTCTTCGGATTCCTAGTTGCTGGCGAAGAGATCGAAAGTAAGCCCCCTGCCCTTCTCCCTCCCTCCCTCCTGCTTGCTGCCACGCGCACCGACTAACTCCGCACCGTACCCAGATCCATTTGGCTACGACAAAAACGACCTCGTAAGTCCCCCTCCCTACCCGCCTCACTCCCCCGCTAACCATCACTGCGCGCGCGACAGAACATGGACCACTTCACGGCGAACATCATCCGCAAGGAGCTGCGCGCCATCACTGCCTCCACCGCACCCGACCCCACGCACTGGGTGTTCGTGCCTTCGAACGACCTCGTCTTCGCTGGGGAGGGAAAGGGGGAGGAGCGCGTGGCGCCGGAGGAGTGGGTGGCGCGCGGGACGATGCGCATGCAGGCTGCGTTGTCTGAGATTTAACGCGTGCCCCGTGATGATTTGACGCTCGCTGGGATGTGGCGTTCTCCCTCATCTCAACCCTTTGCATCCCCAGTACCCAAGAGGAGGAAGAGGAGATGGGGGGAGGGCGATGGTTTCGTATTTATCCAGCATCTATCTACACAAAAATCTCGGGTGCCCGCCGACGTCGTCGTTGCACCTACAGAGACGCAACGCGAAGGGGAGGCGGCACGGACTTCATCCACCTATTCACTCATATATATCTATCTGCTCATCCTTATCATACATACTCATTGCGCGTACTAACCAACATACGTCTATTATCCGATGTTGTCGTACATACACAATATCTAGCACTCTTTCTGTCGCCGTCTCTCCTTGAGGAGACCGTTAATAAAAGTAATCGAAATTCCCTCCAGCATTGACTGAAAGTGGCCATGCATTCGGGCCAGTACAGCCAGTGTTATATATACTCTCTGATAAAACGGGATGAGCAAAGTGAGAGATAGAGGTATACAATTGAGGGGCTTACGTTGAGCAGGGCCAATCAGTGAGCACTTCAACATTCGTTTCGTTGGAACCATGCTGACGGCGTCCGACTTCAAGTCGATGAGGTGAACACTGTTTCGTGCAAGATACGCAACGTGAGGTTACAGGTAACAGTTAGCAAAGCGACAAGAAACGAAGAGGGCTTACAAATGAAAGGCTGAGTGAATAGACATTCACAGACGAATACTGGGGCCATAGAACTGTCTGGGAAGACATCTCCAAAAGTCGGTGCGGGCGTCGTTGTGCCTTTGTTTAGCACGCATGATGCAAGGCGCACATAGGCCATACTCCCAATGGACATTCCAACGCGGGAGTCCTCTGAAGTAAGCGACGTCAGATATGAACGTATCGAATATATTTTTCAACTCCGGGCGACAGTTCTTGTCCTGACATTCGCCGAAGGTGGTGATGTCCTCAGCGCCCCATTGGAATGCCGTAGCTGTAGACCAGCGGAGCATATTCGTCATGCCAAATAACACCAGCTTCTGGTCATAGTGCGATAATTTGTGCCCTTGGCTGGAATTGGGATCGGGAATGCCATCCAAAATGACTCCCGCGTCGTGGTGCAGGACGCAGTCGAAGAATACGGCAGGACAAATGCTGTGGATGTCGAATTCCCGAGCCAAGTTGATGACGTCGAAAGCGAAACCTGTATGCCGGGAAATCCTATGCGTGCGCGCATCCCAGCCTTTCAATGTATCCGGATAGTCGTCCGTCAAGAATTTGAGTGCCTTGTCATATAGATGCTTTATCTCGTATTTCTTGCCCAAGCGCAAGAGCGAAGCTATCACGCTAAGGGACTGCTTTTCCTCCGGGTCGAAGTACCTGAAATACAACACGAGTTGAGGCCGCAGAAGTGCCGAGGATGACTACCGCGAACTCACCGCCTATCGTAGAGCGCGCGGAGCAGCGACTCTAGATCCTGCGCAGAATCGTGCAGTATCACCAATGGGCAGTCGTCTACATTGTCCTCGCCACGAGGCGCGCCGATATTGAGCATGTCTTCGAATATGGGTGAATTCAACGCGAGCAGGGTGTGATGGACGCGGAATCGCGTGTGCTCGGCTTCTAGCACGATGCTGCCGTCCTTGAACCATAGTATGCTGGAGTTTGTTGGTTTGGGAGTGGTCAGTGATTGTTCGTCGTCGGGTCCATCTGCTCTTGCACGTTTTGCAGGACGCTCATTTTTTCCAGTCGAGGCCATTACCTGAGGGCGGGCGCTAGCGTTGCAAAGTAGACTGGTAGCTTGAGTGAATTCGAGGTTAGAAGAGAAAACGCTCACATGCCGAGAAGACTCTACATACTGCACAGAGTGTCACGTCCTGTGTGTCGAGAAACGACGACAATATGTTCGAAGCAGTTGCTGTGCAAGTCGTGGTCGAGAGTCAAGAGGAGTCAAGCTTCGAGTCGCGGTTAGTACATTACATCGCGCCGCCGCGGCGGTTTAGGTTTGCGACATGTGATCGTATTCCCTTGACGCCGTAACTCGCGTCTACAGTGTTCTTACTTACAAAACTTACAGAGCAATTGGTCGACTGCTGGAGTACTTATCAGCTAACTGGAAAATAACAGCTAAGCCACGGGCGCAAGCGATATACAGTTTAGCAACATATACACATCGCACGCAACTAGAGAGACGCAAAGAGCAGGGGAGTATTACATGATGACTCGGGGAAGCAGTGGGGAAGCGGCCGTGACGAGATGCGCTGCGGTTGGCTCTGGTCGGGCAAAGCATACAGGTAGTGCAGAACGAGAGCGTACTTGATTCCGACTTGCCACGGAACTATGACAGCACCAGGCAACGCGTAGCGGACGGACGTTCTTTTCGATTCGTACGAGCGCTTCAGTACCTGCGCCATATCTACGTCATGAAAGGCTCAAGGTCGAGTGATCGAGGCTTACCGTAATTACCACTGTACTGATTTCCGAGGCGTAGTCGACGGTGGCGAGAGCGCGCTGGTACATAGAAATATCACACAAAATGCTCATGTTAGATACAGCCAGAGGACATAACAGATCGACTCACGCGATTGCACATACGCAAGCCTATCAACTTGAGGCAGAGATTTCCCTCCAACTGGGCAGACCGAAGCACGAGGGAAGATGCCCCCAAAACATTGCGCGGCCCCCGTTGTGACGCCTTTTGGCAAACGCGATGCAGTTTATGCACTTGTCCTCGCCCCAGTAGGTGTCCCAGAGGGAAAGTCCGTCGCAGTTGGGAAAGGGTTTCCAAAGAGAAAGGGCCGTCTCCTGAAACGCCGCAGCGCAGACAGCGGGATTGCCGCAGTCCTCAACTTCGTGATGTTGACGGACCCAGTCGAACGTCAAGTCCTCGCATATGCAGGCCACCTGCCGTATGCCGAGTATCGCAGCCTTTTGGTCGGATGGTGATAGTTTAATGAGCTGGCCGGTGATAGGACTGGGAATACCATCGAGAAGTTCCACTTCGCCGTGGTACTGAAAACATTTGTAAAACGCGGCGGGCAAGATGATCGTTAGATCGAGCTCCCACGCCAGGTTGATGACATCGAAATGGTAGCCGTCGTAGCGCTCAATTCTGCGTGTGAACGAGTCCCAGTCTTATAGGTTGTCCGGAAACTCGTCCGTCAGAAATTCGAGCGCCTTCCCGTATAAATGCTGGATCTCGTATTTCTTGCTGACGCGCAGTACCGACGCAATCACGCTAAACGGCTGCTTCTCGTCGGTGTCGAAGTATCTGTAGCGCCGAAAAGGTAGTTTATTAGCTTCTTGAGAGTCTCAGTGCCGGTCGCGCACTTCCAGCAAGACTCACCGTCTGTCGTAAAGCGCGTGGAGCACCGTCTCCAAATCCTCCGCGGAGTCGTGCAATATCACTAGCGGGCAGTCCTCGACCCTCTCCCCGCCGCTCGACCCTCTCCCCGCCGCTCGACTCTCCGATGCTAAGCATATCTTCAAAGATGGGCGAGTTTAGGGCGAGCACACTTTGATGAACACGAAATCTTGTATTTTCCGCTTGGAGAACGATATTGCCATCCTTGAACCATACGGTGCTCGAGTTTATTGGCTTTAGAGAGTCGGGGGGTTCGTCGTGAGGTCCGTCTGATCTCGTACGTTTTGCGGGACGTTCATTCAATCCAGAAGATGCCATGACCTCTGGTGCGTGCTCGTCAAGAAATATCTGCTGAAAATATATGCGTCGCGATCAGCGAGCGATCTGAACTGACTGAGGCGGCATATGTACCTCGAAGATCTACGCGTTAAGGCGGGCCGTAAGACTCGTATGAATGGTCAGTCGAAGCCGGTAAGTCCTACTGGATGTCTCGGAGTTAAGGTTGTAGTCGAAATGAGGACGCACGCGAACGATTTTTTGACGACTGGGAAACGCTGAGACACATGATCGTCTTCGTAACCCTAACCCTAAGCCCTTCGCGAGGAAGAGAAATCCTGAGTCGTAACGAGCTCCTATGGGGGTCGCGCTCACCTTCGACACACCGAGCGGCTGAAAGATTTAGTGGCGAGAAGCGAGTGCTATTCACTTTAAGACTAAACTCGACCAAGGTGGGACCACGCCGTACAATGCGCACGACAGTAGGCCGTCTTTGCTGGGGTGGTAAGCACGTCAGACAGAGGCGGCGAGCATCCTGGATTCAGCGTCCAGGCACTCCTACCAGCGGACTGGAGGATGAGGTTCATTTTATTTATTCGGGAAAGTATCTGCTGTAGCGTCAACGTTATAAAAAGCTCAGAGACAGGATGACTAGGGCTTACTTATATGTTTTAGAGTACGAGGATCCAGACGAGTGTTTAATGAACGAGGTTTGCTTGACCCGAAATCGTGGACAGTCAATGAGGCCAAGCTGTGCATGCGCATCGATCCTAGCAAATATTTCTACGGCAACGACGTGAGGTAAAGGCGGAAGAATGTAGCAGAATGACTCACACAAAGGACATAAGCTTATACGCTTCAGCTATCCGCCCAAGGAGGAAGATCGAAGCATTCAGGAAGACGAGTCCAAAAAAATTCGCGGCCCTTGCTGTGACGTCTTTTCGCAAACGCGACACACTTTTTGCACATGTCTTTGCCCCATTCAACATCCCAGATGCAAAGTGCAGCGTAGCTAGGAAAGGGTTTCCAAATTGAATGGGACGTCATATGAAAGGCATCTGCGCAGGCAATGCGATTGCTGCATCCCTCGACCTCGTGATGCTGACCTAGCCACTCGAATGTTGTAGCCGCAGATGCGCAGACCACTTGCCGCATGCCGACTATCGCGACCTTTTGATCGGATGGCGACAATCTTATGACCTCGCCGGCGGTGCGATTGGGAATCCCCCCGAGGATTTGCTCGCAGCTATATCGTTGAAGGCATAGATAGAACGCGGCGGGTAAAATTATTGGTAGAGTGAGCTCCCGTGCCAAGTTGATGACGTCGAAATAATGGCCGTTGTTGAAGGAAGGAATCCTGATTGAACGTGAATCCCAGTCGTCGAGCGTCCCTGGAAACTCCGCAGTCAAGTATTCAAGCGCCTTTTCATATAGATGCTGTATATCGTATTTCTTGCTGACGCGCAATATCGAGGCGATTGTGTCAAATGGCTGATCCTTGTCGTCGTCAAAGTATCTGTGGCCCAGGAGACGGAGTTTAGCATCAGAGAACTTTCAGCGCCAGTCACACGTCTAGAGTGCAACGTACCGTCTGTCATAAAGTGCGCGGAGTACCGTCTCCAAATCCTTCGCAGAGTCATGCAACACTACCAGCGGGCAATCCTCGACACTCTCCTCACCACGCGACTGTCCGATGTTGAGCATATCCTCGAAAATGGGTGAATTCAGCGCCATGACAGTGCGATGGACGCGAAATCGCGTGTTCTCGGCTTGCAGCACGATGCTACCATCGTCGAACCATACGGTGCTCGAATTGGTTGGTCCGGAATTGGCGAGGTGTTCGTCGACAGGCTCGTCAGTCCTCGGGCGTTTCGGAGCGCGTTCACTTGACCCAGATGAAGCCATATCTCCGTGAAGAGGACTCCTGCTGGGGATGCGTGCCATTCAGCGAGCAAGTCGAAGGGCAGAGAGCAGACCAGGAACTGGACATACCGCACGGATTGACGCGTCAAAAAGTGCAAAAAATGCTGGTCTCCTTGGTAATTGCGAGAGAGATGAATTATCGCGAAGTTGCAAGTATATATGGGAAGAGTCGGAAAGACTTAGACAGAGTGAGACTCGAACGCGCGCGAGACAAAGAGGACGCTCGTGAACGCGGCGCGGCAGCACTTGCCACTCGTCTGAGCCCTCGCTGGATGCTGAAGTTGCGCGAACACAGACAAGAGCAATAGTATTGCAGAAGGCTATTGAAGAGCAGGGGTTTCGGTTGTATGACAATGTATCGAGGTCGTAGAGGGCGGTGGCTTACTCAGCACAGTTGCGAGTGGAATGGGTGATACTTGATAATTTAGCTATCGAGGAACTATTCTCTACCAGACGCACAGTGGTCTCCACTGAGAGGAAATTGGGAGAACGACAACGAAGGGAAACATACTGTATTCCGACAGTCGGTAATACCACAATACCGGGGAATCGCGTAGCGCACAAGAAGACAATGCCAATTTTGATTCGTACAAGTACAGGATATTTGTGTATATGCCTGTTGCAGCATCAGCATCATGAAGGGATGAATAATAAATTGCTCGGGCTTACCATAGGCTCGTCCAAATGGGATGAGCGATGCGAGTGTGCTGTTGACATTCGCTTAAAAGTACGGGACGGTGGTATATGCGATTTGCATCGACTCGAGTAAATTCTGCTAACGAAACGACGTTAAAGTGTGATTGCATGATATGCTGGAAAGACTTACATGACAGAGCAATAGCTTGGAAGTAAACACACGTTACCCATCTGAAGGGGCCAAATCGAAGTACACCGGGAGTTGAGTCCAAAAATGCGCACGACGCTCTTCGTACCTTGGTTTGACGACCTCCAGGCATTTCTCGCAAAATTTATGGTCCCATTTGCTACTCCAACGGTGAAGTGCTCTGGATCGAGGGAAAGCGCTCCTGAAGTAATCAGACATTCCTTTGAATCCCCTTTTGCACTTCTTGGAATTACATTGTTTCATCTCTTGCATCCCTTCGCCTATCCACATGCAAGCCGTGTTCATGGACCAGCACATAACCTTTGGCAGGCCAAGCATAACGACCCTTTGATTATGAGGCGATAATTTCAGGACGTGACTGGTTTCGGGATCGGTAATCCCGTCCAAAATGCGCTCGAGGTCCTGCAAGAGGCACCGGTACAAGGCGCAGGGTAAGAGGCTTTGAAGGTCGAGCTCCCGGGCCAAGTTCGCGACGTCAAATGAGAGACCCGCGTAGCGAGTTATCGCAGGCACGCTACGTTGGAATTTCTCATCCCAGCCTTTGAGCGTATCTGGATATTCGGTCGTCAAGATACCGAGCGCATCGTCGTACAGATATTGGATTTCATATTTCTTGCTCAGGCGCAGTATGGGAGTGATCACACTCAGCGGCTGGGTTTTCCTCGGGTCGAAGTACCTATGTCACCGGAGGGCCGATCAATTTCATGAAAGTGCGAAGATCGCGTCCCACTAATAAAAACCAACTCACTGTCTGTCATAGAGCGCGCGCAGCAACGTCTCCAAATCCTCGGCCGAGTCGTGCAATACGACTAACGGACAACCCTCGACGTTTTCATCACCACCCGGTTCTCCGATGCTCATCATGTCTCCGAAGATGGGTGAGTTCTTGGCGAGGATAGTGTGATGGACGCGAAATCGAGTATTGGCGGCTTGGAGGACGATACTGCCGTCCTGGTACCACACCGTGCTCGATCGGTTTGGCTCAGCATTTGAGCTGTGTTCGTCTTCCGACCCGTCCGTTCTCGTGCGCGTCGTGGGACGCTCGTTTGATCCATTCAAGGCCATTGTGCTGGTGCGCGAACGTCAAGACTCTGTGCTAGAGTAGGTCCTGGTCAGAAAGAGAACATTAATATTGCAGAGCGTAGATCCTGAGTATGTATAACACCGTGACGCACCGCACACTTCCACGCGTTTTACACGTCGAGATCAAGATGCGTTTCTGGTCAAGGGGCCACGTTTGCCGTCACGGTGTTAATGCTGGTATATATCGATGCGAAGTATATCGGCGACGTCCACCTAGGTGCTGAACGTCAAGGTTTATGGCAATACTTTGGGAGCTGAAGGCTGGCTGAAGGGGTCGCTGGTCAACTGAACTTACAAGGAAAGCTCAAACGGGGCATGCCACGTGGACCGCGCAGTACCGCTTCACGACGTCACACTCAGCATCTTGCATTATCCTACACTTCTTCGTTGTTTCCTCGTCGAATTGGCGTATAAACGTTCAAACGTTCACTGCACATACTTGTGTGGGTAAAGCACCGCTGCGTTGTATAGATTGAACAATACAGTAGGTGCGTGGATTATGTTTCGTGTGATCTATCTCATATTTATCGACCTTGAATTTCAGCGCAGATTTCCTCCTGACACTTGAGGAATACGCCATGTCTTCATCTAGGCCAAGTAATCGACCTTCCAAACGCCCGAGGACCACAGGACCCGAAGAGGCGGAGGATCCCGCTCTACCCGTCCTAGACGCAACGAATTCGAGCACAGTGTGGTACAATGACGGCAGCATCGTGCTCCAAGCCGAGAACACGCGATTTCGCGTCCATCGCACAGTCATGGCGCTGAATTCACCCATTTTCGAGGATATGCTCCATATTGGACAGTCGCCTGGTGAGGACAGTGTCGAGGAGTGTCCGTTGGTCGTCTTGCACGACTCCGCGGAAGATTTGGAGGCGATACTGCGTGCGTTGTATGACAGGCGGTGAGCAGTTCAAAAATGCCGCACCCGTCATTTCGTGAAGCTCAAATCGTCGTGTCGTGTCTTATCCAGATACTTCGACCCCGAGGAAAATCAGCCGCTCAGCTTGATTGCCTCGATACTGCGCCTCAGCAAGAAATACGAGATCCAACACTTGTACAATAAAGCGCTCAAATTTCTGACCGACCAATTCCCAGACACCCTCGAGGCGAGGGACGCGTGCGGTCCCTCCCGAGTCGTGGAGTCCGCGGGTTTCAGCTTCGATGTCATCACCTTGGCGCGGGAGCTTGATATCCAGCAAATCCTGCCCGCGGCGTTTTATAGATTCATCATGTTATACGACGACGCGGTGATCCTCGACGGCTTGCCTGACCCCACAGGCGAGCAGATGACAAAATTGTCGCCCCTCGATCAAAAAGTCGCGATCCTCGGCAGGCAAAACGTGATTAAGCTATCTGCCTCCACGACATACGCGTGGCTGGACGAAGAGAAAACCAGCGAGCATTGCAAGCAGAAGCTCGCGTGCACGATGGGCTACCACGACATATCCAATGGCTTGTGGAAGCCCCTCCCCCGGTGCGCTGCGCTCTCCCAATGGCGGAGCGAATGGAACCACTGGTTGTGCAGTAGGTGTCGGCAGGATGCTATCGAATGCCACAATAGCGGCCGTGCGCGCTTTTGGAGTAAGCTCCCCGAGTGCTTCGACCTGCCACCGTGGCCGGACAGCTGAGTGCGCGCTGCTTTACCACTACGTGTAACCCGTCCCGTCACCTGTTGTCGGCTGCGACCTTACGTCGCTCGCGCAGGAGCAACCCCGCTCACTCGCGCTGGAGAGTCGCTCGTGTCCACTAGCCACTGACATATGCAGTCCTGCTCAGACGAACGCAATAAGTTGTACGGTGAGCCCCTCGCTCGTTCTACCCTCGTGTCCCTCGCGGCGCTCATGCCATGATAGATAATTAATACGAATATCTTGTACTTGCGCGGACTGGATTATTGTATCATGTATGATACCACAATCAAAACCAGTACTTGCAACCCAAAAGCCCTGCGCGAACGCCCTACGTGCACTCGTCGCCCTAGCCATCCCCACCCCACCGCCTACTCTGCCGCTGCGTCCCCTAAGGTCGATAAGCAGCCTGACAGGTCGACTCCCGTCTCATCGTTGGCGGGATGCTGGGACTCTCGCCCTGCTGCTATCTTCAAAACGGCCAGTGAGCGTACCACAGCCAGTGAGCGTACTACACCCACACGCGTGTTGCTCTTTGTCTAGGTTGCAATGCACGACTCGGGACGGTTGACGCGGGATTAGGCCCAGCTGAGTGCACTATGAAGAGACGCGGTGAGCATCGTCGTCCGCTCGATCGCGAGGGTGAACCTCCGCAGCGTGATTGCTTCGCTAGACAGAGAGGCATGCAGATATCGGCTATCCGGGAGGGTTGTAGGTGTAAACCACCGACGGATCCTGGCGAACGAAGTTGTCAAGCCCGGGCGTGTCGAACCGCGGGCAACGCATCGCGACCTGCGTAGGGACGAACGGCAGGCCTGCGCAGTCCGGCCGAGCACACGTCTACCCAGTCTGGCCAAGCGCAATGACTGCGGCCTTGAGCTTGTTGTACCTGCCCTCGCTTTCCAGGCGTCTGCTCTCGCTCGCCTCAGCGGCCAACCGCGTCTCTTCCTCGACGGTGCGAACTGAAAGAGACCAGTGAGTACCACGATCCCGAAGCGGATTCTACACGTCCTCGACTCACGGCGGGCGATCTCTGTCTTGTGTTCTTTGACTGCACGGAGCAGCTGCGTGCTGTAGGCGGATAACTTGTCGATAACCGTGTCCTGCAAGTTAATGCGCTTGTTTTTCTCGTTGATGCGCGTATCTTGCATGTCGATAAACGTGTCCTGCAAGTCAATGCGCGTGGCCTGCTTGTCGATAAGCGTATCTTGCTCGTCAATGCGCGTGGCCTGTTCACCGATGAGCGTGTTTTGCTCGTTGATGCGCGTATCTTGCTCGTCAATGCGCGTGGCTTGCTCGTCGATGAGCGTACTTTGCTTGTTCCTGCGCGTGCTCTGCTCGCCGATGATCGTGCTCTGCTTGACGATAAGTGTGCTCTGCTCGCTGACACGCGTACGTTGCTCATCGACATGCGTATCCTGCTCGTCGATACGTGTGGCCTGCTCCTCAATAAACGCGTCGCGCTTGCGCAGGTCCTCAGACAGCACGTTGCGTTCCTGCTCGGCAACATCCCGCGCCCGCTCGGCACTATCCCGCGCCGCGCGCGCGGACTTGAGCTCTTCCAGAACGACCGCAACTGGGAGAAGATTCAAGCGCTAGGTTAGTAAATACATAGGCACACGGCACACGGCACACGGATGCTGAGGGAGGGGGCGCACTGTGTTCTGCTATGTCCTCCGATGCGACATTTGATCCTCGTCTGCTCGCGACATCCTGTTGTTCCCATTCCGGCGGCTCGGTCTTCGGTTCGGATTTGATGGGCAAAGGCGGTTCGGGTTTGACGAGCACAGGTGCGGGTGCGGGGTCTGGGGAGATGGCGTGGGGCGAGTTTGTTGAGATGTCCACGGGAGAGACGCGCTCGGTATGTTCACCTGCGCCGGTATATTCGCCCGCGTCGGTATGTTCGCCTGCGTCGGTATTTTCTCCCGCGTCGTGCTGAGAGGATGCTATACCGTCCTCATATGATGCTATACGTCCATGAGCTCCAGCGCGCGCAAACGAGAACGGCGCAGACGTACTCTGTGTGCCTATGTCCGTCATTTTCCGCCGCTTCAACGGCGGACCCAGCGCGTCGAATTGGGAAGCCCGGTTCAGCCGAGAGGGGTGCACGAATTCTGGGCGGGGCGTGGTAGTATCAGTAAACGCTGGAGAAAAACGGGAATGCGGAGCGGCTGACCAGTCTCCTCGTGTATGAGGTACGAAATGGCACGGTGTTCGGAAACTAGGTGCTCTGCCCGCCCATGCACCAGAAGACCCACGATGCCCTTACTAAACGGCTGCCAGCTAATCTGCCCTCTCATTGGAATCGAGAGGAACAGCTCCTCGCAGAGCGGGTGTCGCGCACTACCTAAGGCACATTTGACTCTGAGCGACAGTCCCAGCTTGTCGTCAATGTACAGTACACACGCACCGCGATTTTTCAGGAAGTACTGTGTCCATTCTGCGGTGCCCCGGAAATACAAGGCGTATGCGCCCGGGGTGAGGTCGAGGTAGATATCGCCGGGGTATCCTATGTCGCCGGGTGGGGGCCCCCTCCCGCGCATCTCGTAGAACAGCACGTTGTACACCCCGCTGCCCTTGCGTTTGTCTGGTCGAAAACCGAGCTCCACGCGGTACGGGTAGCCTGGCGGCGGCCAGAGGACCATACCGGGCGCGATATGCGATGTCTTGAGCTCGATGTGGACGCCGGGCTGGATATTTGAGGTCGGTATGGGGTTGTCGCGCCAGGGCAGGGGCAAGTCGAAGGACGGTGCGGAGGTGGACGCGTAGCTCATCGTGGAGGAGGTCGAGGAAGAAAATAGATGTAATTTGGCGCAAGTAGCATTCGACGCGCCTTAGGGTTAGGGTTAGAACCCTAACCCTAACCGTTACCGTCTCGCCCAATACCTTTTCAAGTTGCCTTCAAGTTCCTCGTCCTCCTCGATGAACTCAGACTCTGCGACTGCGTCGTCCTCCAACCTGGCCTTGCCCCGGCTCGACAAACCCATACCGTGCACCGATACCGCGCCCCATTTAGAATTCGTGCACCCCTCTCGGCTGAAACGGACACTGAACGCGTCGGAGGACTCGGACTCGAGTCGCCCGCTGAAACGGCCCAGTCGGTCGCTGAAAGGGCACAGATGCACACAGAGTACGTATGGCGCCCTGCTCGTCTACATGCCCCAGGCCTCGTATTCTAGTCTATATGCCCTCGTGCTCACGAACACATAGCGACCTCTCAGGACGGCGCGGGCGAAATCACCGCGCGAACCTCCCCTACGACGAGCTTCCCCGAGGAAATTGAGCGCGGCCGTCTCTCTCCCGCTGCCTCCGCCGTCAAATCCGAAGACGCGAAGGGTCCGCTGGAATGGGAACAGCACTCACAAAGACCAGAAGCCGCGGCCGGAGCCGGGACCGTGGCAGAACACAGTGCGTCCTCTCCCCTTCCTCCTCTCCAGCCGTGCGCCTAATCTATCTAACCCCTCCTCCACGCATGCAGTCGCAGTTGTTCTCGCAGAGCTCGAATCTGCGCGCGCGGCCGAGCGGGAGCGCGATGCGCTTGTCGCTAAACTGGAGGCGCTGTCCGATGACCTGCGGCAGCGCGACGCGGTTATCGGCGAAAAAAATGCGCGTATAGACGTGCTAGAAAGGCGTATCGATAGGCAGGCCATGCGCATCGACGAGCAGGCCATGCGTATTGACGAGCAAAATGCGCGCATCTACGAGCAAAATGCGCGTATCTACGAGCAAAATGAGCGCCTCGACGAGCAAAAGACGCGTATCCACGGGCAGGCCGCGCGCATTGACGAGCAAAACACGCGCTTCGGCGACCAAAGTATCTGTATCAATGAGCAAAACACGCGTATCAACGAGCAAGACACGATTATCGGCGAGCAAAACACGCGTATCGGTGAGCAAAGCAACTATATCGACGAGCTGGTCATGCGCCTCGACGGGCAGGGCATGGAAGTTGACGAGCGTGAGCTTATCGACGAGCAAAACACGCATCTCGACACGCGTCTTGACGAGCAAAACACCCGTATGGACGAGCCGTCGTCCTCAATCTCCCTCGGTCCGCCGCAGCCTCCCGCCTCGTCCAAAGCTGGTCCAAGTCCCGCCGCAGCTCGCGAGCTCATCATTGCCCCAGCTCCAGAAGAACAGAGCGCAGAAAATTGGGGTGCTAGCACCGAGGTGCGTACAACCATCGACATTCCTTTATCCCCTAGACGTTGCTCAAATACATGCCACTTCCACCACTAGGGCCGACGCATATTGTTCCCATCTCCGCTGGACGACATGGTGTTCGCAAAGGCCGAGGAGGGCGTGCACGGCGCCCACCGGACTCTCCACCTGAAATATCACCTCGCTCGGACCGGGGGCAGGCACGTGCTCACCGCTACGTTCTCCCGTCGCAGTGCACCGTCCGATCCAGAGGAGGCGTATAAATGCTCCAGGTGCCGCGGTGAGATTGCGGGCGCGAAGTGGGAAGAGCTGGTGGACGCGGCGAAGAGGCATGTGGAGATGAGTCGGGAGTGTGCGCCGAGGAGGAGGAAGTGAGCGATGTTGCGCGCGCGCTTTTGGACTCTGGACTCTGGGGTTTTCAAGGGGGTGCCGCCGGGAAATATTTATCATGTAGGAGAATCGACTGTCCTTTTGAAGATTTTTTTTGTCTGATTACGGGAGACTAGCGAACACCTGCATTACGGGGGACGGGCACGTCATGTTTCTCAGACCCAACGCCCAAGGAGCTCGTGGACCGCACTTGTGACTATGCCGGAGCGACATGGACAGACCGAGATACCCCGGCTCCGTCCCTGCTCCTGCTGACTGAGCCTCTCCCCGGTACCCGAGAACACCAGTACCACTCGTCAGGGGACGCCTGACCGCTCTCGTGCCCATTCCGTTTGGCCCTTCAAACTTTCTCGGACCATGGATAACAGCATCGTCAAGCCCGGTATCGATATCGCTGCGATATCAACGCAGTACCAGTTTCGCAGCCTCAGCAGCACTGGCTCGCTAACTCAAAAACCCTCCCGCGAACGCTCCAGCCCTCCAGCCTCCAACTCGCCTCTAAACCTCTAAACAACCAACTTTAAGCTCCCACGCACAGTCTCTAGATCTACCGCTCTCTCCAGCCCTGCAATTCAATTTGCTTCTCCAGCCCTTCGACTTAATCTGCTTAGTGCTTCTCCATCCGATGATGAACGCCGAGATGAAGCTTCGAAACCTGACACTAGCGGGCGGATTCTCGTCCCGGCACGGCGGATCGTCGGGCCACGTCTCCTGCCCTACCTACTGAACTGTTGCCGGATGAGGATGTTAATGCTTGCTGCAGGGAGATCCGATGCTAGCTGCAGGGAGGTACTGCAGGACAGAAGGACACTGATGCTACAGGAAAGTGCCGATGCTGGCTGCAGGAACATACCGATACTACAGGAAGGTGCTTCCACGTCGCGTCAAACTGCAGGAAGCGGGCAAGCGCGCCCAGATATTTACATCCGCCAGTGAGCGTACCCCAGCGCACATACCGGCGCGTATCGCTGACGTTGACGTGTCTTCTGGCGTGTTTCCCTCTTTACATGTTCATGGTTCTATATGGATCGACGGGCCTTGCGCGAGTTCCGGACGGGGATGTAGTATCGATACACGGTGGTGGCGTCGCTGCACGGTCTGGGTCACGTCAATCTCCTTATCTTGATATCGCAGTCCAAACGCTTAACGGGCTGCTATGTTCTGCAGGCTGCAGGAGGACGGACGCGCCGGGCCAGGAGGAACGACGCGCGATCCAAGAGGGAGGTCGCGCCAGTGCAGAGGCTGCTGTTGCTGTGTCATGATTGCAGCAAACTAACGCGGGAAGCCGCGCGCCCTACTATAAAAACCACCCAGTGAGCGCCCCACACATACATATTTACTTACCGCTGACGTTGACGTGTCTTCTAGCGACTTTCCCTCTTTGTGAGTCCGTGGGCTATATGGGTCGACGGGCCTTACCGCTTGCGCCAGTGCGTCACCGTTCCGGACGGACATGATCGATACGCGGTGGTGGCGTCGCTGCACGGTACGGTCGTGTCAAGCGAGGTGGACGTAGTCGTATCGATCGCGTTATCGCCGTGCGTGGGCAGCTCAGTGCTCAATTGCTCGCAGGTGCAGGCCCGGGCGCAGGCTGCAGCAGCAGGGACGCGCCGGTCTAGACCTGCTATGAATGCGCGCAGGTACAAACTAACGCGGGGAAGCCGCGCGCTTTGCTATAAACATCACCTAGTGAGCGCACCACACATATATTTACTTACCGCTGACGTGTGTTCTAGCGCGTTGACCTTTTGCCAGGTGCGTAGTGCTAAATGGATACTGGATACGTCCGCGGTGCCGTGCTAAATGTATCGACGGACGGATCTGCGTAAGTACTTGCCGCTGACGTGTCTTTTAGCGCGTTCACGTCTTTCCAGGTGCGCGGTGCTATATGGATAATTTCGTGGTGCCGTGCTATATGGATCGACGGAGTGTTACGGACGGATGTGCCATACATAGGGCCTGCACGGACCTAGGTCACGTATCGATCTCCGAGTTCTTATCGTATTATCGTCCGGCTCGTAGGCCGTGCATATTGTGACGGGCTACTCGTTTCTTCGACGCAGGTTACAGCGGAGTGGATGACGCGACGATCCAGACAGCGGGACACGACGATTTAGAGGCTGCTTCGCGCGCCATAATTGCGCAGTTCAGCGTTCGCATTCCATCATAGTCGCGTTTCGATATTCGCTACGATCGTCGGGCGCCGCTGAGCTCGTATGTACACATGCTATATTATTTGCGAGGGGGGCCGTCACGGTCGTCTGTCCCGGATCCGCCCTCGAAACGTGCGACTGCGCGTGTGCCCAGGTGTGCCCTTGAAAATTGAACGGTAATCGCGCCTCCAGGCTCCCGCATTTGCGGCGTCGAGCGCACGATCACCGTTGCCGTCAATATCACAAAGTATTATTGATCGTGCCCTTTGTTTTGAACGTTGAACGTTGCCACCGTGAGATCCGACAACATGAGACATAGGTGCGTCTCGCGTAGTAACATTAATGTGTTACTGCCAGGTCAAGGGGGGGAATGTGCGAGGCGAGTGCGCCAAGGGGCACGACATCCAGGCTACGACATAGGCACAGTCGGTGGTGGCAGAAATAGGGCCAAGGGGGCCACGCAACGTGCAGGCACTGAACCCGGCATCTCCGGTTACCGTCCCCTCATCCCGTCCCTCCCCGTCCTCGTCCATCGCTGCCTCTCGCGCTAGTCCTCATACTATAGCGTCTACCGTGCACTTACATACCCACCGACGACTGTATCGTATTCGTATTCAGGTAACATAGACGGCAAACAAAGAGACGGCGCACGGCGTCGTGACGCGGTATATTAAGCCAGGAGGCTCCGTGGCCAGGAACAGGCACCCGTTGATGGGAAAAACCGAGGACCTGCATGGCCACCGCTCTCTTCCCTCACTTATCTTCCCTCCTTTAAAAAGCCCTCCCCCCACGCTCCGCCCATCGATCTTTCCCCTACTCACCCTACATCCTCCTCCTCCTTACCCACAACAAACGCATACGCAGCAGACGATGCGCGTACAATCGCTCGTCCTGGCACTGAGCGCACTCGCCGCGGCGGTAGCGGGCTTGCCCCTCGTGAGTACCCGTCCCTTTTTCTTCGGCCGATGTAAGAACCGATACACATACTCACTGGTTTTGCGTGATGTGTAGGGAGGCGCAGAGGTAGTCGTCGCGCGCGCCCCGGTGGCCGATGCTCGCGCCGTCGAGGTGCGTTTTATTCCTTTTTCCCCGTGATATGTGAGGGTGGATGATTGACTGTGTGATCGTTGATTGTAGGCCCGTATTGGACCCGACTGGAGGCGGGAGCCTGGCGAGCCCGGCTCAGACTGGAAGCGTGGAGACCCTGGTGCAGATTGGAGACGTGGAGAGTCGGGAGCTGATTGGAAGCGAGGGGAGGGAGGGCCTGACTGGAAGCGGGAGCCTGGCGAGTCAGGCTCAGACTGGAGGCGCGAGCCTCACACGCCCGACTGGAAGCGCGAGCCTCACACGCCCGACTGGAAGCGCGAGCCCCACACGCCTGACTGGAAGCGTGCCACCCCAGACTGGAGGCGAGGGGAGGGAGGACCTGATTGGAAGCGGGAACCTGGAGAGGCAGGACCCGACTGGAAGCGAGGGGAGGGAGGGCCCGACTGGAGGCGCGAGCCTGGCACGCCTGACTGGAGGCGCGAGCCTGCCACACCCGACTGGAAACGCGCTACTCCCGACTGGTGATCGTCGCGCGGAGGCTGGCCCTCCTTCTCGTACGGGGGTGCTAGCTCGAATCGTTGAAGGTGGACGAGCGGCGAAGAGGAGTGGAGAGGAGGGGCGACGTTGTGCTGTGTATCGAAGAAAGGCCCGGGCGGGGCACGCAAAACGAAGGGCCGCGGACGTTGTTGCTTAAAGGCTTTGTACCATCCACCTATCCATCCACCCTCCTACCATCCCCCACCATCCATCCACCCTACCCTCTACCCATTTACCAACCGACCTACCCATCGCCCGCCCCGCCCCTGCCCTCGTATTCTCATCCCATTTCATTCTATCTTGTTTACTCGGTTCTTGGTTCTCGGTCGTCATTCACCTTCACCTTCATTTCGACTCACTCGCTTAACTCTGGGGCCTGTTCGCGTTCGTGGTCGCCGTGTGCACATTGCCTTGCGCCGCCGCAGTCTTTTCTCTTGCGCTGCCGCAGTCTTTCTCTTGCGCTACCGCAGTCTTTGTCTACGCACCGCCGCGGCGATTGCATTACATTATTCTCTCGTCTTATACTTTCCCGTGTTTTCTTGTGATACTTGGCATTGAGCAATGCGATGTGTACCTTACCCCCAGTGCATGTGTGTGTGTGTGTGTATCTTACTCGAGCGTATGTGTGTAGTTCCCGCAGTGTCTGCGCGTAGTTCTCGCAGTGTCTGCGTGTAGTTCTACCAGCGTCTGCGTGTAGTTCTACCAGCGTCTGCGTATAGTTCTCGCAGCGTCTGCGTGTAGTTCTCGCAGCGTCTGCGTGTAATCCTCCTCGTCGTCGTCGTACGTTGTGTTGTTTGAGACGTGCATTGTACAGCGATGTGTTGTTTGAGACGTGCATTGTACAGGCGCAAAGATAGCCGACGAATGACGAAAAGCCACGGGGTCAGGCGATCGCTCGGTGCTGTCATGGTCATGATCAGGCAGGAATAGTCAGGCAGGAATAGACCGACGGTGAGACGGAACCAGACCAACGATGAGACGGAACAGACCGACAGTGAGATGTAAGCAGTCCGACGGTGAGATGTAAGCAGTCCGATGACGAGAGATCCGGAGAGTGCGCGGATGGCGGACGCTGGGAACATCACGGACTCAGTATGTACGCTCTAAGCGCGACGAACACGGCGGCAAGGGACGCTCCCGCGAGAGAGTAGGAGGAGGTCCCGTGGTATTGCGTAGGAGGGCGAGTGGTATTGCGTAGGCCGTCCTGTGGCAGGCCGGTGTGAGAGGCAGGATCCCGTGGACGAGTCGACGGTTGTGCGCAGTGGCAGCAGGTAGGGGCGGAGTGGCAGCGGATATCCGACGTCCGTACAGTGGCATTGCGGTACACGCCGAGAGAGCAGCGGTAGGACACGCCGAAAGAGCGAGACGGCGACGCGCCGAAGAGCAGCGAGGGTGGCATGCCGAGAGGGCAAATAAGGCTGAATGAAGACGACGCGCGGAAAGAGCAGCAATAGTACACGGCGAAGAGCAGTAATAGTACACTCGCTCCCGCGAGAGAGCAGGAGAAGGTCCCGTGGTGTTACGTAGGAGGTCCCGTGGTACTGGCAGTGCGTACTTATGTATTCTCGTGGAAGGCGGCTCCGTAGCAGGACGGTGGAAGAAGCAGGCTCTGGGAGTCCCTGGGTGAATTCGGCGCGTAGGGTCAGCGGGTATGCGCGCAGTTATAAGGTACCAACGGGCTTACCAGCACACCTGCAACAAACGATTCCAGGACCGACCGCATCATGCTCATGCAGTGGACCTGCGCCAAATCGGCGTTGAGGGCGAGAGGTGGCATTTCAAGTCGGACTCATGGTCGCCCCAATAATCGACACGGCATGTGCTGGTTCGGCAAGTTGTGTTCCCTCGCAATTTGCGCGCCATCGTTTGGCTTATAATGTAGAGCGTACCACTCGCCGTAATCGACGTTCACCACAGTGCGGGCAGGCCCAGGACAACCGCCCTCAGTCCCTGAGGGTCGCGCGAGAGGCCGGGGGCAGAATGAGGAATTGGACGAGGCGCTCACCGTATGAATCCTTGCACTTGGCGCAGACTCAGAAGGATGAATCCAGCTGGTCTTCAGTGGGAATCGTGTCCGTCCCCAGTGTAGCGCGCGACAATCAAGGATGTCAGTAGAGCGGATGTTTCTGTGCGAGCGACACAAGGTAGGCACCGAAAAAGCTTTCCCGTGGTGGTGAAGGAGCCGTCCGCGCACAGAGCCGAGGTCGAAGCACTCGGGAAGGCCCCTTGAAAAGCGCGCAGCCGCGACTCCGATGTTTCTTCACACTGCTTGCATAGCTCGCATTCCCAGCGGCTCTTGAAGTGATGGAGCGAAGCGCAATGAGTGAGAGGGCTCCAGGGCGAATCGGTTATGTCGTGGTACCCCATCGTGCACTCGGTCGCATCTTTACATTCCTCGTCGGTTTGCTGCTTTCTCAAATACGCGGACGTCGTGGACAGAGGCAGTTCTGCTTGCCGATTATCGTGACCGTTTGATCGAGGGGCAACACATTTTGACCTGGCTACCTACAGGATCGGGCATACCGTCTGAGATCCGCGTCGTCATATACGGTATTATGAGGCATCGGTAGAACGTCGCGGGCAGATGCGCTGGACGTTGAGCCCTCGCGCCAAGTCGATGACATTGAAAGCTTAACCTGTGGACTGAGTGATTCGGGAGGGCCCGCGTGCGTCCTGCGCTCCGAGGGCGTCCGAAGGTGGTCGGTGAAGAATCTGAACGTTTTGTTTTACAAGTGCTCAGTATTTCTTGTTGAGGCGCGATGTCGAGTCGATGAAGTTCAACGGCTGCAATTCCTAGATATGAAAATACCTAGACATGACACGAGGCAACTGGATAAGCATCACGAAAGTACGGGCGTGCCACCGCGAGCTACTCACCGTTTATCAATGAGCGTGCGTAGTAGCGCCTCCGAGTCATCCGCATAGTCGTGTACACCATTGAGATATCACCGGGGCAGTTGTCAACGCTGTCAATCCCACACGACTCTTCGATGGTATGCCTCAAATATGGGTGCATTCTGTGACTAAGTGGACATGAAATAATGAAAGCGCATTTTTTCGGCTGAGAGCGCTAAGTTTTGGAACATACTGTGCTCGGATGTTGGGCTCGGTAGGGATCATTAACATTGTCGTCAGGTCCTTTGATCCTCGGGCGTTGACATTGTGTGCTAAGTGCTTGGCCTAGATGAAACTATGGGGCAAGTTAGAGTGCGACGTTTGAGACGGAGGAAAATTATTTACGTAGGATACAGAGATATACTGCACATACATATGCAGTTATGCGACGCAGCGGTACTGCCAGTCATTAGTACTGTCTGAGCCCACATATTAGTGATACACCGACGGTGTAACAAAACGTTCAGAATCAAAGTCCATGGCTTGTCCCCACGTACGTAGCGTAGTTATTCCGTGGCGCGTTTGTGGCGCTAGGCGTCTGCGGTGGCTGCAGCTTCAAATCCTTCCACCACAAGCGGCGGCAACTAGTCTCCCTTGACCAGCCCTTGACAGCCTCAGCGCTTTAAAATCTGCGGACATTGTCACCTTCAATCGACCAAGCATTTTCGCACTTCTAGACGCGTAGACCAGTGTGGTACGAATACTATGCCTTCTACCAGGTCAAGCCCCGGCAACCGTGTTTCCAAGCGCCCGAGGACAGACGAGCCTAGTAACGACGCGCGGCCCAAAACTTCTCACCCAGCGAAGTCGAGCGAGATATGGTACAAGGACGGCAGCATCGTTCTGCAGGCGGAGAACACGCGATTCCGCGTTCATTCCACCGTCCTCGCGCAGAATTCGCCCATCTTTGAGGACATGCTCAACATCGGAGAGTCCCGCGGCGAGGACAGGGTCGAAGGCTGCCCTTTGGTGGTACTGCACGACTCGGCGCAGGATTTAGAGTCGCTGCTGCGCGCACTGTATGATAGGACGTGAGTGCCATTATATTCGTGTGAGTTGCAGATTTCACAAGGCTCATTCGGTCTTCGTGTGATACAGGTACTTCCACACGAAGTACACGCAGTCGCTACGTCGGATCGCTTCAGTATTGCGCCTCGGCAAGAAATACGAGATAACGCACCTGTACGATGACGGGTTCGAACTTCTCAAGAAAGAATACTCGTATATCCTCTGGGAATGGGATCGCTGCCATCTGCATCCGTTCAGACTTCCCATCCGTTATACTGGCATTGTATTCGACGTCATCAATTTGGCGCGGGAGCTTGACATCATGGCAATCTTGCCTGCCGCATTCTACGTATGCATCATGCATATCAAGGACGGGGACATTCTAGACGGGTATACCTGCCTCAGCACTGGGCAGCCCCAGAAATTGTCCTCGTCAGACCAAAAGATCGCAATACTCGGTCGGCAGAACGCCATCGCCCTGTCTATGTCCACGACATTTGCGTGGCTTGACGAGCATGAAATGATCGACAACTGTACGGACCCCGACAGCTGCAGTGCACGCTTCCATGCCATATCCGACTCGCTCTGGAAGCCCTTTCCCCGCTGCGCCGCACTCTGCAAATGGGACACTCAATGGGAAGACCATATGTGCGCAGATTGCATCGCGTTTGCGAAGAGTCGCCACAGTGAGGGCCGTCAACGGTTTTGGGAGAAACTTCCGGGGTGCTTTGACTTGGACCCTTGGGCGAAGCTCGTCTCCCGTACCCATTTGTGTAAGTCTCACTATCACGTCGTTCTGCCCGCGTCTGCATCTAATCAATTTTGCGTAGAATTATTCGCTCACCTCGATGCATATGCTCAACGTCGTCGTCCTCAATTCTTGGCAATTTCGAAGCAAGTAAATATTGATAATGAGTCACGTATCGTCCGTCTCTCACCCATTGTTATTATGGTGAGTTTCTGCCGTTTTGCCCCAAGCCTTTCATAACGCAGTTCTTAATCAAAGGTACATACTTACACCAATGCTTCATAGTCATACGAAATTATAATGAACGTTTGTCCGCTACGCGCTGCCCGGTACTACCATAGCTCCGTGACGAGTCGGAATTTAGTACGTCCTCCTTCATTCTCGCGTTTTCTTTAGAACGGACAGGCCACACTCGCCTTCGGATCCTTCTCCACTGAGGTCTCTCTTCGCTGTCGGCTCCACTCGCAATCGATATATGTGTACGCCTCATTTGACCTCCCGCTCTTCGCCGGCGCTCACGATACCGGATTTCACGACACGATGAAGCTAGTGGGAGGGGTGTGCGGTGATACAACGTCCTGTCGGTCGTCCTGTTGTCCAGTCAATTTCGGCGCAGCGTCTGGTCAAGTCTACATACTGTGAGTCTTGCATTCTTCGCGGCTTTCCCTTGAACGCTAAAGAACATGCCGACGGCAAATTTTTATATGGATGAGTGCGTCTGGAGTTCTAGGTCATGCCTCCCGCGTTATCGCGCAACCGCCTTGTTTCTGGTGTGGCCAATATTAATGACTCTACTTTCCGATGCTATTGTTTCACCTTCCACCTTCTCGAATTCGCCTGTCTCCCTCGTCGAACTTGGCCATACCTCACGATTTCGAAGGCGTCAAAACTCAATTCAACTGCGACTCAAACCCTACCTCGAATCCCACCACTCTCCCGCGTGCGCAGGGCGATATACGCAGACTGCGCATCTCAACACATCCGTGCGCAAGTTGCACGCTCCGGCGTTCACGCGCGACGTTCTGCCATACATTACTGTATAATTCTCCTGTGAGTGCACGTAGAATTGTTCCACCGCGTATGCCGCGTCCTAATGCCGTCGTTTGCCACTCGTGGATAAGGATTGTGCGTCGCAGGATGAAGAGATGCAGTGGGGATTGCTAACGTATGCGCTGGGCAGTTCATTCGGACTCACGATAAACGTTTGAACCCTCTGCTTCCAAACTCTATCCTTTTTACAAGCCTCACTCCGAGGCTCTTCCCGTAGTTCCACGGGGCGCAGTGCTTCGAGTGCGACGTTCCTCCGCCTTCTTTCTCCCCCTCGCCGTGGAACGAACAAAGAAATTCATTTCTTGCGTCCCAAGCCATTTTTCCCGTCATCCCCCCGAGCATAGCCTCCTCCACCCACCCCATTCATTTCGCTCCGTCGACCCCAAGGGCTCTCCCCTCCGCCCTACAATTTTTTTACCGCTCACCTCATTTTTTCCGAGACCCAGAGTTTTCCCGCTACAATGCAACGTCCAAGTATCTCTCGGCATTTTCCCGCGAGTGGGTCGATGCCGTCTCGGCGTCGCCTACCATGAGCGTATGAGCTCCCATGTGGCATCTTAACCTGCTTGCGGACGAAGACCCCGCTTTCTCTTTTGTGGGCGCGTGTATTATCTGCGTGTACGAATATAACTCACTAGCACATGAGAGTGGCTCCTACTTACGGACACTTTGGGACGGGACCCGAGTTATCAGGTGAGTTTCATCATTACTCAACAGTGCTCGCTGCGGTGGATCATTGACTATAGGCACTTGAAGCAAGACTTGCTGAAGGCTACCAGCAACCGATGCCTTGCACTAGCTACATGCAGATGAAGGCCGACGATTCACCGTCGCACGGCATCTGCCGCCGTGCCCAAGTCTCTCACTCTCACTCTCATGTGAGCTCAGAAGCCTCGACGGCTCAAGCACTCAAGCGCCCGAGGCTTATACTGCCAATCCGCCATGATCAGTTCCTGATCAGCTGCGATACCATTCTAGCTGTCCCCTCGTCTCCCTTCTCAATTCAGCGATACAAACCGGGGAACGCCAGACATATGTTAATGAACGAGACTCAAGCGATTGAGTCCGCCTTGGTGCGTGCAATCGTCGCTAGTCTAAAACTTGGACTCATCCCTGCGATTTCGCATGTACTTGTAGGACGCAATATGATTCCTCCTACTCGCACTCCCGCGGCAACCTGCGCCCCCACGTCCCACGATATCGGAGTCCTCGAAAAATCCCATTGCGCGACGGAGGCAATTGCGCCAATAGACCGCGCGTCCGCGTTCTTCTTCTCTAATCCACCCATCCACTTATTCCATTCCGGGGTCCCTGTCCAGTGTCGCATGCACGCGTCCCTGTCGCATTCACGCGTCTATGGGGTAGCACTGGAAGGATTCGACGCGGCACCAGTCTACCAGAAGGACTCGACGCGGCACCAGAAGGATCCGAGAGAGTACATAATTAAATCTCCATCCTCTCCAATCTACCGCTGTTGTCTGCGTGCTCTAGCCTCTGCTCCTCGTCCATGGCTTCCCCGTCCCCGATGACTTCCCCATCCACACCCTCACCTTCACTAGCGGATGTGCATTTCGACAACACCCTCGGCGCGCTGCTCGTCGGCGGGCTCGTTGCGATCGCGTGCGTCCCTTTCCTTCAATGCTAATAACTCGACGACTGGCGCGTCACTGACAAGGACGGATGGACGCGCATATTGTAGGCTATGGGGAGTGGCGTGCACACAGACGTACATATACTTTGAGAACACGTACAGGCACGCGCGCGACCGGGCGTGGCTGCGCTCCCTCGTGCGTCTCCCTCTCCCCATCTCATCATAGTTGCACGCTGACTCAACTGGTGGCATCATGCCAGATCGCGGTCCTCTGGTACGTCCTCTGCGTGCTTTGCGTGGTGCGATACAAGGCTGATGAGATGGTGCGGGGGCGACAGGGTGCTGGACACGTTCGACAGCTGCCTGCACGCGCACATCCTGTACCACTACCTTGTGAGCAACTTTCTGGACCCGCTCGCGATGGCCGTGCCTGTTTGGTGCGTCTCCCCTTCTCCCTTGCTCATATCTTATCGGCGCCTGGAGTGCTGACGTGTGGTGTGGGGTTGGCAGGAGTGTGATCGTGCGTGATATTTCGTTCGATACAGCTTGCAAGGATTGTTGATGTATGCGTGCGTGGGCAGATCCATGTATTCATGACGGTAAGGCGTGCGAATACTCTGTAGGGCTGTTGCTCACTGGCCTCGTCCAACGCGCAGTCTTTGCAAGACTTCATTATACGCCTGTAACGACCCACCTCCCTGCTCTCTTGAATCCCGGCTAACCCATTATTCATTCATCTCACAGGCTTTTCGCGCGGCGCGTCCTGCGATGTGAGGACTTCCAGTTTGCCATGCCCTCGTGTAAAGTCCTGACCGCTGGCGTGAGCAGTAAGCAATCGGAACTGGCTCCTGACGTCCGGGATCGTGCGTGAACTGTACATCTTGACCGTAACCCCCCCTCCTGACGCGTCATATGTGCAGTTCGCGGTCTCGCTGCTTGACCTCGGTGCGTCATTACTCCCACAACACACAAGTTTCCCTAATTTCTCCGCGTTTGCGTTCCAGTGTGCGGAATCGGTACAAGCACTCTATCTTCTCATGCTGAGTGGTTGGCTCACGTATACTAGCTATTACGGGCCGCGCGTTCAAAGTCGCGTCGTTCGCGGAGCTGAATACCATGAGCGTACGTCACCTCTCCGCCCACTTCCCACATCCCCAACCTAACGCGTCGACTGACTCAACGCGCTAACTCACACGCAATAGTGGCTCTTCTACCTGAACTTCGCAGCGGGCACGACCGCAGACGCGTACGTCGCCTCCTCCCTGTGCTACTACCTGCACAAGTCGCGCACCGGCTTCCCTAGGTTTGTCTCCTCTAATCCCAACCCTCTTTTTAACGCGTGCAGGTGGGCTGATGGGGACGAAGGACGGAGTCGCTGATCAACGTGCTGATGATGTATACGATTAATACGGGTGCGCGTTTTCTCACTCAAGTGTTGGGATGGGTGTTGTGCTGATGGGTGAGAGGATAGGTCTGCTCACTGCGTGCGTTTCTCTCACCCGGCATCGTGGCGTGTGTTGACAATGATATTGGCGTATAGCATCGACGCGAGCCTAGGCATGATAACGGTACGTCTCTGCCTTCCAAGTCTGCAATGACGGGCGTGTAACTAAGCCGCTCGTTTGCTACAGTACATCGTGATGCCAAACAATTTCATCTTCCTCGCTTTCTACCTCCTGCTCAGTAAATGTACGTCCCCCTCCCCCACGCACGGGTCCATATCTGACTCGCATCGCACAACCACACAGTGTACCTCAATTCCTACCTCGCCTCGTACGTGCCCCCACATCCATGCCACCCTCCTAGGCCAAGCGGATACTGACGTCGCAACTGGCAGGCTAAATTCGCGCCGGCTACGCGCCGACGGCGGAGGGACGACCTCGGGCCCGGAGATCATGTCGATCCACCTCTCGCGCCTCCCCGCGCCGCACGAGCATTCTTCGCCTTCTACGGCTGTCGAGAAGGTGTGTTGTTCTTCCTCTTCTCCTTCCCTCCACCCTTCCTCCTGCGTGCGTATAAATAACGGACGGCGGTGGTACAGACGAGCACGGACCGCGCATCCCCGCTCGAGATCGCGATCGCGACGGAGATCAAGCGGCAGTCGGAGGACTTTGCGGCCATTGCGAGTCGGTATGCTGTAAACCGGAGGTGAGTGCTTCAACCTGGGGTGTGTTGCGGCCTGTTGCTGAGCAGAAATTTGCGTACAGTCCGTCGAGGAGTCCTGGGTTACCGTAGACGGAGTCCTGGGCTACCGTAGACGGAACCGGTGGAGCCCCACGAACTCTCTTAAGCTTATCCTTCCCTCACTGTGTACCACCTGTCGTTGTTGTCAATGTTAGATCTCTACTCTATGTCCTGCACCTACTCGCACGTTCAACACGGACGGCCGCAAGGTGAGTACAGGACCCGAGTTGTTAATGGCAGGTGAGTGTTCATCGTTATCTAACAGGCGTATCACTGTCAGTGACTATAGATATTTGGTAGATTTTTAGTGGACACTACGTACCAGGTGGCTGAAGCCTCGCACTAGCTGCATGCAGATGAAGGCCGATGATTCGCCGTCGCCGCACTCTCACCTCAGAAGTCTCGAAGGCTCAAGCACTCAAGCTAGACTGCCAATCTGCTATGAGCGGTACCTGATCAACTGCGATACCATAGATGTCCCCTCGCATCTCTAGCTGTCCCCTCGATCGCATCTCTAGCTGCCCCCTCGCGTCGCATCTCTAGCTGTCCCCTCGCGTCTGTAGCTGTCTCCCTCGCATCTCCAGTTGTCCCCTCGCATCTCGGCGCCTCCCGTCTTGATTCAACGACAGGTCCTTGTCCAGTGTCAGTGTCGCATTCACGCGTCTCTAGGGCACACCCGAGGGATCGACGATGTGAGGCCCTCCCAATTTCTCTCGCGTTCGTGTGTGTGGAGTCCTGACCGCTGGAGTGAACGCAACTGACTCCTGACGTCCGGGATCGTGCGTTCATTCTATTCTACACCTTCTCCTTTCACCCCCTCTTTTGACGCGGCGTGTCATATGTGTAGTTCGCAGTGTCATTGCTAGACCTCGGTGCGTGCGTCCTCTCCCCCCACCCCACACACATTGCCTTACTCTATTAGGAACCAGGTGTTTCAGTGTGGGATCGGTACGTGCACTCAATATTATCATTTCGAGTGGTAGGGAAGGAAGGAAGGAAGGAAGATGTATTATCAGGGTGTTCGAAAAGCTATTACGGGGCGCTCGTTCGGAGTCGTGTCCTGAGCAGCGGTGGGGACTGTGAGCATTGAGTGTACGTCTCTTTCCCTCTGCCCGCTTCCTACTTCCCCACTACACCTCCCCGCCTGACGTTCTGATTGTGCGTACCACAGTGGCCATTCTACCTATACTTCGTAGCGGGCACGACCGTCGCCTCCTCCCTGTGACATGTGCTACTACCTGCACAAGTCGCGTACCGGCTTCCCTAGGTGCGTCTCCTCTAACCCTACCCTCCTTTACTTATGCAATGTAGACTTTCCTTGACTCCTGCAACACGCGCAAAGAAGGACAAGGAGGAGGGGCTGATGGGGACGCACGGGTAGGACGGAGTCGCTGCTCAATATCAACGTGCATGCTGTACCATCAACACCGGTGCGCCTTTCTCACTTACGGAGGTTTGCGTTGGAGCTGATGAGTGGGGGAGTATGTCTTCTCACTCCCACCCGGACTCGACGCATTTTTATGATATTTTGGCGTGCAGCATCGACGCGAGCACCGTCCGTCTCCGCCTTTCCTTTCAAGCGGTGTGCAAGGACGGAGCGGGTACATCGTGATGCCGAACTCCAGCGGTCTACTTCCTGCTTGGTAAACGTACGTTATCCATCCCCTCCTCCCTCGCACACACATGCGTCCTCACACACGCGTCCACGTCTGACGAGCGCTGTACGAGCGGTGTATGGGAAGTGTACGAGCACGAGAACGAGCAGTGTACGAGAAGTGTACCTCGCGTCGTACGTCCCACTCCCCACCCTCCTGGGCCATTCCACCCGACGTGGCCAAGTCCATTCTACCCTCCTTGTTGGCCGATACTAGTATTGACGTGACGACTAACGACTGACACGGCCAAGACGGGCAGGCTGAACTCTCCTCGACGGGCGGCTGAGCTCGCGCCGCCGGCTGCGCCCCGACTGTGTGCCCACGGGTAGATTATGTCGATCCACCCCTCGCGCCTCCCCGGGCCTGGGCCTGGGCGTTCGTCGGGTGGGGTGGGGGGAGAAGGTGTGTTGCTTCCTGTTCCCTCCTTTGGCCTACCCTTCCGGCGTCCCCGCCCCCTTGCGCTCTCTTGAGGTGGCTAATTGGGATGGCGCGTTCCAAGCTACTGAAGGAGGTGTGGTACAGACGAGCACGGACCCGCTAGAGATCGCAGTCGCCACTAGAGGATCGCGATGATAGCGACGGAGGTCAAGGGGCAGTCGGAGGACTTTGTGGCCATCGCGAGGGCGGAGGACTTTGCCAGTCGGTATGCTGTTACGTGAATCCTAGGAGGTGAGCTTCAACCTGGGGTGCGCGCGGTGTCTGAGCAGGTTTGTGTTTAGTCCTTCGAGTGCTGGACTACCGTAGACGGAACCGGTGCAGTAGATGGATGGTATCCCGGGCGGACCGAGCGCCCCAAAGCACGAACTCTCTTAAGCTCATCCTTCCCTCCCTCCTCCCTTCCTTCCTTCATCCCACCTTTAGCTGTTGTCATATCTGTCCTCCTGTACCTACTCGCACGTTCCCCAAATGTCCACGCCCCTACCGCGCTGCGCTGCAATAATATGTTTTGCCGTGTGCGAGCCTCGAGGCCGGGAATAGCCCCCAGCTGCAGGTGACCTCATCCTGTAATATCACGCCCCACGGGCCTAAGCTAGTACTTATACGTCCACGCCTGGGTGGCTTGATAAACTGCTTGAGGAGCGCCGTACAAGTCGTCTCACTTCCTGCGACCTGCGAGGAACTTTCGACATAACGTTATTCGAGTATCGCGATGATCCCGCGGGCGCTTATCGCCTACGCCCTCCTCTCCACTCTCAGCGCCACGGCCAGCGCGAGGATCCACCAGCACCTCTTCGGCGCGCACCCCTCGACGACGTGTGCCTTCGAGCTCGGTGGGAGGGCGTTCGATCTTTGTCCGCTCCTAGAACGCGGTATCGATCACTGGGAGGGCGCGGGGTTGTTATCGGCGGAAGGTATAGCGGAATGGGATGATGCGCACGATGATGGTACGCCCCCACTCTACCACAACACACGCTATCGTATCTAACCTGGATTGTGCGAAAGCCCCGCTAGTACTCGTCTCCGGGCCTGCGCGCATCCGCCTTGTGCGTGCGCACCGCTGACCATGACCATGACGGTGCTGAGATCTGATATATGACGCTTTGCTTTGATAAGGTGCACGGACGGGTGTTTGGTCTCGCGGAAGACGAGGTGTCGAGTTTCGCGGACAACGACGAAGAGGAGGAGGGGAAGGGCAAAGGGAATGAGGAGGACAAAGGGAATGAGGAGGAAGGCGAGGAAGGCGAAGAGAACGACCTGGTGGACATCGCGCCCGGGTCATCGCGCCCCCGCCGCGTCATCGGCACTGTGCTTCTGCTCACTGCGTGCGTCCCCCCCCTCTTTCCCGCACTGATACTGAACACGCTGATCTTATCTTATCTTTGTCTACAGCATCGCCCTCCTCCTCCTCGCCTACCTCGTCCGCTACCCACCGCCCTTCCTCCAGCGCCTCGCCTCGTCGCCCATCCTAACCCTAAAGCGCCTCAGCCCGCCGCGCATACTAAACCGGCTAAACGCGATAGGCCCGTTCCGCGTGCGCGAGGCGCGCCTCGTCCGCTGGGCGCAGGAGGACATGGGCTTACTGGGCGGCGAGCTGGGGGAGGAGGATGTCATGGTCAATGGCGCGGATGCCGGTGACGAACTCGATATTGATGGGGGAAAGGGCATGGGGAAGGGCAAGGGAGGGGGTGTAGGGAAGGGGGAGCAGATCCCGCTAAAACCGACGCCGTGGGCGGGGGTACGGGGGTATGGGACTGCTGCGCGATAGGCGGGGCTGATACACTGATGCTATGCGTTTGCGTACTTATGCGGAGGGGGAGGTTGTATTTACTAAAGAGGAACGGAAGGTGTAACATAGATGTATTGATAGGACACGAACTGCTTTCTGCAACAAAAGATACTTCGTCGACTGTCCTCGCAAGCTGGTACCCGTTCTTCTTCGCTGCCAAGTCTCTGGGCCAGAAAACTTTCGACGCCATAGCTCGCGCCAGAGGCATTCACAAGCCATGACATTGTACATGTGCAGGGTCGAACCAGACGAACAAAAACCATGACAGTCACAGTGTACACGGGGAGCGACAATATGACAAGCCGCAATTCCCAACATGCGCATCGAGCGCTCCGCGTCATCAAGCTGTGTCGACGAGGAGATACAGGGCATCGTCTGCAATTGTCACACTCCCGGTGGCATGCAACAGCCCTGTTAGCGGGGACACCTGGCGGGAGTGGTCACGGAACGCCGTCATTTCTTAGACACTGAGTTTCTTCCTTCGACACTGAGTTTCTTTCTTCGACACTGAGATGGTCGACGAGCGTGTGCTGCGGTCCTGTGTGATAAAATCAATATCCAAGCCCGGGGTCCGCTGGTGAGGTGCAGAGCCCGGAGGCCATCTTGTGTCTGGGCGTTGATAGTCGTAGTCGGGCGGGGATCTTTAGTAGGTTGGCGGGATGTTCGTGGGGCTCGAGTCCGTCTGCAAAGTGGGCTTCGAGCGCGTCTGCAAAGTGGGCCTCGAGCGCGTCCGCAAAGTCCGACTTGAGTCCGTCTGCGAATGCGACGATCTTCTCCTCGAATGCTGCTGTATTGAAACGAGCGGCAGGAATACGCGCGCGACGGCCCATGAGGCTACAGTCGAAAAGCCGAGCCGCCGTGGCCCGTGGGCGCACTCGTAGTTGTGTGGAACCTACAGTAGATGTAAATGCGTGAAAGCTGGGGGTAAACGCGTGAAAGCTGGGGGTAAACGCGTGAAAGCTGGGGGTAAACGGGACACATTGGTCGGCACATTGTTCACGAATATGGTAGATGCCTTGTCGCACTAGGTCATTGACCGGACTGGGTGTAGACGTCCGGTGGGTTGCCGGTGGGAGGGGGATATGTTCGGGGAAGGATTTGAGCAGGAGCTCGCGTCGTTGGGTCAGATGTATGATCTGGCACCATGGAAAGACGGGTAGAGGCTGTGGATGCCAAATCAGTGCGTGTCGCGGTGAGGATGAGAGTGCAGACTTACATAGCGCAAGATCTGTTCGTGCACAAGAATAAATACAAGCTGTTAGCCGAGCTTTGTGGGGGGACAGAAGTGGAGGACGACGTCGTGAAGAGATGATGGTGCTCAACCATGTATGCCAACCATTTCTCGCCAATGTGCGATGCGTCGACGCGTTGAGGGGAACTGACCACACAAAGCCTCTACCTCGTCGGCGATTCCATCGAGGGCGACGACGGGGAGTCAGACGCCGGTTCTGCGGGATCCTACAGGGACGCCATAGTCTTCGCCGTCCCTGCGGCCGTGTCCACATCCGATCGAAGAGGAATACACAACGTATCATCGTGCCCACACCGTATCATCGTGCCCATAACGTATCACAGTGCCTGCCCGCACACAGAAGAAGCACGCACAATCAGTATAAGTCAGTATACCGGGGAATCCTGGACCGTGGAAAATAACGCGACAGCGCCGGGGAAATATCTGTGCGCCTGCTCAGGAGTCAGGATGCCGTACGCAGAGACATTGCGCTTGAGGGCGTGGCTACTTTAAGAGGCATGACCGGGCGACGCGACGTAAAGCTGTAGAGGGCGCGCGACGCCACCACTGCAGCCGGAGCCGCCACTACTAGAGCCGGAGCCGATACCATGATTCGTGACGAGGGATACCTACGCGGGAAGAACGCTAATCCTTGATGCTCGGCGCGCAGGGTAGAGTGCTCGACATATGTATCCTCGCGCTGATGCTCGACATATCCTCGCACTGATGCACGGGAGAAACGCGGGGAAATACGCATCAGCTGCAATGAGCACCCCAGCGCGCTCACTTACGTACCGTACACCATTCGAATTTCGATAGCGGCAGGACTAGTCCTGAGGCTATCGCGCCCAGTGTATAGGCGGTCACCGTTATTACGTAATCCGCCTTTTATATCCTGGCCCCTATTCACGCTCAAACGCGCGCAGGACGCGCCTGACGCCGCACAATCGTCTCTTGAAACCATATCTCCCAGCAATGCGAGCTGTCTACTTCATTCGGTTTACATGGCTCCTGCTGTAAATACTTCCCGACTACATATCACAGTCCAATCTCGTGCTCAAACCATAATCTGATCCTTTTTACTGCCATAGCGATGCTGCCAGTAAATGCACTCACGACGCCGGTGGGCTTCTCTGTGCAATTGCAGACTTTACGAGGGGCCTGAAACCCTTGGGTATTACCTGTACGGCGCTTGCGCTACATTGTGCAAGCCGGTTTTCTTTGACAACAGTGTCAAGGGTCAGCAATACACCTACAAATGCCTGACACGCTAGAACTGTCCATTGTACTTAAGATCACATCCCGGATACCTCCGTCAATGTATCCAGCCTCTTTTCATACGGTGTTTTCTTTGACTCCAGGATTCCTAGCGTTTTAGCGGCTCGTGCTCTCGGCCGGTGCCCAGCTTACCCATTTACTCTGCTTTGCACTACCAAAACCTTCCATTTCAGCCTAAAAATTGGGCGTAACTGAGTCTCCCTATGAAAATTCTGACTATATAGCTCAAAAGCGTAGAGTTCGCATCCCTAGCGCGTCTCCGGTGGGGAGGCGATGCCAAAAGACGCGATGCGGCAGGACGCGACAGGCCCCGGGAAGCTCACCCATTTCCGTGTCCGAGAATAGCATATTTGAGGGCTCAAAACCGGCCATTTCCTTGTCCGGGATAGCATATTTGAGGTCGATCCGGGAAAAATTTTGGCATATACATGTCCGTTATAGCATATTTGAGGGCCTGCGCGCGGAGCGCGCCGAAAATTTTTGACATGCATATACCCCGCCGGAGGCGCCGCCCCGGCTCCCCACCTGTATATAGTAGACCCTTGTCCGGATAGCATATTTGAGGGCCAAATTTGGCCATTTCGGCGGACACGGAAATGGGTGAGCTTCCCGGGGCCTGACGCGACGACGCGTTTGCGCGCGTCCCAAAAAGGAGCTTTACGTAATAACCGGGACCGCCTATACACTGGGCGCGATAGCCAACAGACTACAGAAGGAGGTACGACTGTTGGTGTCTGTCTAGGAGAGACTACGGCAGGACTCTTGCAGGCAGGCAGGCAGCACGTTCGCATATGGGGATACATATGATATGTCGGGCTCGCGTACGTCTACTTGCACGGCGCGGTGACGTAGGGATGCATATGTCCGCGAGAAATGAACGTTAATGCGGGAGGTGTATGTTATATGAAGGGCCATATGATATGACGGGGGGCCACTTACTGTAAGCGGGATCAGCACGCTACTTATCTATATCGCCAACTCAAAAGCCAAAAACTCACCCGTGTCGCGAAGGCCTTCCATCCCGTGCGCTTTGAGTTTACGTGTCGGTACCGTGGGGTCTCCGTATATCGCAGCCTCCAAATACATGATACGGTATCTCAGCCTGCGGAACGTGCGCAGAGATACGTGCGACGGGGGCGAATGGGCGTAGGATAGCGTGTGAGGAGACGGTGTCTCTGCTGCCGTCGCTGGGAACTTCCAGCGCGGTGCTCTCCGGATGCGCGATAACGGTTTTTCTGGAGAGGGGTTTACGTGTGCGCTGAGTAGATAGATACCACTGCCAGGCTGGGTATAGTCGGTCGGTGCGATTAGCCTGCTAATGCCTGCCGCGGGGTGATTGAGTTCTCGACGCGAAGGAAGCATACATACGATGCATGGATCGCCGCGAGGCCCATCAGCGCAGGGTACTCTAGTAGGCCCGGGTGTAGCTAGTGGCCCCGGGTGTAGCTAGTGGCCCCGGGTGTAGATGACCCAGGAATAGCGTGACGACGAGTGCAGATGGCGACAATTTCGCCGGGCACTTTGCACCTGCAAAATCATCGGAGGACGATCATTCGCTAAGTAAGTGTGCACGTAAACACGCGCAGGGTGAGGTCGAGCAATGAGCATGTCGTTCTGGGACGCAGATAGAGCAGGAAGTGGGTGGCGGCTTACCTTTGCGCAGGATCCGCGACTTCGAGGATACAAGTTCCTCGCTATAAAAGAGCTGCGTGCACTGGGAGGGTTCTGCCATTGGCTTAGAGGCCAGTAAGTAGTCCCGAAGACCACCCTAGAAATGCAGATTCAGTACTTTCCTCGCGCGCATCTCGACTCGTGCAGGGAGCTGGAACGTTGTTCTCGCAGCTGCCGGAGATAGCGTACCGAGTAGATAGGTGGCAGGCGCAGGACGCGGTCCGCATATGCACAGCACAGCACTCGATGGGGCTTCCGAGCATGCAGGCGTTTCCCGCGGCAAAGCCTCACCTTGTCCCCTTGAATGCAGGGTTCCGGTTCTTCGCGAAGCCGTATCATTCGACGATGGATGTATTATGTCCCTGGCGTCCATATCGCGCCCGCCCTGGAATGGATTAGCGTCGCAAGAGCAAGACAGGGAGGCAGTCCGAGAGCGACGCGCGCGAGCGCACCGGTGACTGACTGCTCAAATCATGGGAATGATGCATCAATTAAATAAATATCACCGTGCTCGGAAACGTGCTCGAGATAGCCTGCGCGCTATAGCAGGGTCGGGCGTCTGACGTCTTCGGAGGGAGCGAGACACGGCGATGGGAGCAGCGAGAAGCTAGAGCACAAGATCAAGGTTGTCGCACAGGGACACGTCGAGCTACTTCGATGATGAGACCAGTGGTCTCGACACGATCAGCCGACCCTCAAAAGTTCGCAGCGCGAGCAAAAATAAACAAGATGCAAAAAAACCATGGGCATTGGTGTGTATAGTGGTATTAATCGGGCCCCAGGCCGAGAGGGATGAGGGATGCAGGTGCAAGACATATGAAGCATGTATGTGAGATAGGTAGCCAGGACGTCTATGGTGTGATGAGAGGATGCGTGTGGAAAGCGATGACTGACTGTGATCGAAAATTAACTTTTAGTGCCGCGACTCGCCGGCCAAGGTGCAATACTACGAAGTCCCAAAAGAAAAGAAACATGTAACGTCTAGGATGCAGGATTACGACCTGTGTGATCTCTGGAGATGAATGGCGTCAGTAAGATACCGTAGCGCAGACAAAGGACGTAGGGGCACTCACGGATTGCCGCATCATTATAGGTTGAGAAGAATTCGGCGAGCACGATTCTCGCGGGAGCTAGAGAACGGGCGAGGGTCAGGACACCGGCGAGGGACCGACACACTAGGGGTACTCACCGGGTTCATGTACAGCGGCACACTATTGGGCGGCTGGAAGGAGTTGGCGGTTTTCGAGAGAGCGGTTTTTAGCTATGAACAACGCGTCAAGATGTATCCTTCGCGCGTAGAATGAACATACATACCTTAGCTTCGCTCTCGGCGGCTCTATGCGCGTACATTGTGGGATGTAACGAAACATTCGCAATGCTCTTCGCTTGTGGTAGCGAAGAGAGCGCGCAGGAAAGGGAGGGGAGGGCGGTGATGCGGTCTGCCGGGACGCCTTTGTTTTGCGCGTTGGAGGTCATGGTAGAGGCAGTCGAAGACATAAAGGGAGCCCTAGGGTAGAAAGGATAGAACGGCAGAGGATGTGGGCGCAGGTGCGCGGTGCACTGGAGGATGAGGGAAAGAAAAATAGGCGAACGGAGGCAGATTGCTTTATAGGTTTCGGATTTCGCCGCGACGCGCTACCGTTCCTATACAACTTCCATCTGGCTACGAAATTATTAGGGTTGCCTCGCGATTCTTGTTGCAGTGCTACTGACTCCGTTCTCTAAGACCATGAGACGCCCTGATAAGCACCGGACACGACCCATATATCGTGCGCAGACCGTGCGTGTGCATTCAAACGGCACGTCTTCCCTCAAAGCCGGTACTTACAGGATACGCCTTACGATAAAAAACTTGATGTGAGTCTTCTGCCTTCCATCATGCTCTGCACGTTTTCCTACTGACACGCTCTTTGGGCCTATCGATGTCCATATTGCAGAGTATGACGGAATACACGCTAATCGTCGTGAGCACGGAGTCGCATCGCGATGCACTTTGGCTGGCTTCAACCTTCGTATTCTCCTTTCGTGACTTTCGGATGCTCATTAGATTCTCAGCATCAGCTTAGGTCGGCCGTTTCCATCGCATGAACGCCCCTCGATATCTTCGCGCTTGTTGCCGTCATCAGGCCTCGCGTTTCTGCGATATATTCGCGCCCGGCATTCCAGATCTGTCGCGTGTTGACGCCGTGCCTTGTGGTCATCCAGCGTTGAGTCAGTTCGTCATGTTTGCAGCTAAGTCGCGTTGTTTTCATTTCGAACGAGCTGTGTACTTAATAGTGGAGCTGCGATTACTTTCTACTTATCGGTATTAATCCGATGGTGGAAATGAAATCCTCGTTTGATTTCTGGTTGAAACTCCTTTCTCATCAGCTTGCAGGCGCGTTTCACGGATTCGTCGTCGTCGTGTGTTAAGTATCGCCTCGATGCGTCCAATCTCCTTGCGTGTAGTCTGTCTAATGTCTGTAATTTTCCCAGGTGGACTCGCCTTGCACTCGAGAGCTATCGAGCGTGCAAACCCTGTGAACGCCGGGGAATAAACGACAAGGACCGCTCTGTGGGTTCCTTTTTAACATCACTGCGGCGAATCAGCGTTTCGCTGGGAACTTGTCGAAGGCTTTCTACAGCAAGCTCTTCTTGCGCGTCAATGCTTTGACTAGACCTTCGGACCGTGCCGTACACCTCTGCAAGCCTCTGCGTCAGCTGACGCAGCTACAGTCGCAGTTGCGAATTCCTGGTGAGCATGCACAACTATTTATGGGGTCGTAACTGCGCCTCCGTTGACCTCTGAACATATTGCTGACTTCCGTGTGCGTCATTGCGGTGAGAGCATCTCGCCGTGCTGTATGTCCGATTACACGCGAATACTCATCGTACATGGTCTACAGCTTGCGTATTTACGTCCCGGCCGATAAACTACGATGCGAGGGCGTCCGCGAATCCCCACTCAGCGGCGTTTTTTCTCTCTGCTTTCGCAGGACTCGTCTTCCCGTCCCCACGAAAGGCCCAGTCAGCACCCCTCCCCCCGTCCAATCACGAATCTACCGACATAGGAGTCCAGACATGCAGCACACCGCACAGTTGTATCCACATTTGCGCGGTACCCAGTGAGTAAGTACGAGTGATAGCTATTTCGTCTGCGTTCTAGCTCTGGTCCATTCCTCGTAGATGGTCAATGCATTGCGTAGTAACCGTGTTAGTAGCACCTTGGACATATCAATGCATAGATTATCATAGGTACACGTTCCCCGTCCAAATGTCAGGGACCGCATGTTCAAAGATGTTCAGACGCATACAGCTGCGGCGTACACAGAAAGGGCCGAGTGGCCGATCCAATAGCGTGAATGGCCTCTATGCCCAAGGCCCAAGGGCAATCGCTGTTACCTGCGATAGCTGCGGATCCATAACATATCGATGTTCGCATCTGCGCGAGCTCGATGTTGACGGTGCCACAATCAGCACTAAATCCCATGCTAGTACAAACGGGCATTTGCAGGCGTTTCCTCGCACGCTGAAACAAATGGATGCCCGACATGCCAGCGGAGGCCACAACGCTGTCCACTCGAGCAGCTGCAAGTTGCCAAGCTCCACGGAACGACGGAGTCCGTGCAAACCATGTTTTAGATCTGTCTAAGTACAAGTGCGTCTCCTCGCGCGGAGATGCGGTGAGTTATAATTACAGGCCAACCTCGAACCTACTATATGCCGCTTCTCGAACTCGGATCTGCTGCTGCTGCTGCTCCCCTCTGATGGTGGATGCATCCACAACGCCGTCGGATCGGAATCATTCAGCGACTGCCTGCACACCGTCGTACCGCGGCAGCCTCCGTGCCGCCTCTGGCCAGTCGATAGACCCCTGTACGAGCTCCGTGACGGTCGCAATGACCTCGTCTATGGGCCCGATCAGCTGGTCTGTCGTGTCGCGTTCGCTGTAGAAGAAACAAAGACATAAGCAGAGCGAACACGCAGCACGAAGAAGACAGCATACCGGAGCGTCATCGTCCGATTTTGCACCGCTGGAAGAATGGCGTCTAGTCAGTACGCCGGGTGAAAGAGAAGGGTGGGGAGAGAACGTACAGGCGAAGTCGAGCGTGATGCCGAAGGGTGTTCCGAGCTCGTCGTTGCGGGCGTACCGCTTGCCGATGGAGGTGTTGGAGTCGTCTACGCGGGAGAACACACCAGCTTTTCGTAATTTTGCCGCTACATGTGCCATGAGCATGTGCACGTAGAGAGAACGAAGACGGGGTACACTCACAGACTTCAAGGACCAGGGGATCGAACTCCTCTCGTGCACTCAGAGGCACGATAAGAACTTTGGTGGGGGCGACGAGAGGAGGGAGCGATAAAACCTACAATGCGGGGTCAGTACATGTCCATCAGAGAGCAAGATAATCGTACACCGCGCTCGACGTCTTGCTCTCGGCTCCAGAAAGTGTGCTCGAGCAACAGATAGAGAATACGCCCCAGTCCGAAGGAGGGCTCGATGACATTTGGGGTGAATTCGCGGACTATAAAGTTTGTTAGACATACGCCGCTCAATAACACCGAGATTGGCTCACTGGATTGCTTGAACGTTTTCCGCTCAATGGTGAGAAGTGCTGGCGTCAGCGTGAACGATTTTCCGTCGCGCTCGACAGTAGCGGAGCTACGAAGAGTGCGTTAGGAAAACTGAGCAGACAAACAGAGCAAAGCTCACCCTTGTGCGAGTTCCCCCTTCAACTTGAGAAGACCGGCTTCGTCAAGGGCGTTCACAATCTCCTGCACAAGAGCGGTGTCCTTCCCGAATGTCTTGCCCAGCGATTTCTTGTCGAACTCTGCCGTCTCCTTCTCCGTGACGATGGGATCCTTCAGCGCGGTGCGCACAACGAGCGGTGTGCCTGTCTTTTCCGAGTGCACGGTCAAGTCGTATGCCGCGCGATCCGCACAGCCTACGCACTCCGTCCACCCGTTTGAGCCCTGGATCTCCGCGTCCCAGCAGTCCGCCGCGTAATGAGCCATCTCGTTCGCCATGTGCTGGCGGAAGCGCAGGCGCGCGGGGTCGATGCCGATCTTGAGCAAGAACGTGTATATGCGCACGAGGAAGTATGCGAGCGTCTCGTTCGCGACAATCCCGCGCGCGACGGCCTCGCCCGCGCTGATCTCCGTGAGGTCCGTGCGCCCGGACACCTGGACGTGGCGGTCGAGCAGCCGCAGCTTCACGTCCTTGATCTCGCCAAAGCGCACGTGCGACTTGTCCTCCGGGTCGACGAAGTGCTCGATCTCGGCCATCGTGAACTCGCGCACGCGCAGGAGGCCCGCGCGCGGCGAGATTTCGTTGCGGAACGAGCGGCCCACCTGCGCGGACGCGAACGGCACGCGGCCGTTGTTGAAGTCGAGGAGGCGCGCAAAGTTAAGGAAGTGGCCCTGCGCGGTCTCGGGGCGGAGGTACCCCGGGTGCTGGCCCGTCGGCCCAATGCTGCTCGCGAACATCAGGTTGAACTGCACGGGCTCCGAGACGACGTTAGACGTGTCCGGATTACGGATGTCGTATTTGCGGCAGAGTTCGCCGAGCTCTGGGCCGCTGTAGTTGTCGAGCTGGAAATGATGTAGTCGTGTGGATAAATGCAAATCCTGAAGCACTTGTCACGCACTCACCTGAGCAAGCGTAGACTCGTACTCGGCAACAATCTCGTCGGAGAGCAGCACGGGGGCGGCCTTTGCCTGTTTCTTGCGCTTCTTCTTGTCTTTATCGTCCTGCGCAGGCGGATTCGCAGCCAGCCCCTTGGCCTCCTTGTGGCCAGCCAAACGCGCCTCCAATACACCGCCCACCAAGTGGTCTGCGCGTAGAACGTCGCCCGTCACGGTGTCCTTGACCATCCAGTCCGCGAAGCGCGCGACGTGGCCCGATGTCTCAAAGACCGGGGCCGGCGTCAAGATGGTCGTGTCGAGCTCGAGCATGCCCTCCTCCACAATAAAGTGCTTCCTCCATTCCGCGATGATGTTTGCCTGAAGCGACGAGCCAGGTGGACCGTAATCGTAGAGACCAGAGATGCCGCCGTAGATTTCGAATGCTTTCGCGTAGAAAAAGCGGCGGTTGAGCAGCGCCTCGAGCCGGGCTTTGTCGAACGGATGGGCCGTCTTGTTCACGGACGACATTAGGCGGATCTGGTGTCGATAACGAGGCTGATATATACAGTGTTTAGGGAGGAATGTAGAGGTTAGAGGGAAACGGAATAACATAGAAAAATCAAGTTTTCCGAGTCATCGATCGCAAATCAAAAGTACAGACCTGATGCAAACTCTCGAGATCTCTCTATCGTTTCGACCACCCACTCGTTATAATGTCTATCTAACGATGTCGTTCCTCACGCATGGGCATTGGCCCGCTGGACGAGCTCTGCTTTCTCCATATGCTCAAACCCAGGTGCTAAGGATCCATTTGGAGCTTGAAGGCGTTCAATCTCAAACTTCATCTGGTGCTATCCGGTGAGTAGGCACCCAACTTGATTGTTCTAACGAACTCCCCGAGTCCCAGGTCATACAGCGTATGCCGATACGCGGGCTGCGGATGATGCTGCTCGTTGAGATAAACTGCATAGGTACGCAGTCCTCCCTCCTAGTATCTGAATCCCTTCTTAGGGCTAACGAAAACACCGATTTTCCAGAACATACATACTGAGAGGCACGTCGAGACAGCGCAGCACTTCGCACCTAGCCACAGTACAAAATGGTCTCCGCTATGTTATTTTCATCGCTAGATGCATCGAAGTCATCTTACAACCACGATGCGGCTTCCCTGTCTATATAGCACTACTTACCCAGGAGCGCCGGTGGCAAAAATATCAGCGGAGTGTGACCTACAGTCGCCTCGTAGAAGGGGCGGCTACAACGCAAGGTTTATGAGGCCTTGAGGAGCCGCAAACGAGCCGGACGAACGAATGGCTTTCGCTCACTGCATCTTTCCTCGCGATACCCTTCAGACCGTGTCACTGTCAGTGGATGTACTCAATTGGACCCTAGGCCTGTCGTATTAATCCCAAATATTCATGTTCATTAGGCTTGTCGCCAGTGTAAGTACGCGTGTATAGTACTCATAGAAATAACTTGAACTTTGAAGGCATGGCGAAAAAAAATAGGTCGAGGCGGTGTTCATCGCCGCGAGCCAACGAGGGGGAACTTATACATCAGCATACCCTTTCATTGTCTAAGAAAACAACAAGATATTAGCATGCTTTGCCCCCAGGGGAGACCTCAGAGAAACAAACCGTAGCCGGTCCACCATCAGCGCCATAGTACTGCTCTGGTGCAGAGACCAACGCGCCGAATGCAGTTGGATGGTTGATGTCCGGCAGCGCAGCCCTGAACAATATGCCCTGACGCGGCGTCATCTCCAAGCCCATGTTCAGTTCGTTGTCAACGATATGGACCGGGATAGTGCGCGCGTTCAACGTTGCGAGCAGCACATTTGCGTAAAGCTTCCCGAGAAGGAACGAGCACATAACCCAGTAGTCGTTGGCAGCGATGAAGGGAAGAATGATCCGCAGAAGATAGGAGATGAGCTGCAAGCCCGCTACGACGGCAGTGATAAAGCCAGTCTGGATCGTCACGGCGATGAGTTTTGTGAGAACGGTTGCGGTCGTCTTCATTTGTGTCTGTGAGCGTGCTTCGAAGAGCTGAAAGTTTTCACTGTGAGTCGAGTCCTACATTCTGAGGAAATACCATGCGTACGATGTGCAATAAAGAACCTGCAATGAGTGTATCGCATATAAAGCTTCCAGTAAGCCAGATCTAGAAGCAAATTACATCTCAGAGACACTGCCTGGAATTCGTTCAAAGCAAGCGCACAATTGGGGCTGCGAACGCTGCGGGTCCTGCGTTGGCATTCTACAAAAATCGCAGTATAGTCAGAACAAATTGGGCGAAAACGAAGCAAACTGCAATCCACTTCAATGTGTATAAGAGCGGAATACGCGACCGCTGATGCACATTGAATGACTGCAAACTACCGCTACGTCAGCAAGTATGGCAGCAGAGTGTCGTTTATTCAAGAATATACCACGACAATACAAAAGACGACCTTGCGCATGACCGGCGTCGTCTTGAGGATCCAGATTCTCCTGCAGATGCCCCGGAGGATGTCAGAATAACCGCTATCCAAAAGATCACAACAACACTCACCGTGCAAAGCAACATTGGGTTATGCAAGATACTAGCCGTATTACCAGAATCAACATGATTTACGCATCAATTGACATTGAGACTCACCAACCCCCGCGAGCAGTTGCGATAAGCTGACGGACCAGTTGAAGCCGGACATACTCTCGTAGGGTCCCTGTGCCCATACAAGCTGTAACCATGCACAGTACATGGTAATCGCAGTCTGAGCGAGCTCAATGGCACACAAAGTGTAAACTGAAGAGGCCAGGCATATATATGTCAACGTATGTCACTCTAGGTATTTGATACAAGCGGAATGTTGTACTTGCCTACGAATTTCGTATACCGCTTGTCGCTGTTACTCGAGCTCACGTATGTATCTGTGGGCTAGAATCAGAGGAAAACACGCATTGCGACTGGATACGGCAGTCAGAACTTCCGGAGAGTATACGAACAAAGTTGCAAGCTGAATGGTGATCGTTAGCCTAGCCGATGCCGACATATAGATACTGCGCAACATGCCTGAGACACCCTAGGAGAATCCCACTGAACGAGGTCCCCAAGAGCTGCCGATACGTAGTTTCAGAACAGCATAATGGACGGGGGAATGATATATAGCTTACATATGGTGCAGCGCTGGCATCGTATCGTCGGGACAAAGATTTGAGTTGGAAAACCATAGTGCACTGGACGGTACTCACACTAAAACAAGCTGCTGGCGCGCAGGGTTATCGATTTCTTGGGTCAGCATGGCCGCGTACGCTGTGGGTGCACAAATTTGAGTGCGGCGCTGGATCGACGGGGACAGGTAGCACCTTGAGCAGTAAAGACAACTGCATAAGCAATTAGTGATATTTGTAGGGCAGGAGCAAGATAAACATATTTACCAGCTTCTTAATCAGGAGATGTCTCGATAGTCGTTGCTTGGACTGCCTCGATGAGCGCCAGGATTGCCGCCAGCTGCTGTTAATATTACGGACTCTGTGCTCGTGATGAGACTCACACCTGCTCCACATCGACACCCACATTCGTCTCCTATGGGTTATACAGCCGTACCTGTATCTGAGTGTTGAGTGTCGGCAGAGTATCAGGCCAGAATTGAGTCCAGTCTCCGCAAGACTTTGACATGAAGTTTAGGATGCACAGACCAGTGAAATACGACCAAGAAGACATTTTTAAGCCTTGTTGGACATGATATACACATCCCAAAACCTTCGAGCATTGTTCGACGTATCGCCGGCACGCGCATGCAAAAGGTGATCGTGTAAGGCTCTGAAGGCGCTCAAGCTGAGAAGAGTGGATGCATTCGAGCGTTTAAGCGCCTTCGGGGATTGGTAGTCAACCTATAAAGATTTGAGCTATAGATAAATGGTGGTTTTGAAGAATGGCGAGATAATGTACCGTCAACCGTCAGAGTTTCATCAGGACCGTAATGCCAATGAGACCTGTAGACGCGTGCAAACGTGCGTAGAAGTTCATTTTGAGGGCGCTTAGTAGACCGAAGTATTCGATTTTTTGCCTCGGGGCGCGTGGCATGACCATGAGTGGGTGAATTGGCGTCGAGGGCCCATTCAATGCAACAAGGCCGGTTCAAGGGAGCGCACGCCCGGGTTCTCCAAAGACAGGCCAACTCAGAGAACAGGCGCTTAGTACGGAGCGCCGCAGTGCGCGAGCAGTTTGTGGGTTGTGGAACCTCCGTGATACTACAGCATGAGAGGCGCTCGAGCATACGGGAATCCTCCACGCACCGTGTGAGCATGACTACTTTGTTTCACTGTAAATAAAACACAAGACTGACGAAAGGATGATCTCCTGGAAGAAGAGATAGATTGTCAGAGTCGGCGGTGTCGGCGAGATGAAAGGAGCAAAGGAGTACTGTATTTTTAACATTGAGGTGTGATAGTAAAGACATAATGTACTCACAGCAAGAGTGATCTATGTTTCAAGTGACTAGAGTGACGAACACATGGGCCCGAAGACGTGACTGTTCACATCCTTTCCGGCCTTCCCACCAGACCCGTTCGTGCAGGGTCCGCATCGTCGACGACTGGCCAGTGGTGAGCATAGAAATGTGTAGATTGAAACCGCGGATGTATACTCTGCTCCAGGTTGTCGGTACGGTCTACCTAGTGACTGCACAATGGCAACCAAAAAAAAACGGAAAACATCTGCGGGATGACATCAGTGCCACGCATATACACGCGCATAAATTAGTCGAGAATTCCGCCTCATCCCAGAGCAAACGAGCACTTCCAGAGAAACATACATGTGCGGACACGTACAGGCACGTCAACGCCGAGGCGGCGTTCGCTCCCGCAAGATGAGGGCAACCTCAAACACGGGATGGTATACGATGAGCATCGGCAAGCTCTTTCGCCGTCTGGAGAAAATATGTATGTTAGAAAGACCTCTTCCATAATCATAGACACAAACGCAGCAGGTTCATTTCAGTACTGATGCCGTCGCTCTCAGGTGCAGAGACGAGTCTGCTGAGCACAGTAGCCTGAGTGCTGCCCGGCGGCACAACCCTGAACACAATGCCCCGACTGAACTTCGCCGTCGCGTCCGAGTTCACCTCATTATCAGCAACACGGGCCGCACTGTGCGCGCATTCAGGGTCGCGAGCAGCACGTTCGCGTACACCTTGCCAATAAAAAGCGAGAACATGAGTCGGTACTGGTTTGCGGCGACGAGGCTAAGGATATGGGCGACGAGTTGCAGGCCTGCCGCGACGGCGGTGGCGAACCCGGTATGCACCGTCACGCTGAGGAGCCTCGTGAGGATGGTCGCGGCGCTCTTGTTCTGCGTCTGGGAGCGGGCTTTGAAGAGCTGGAAATGTACCAATGGTAGGTAAGCGCATTTATCTGCGGTAAAGGAGAAATTGTGCGTACGATGTACAGGAGCCATCCTGCCATGAGGGTGCACACTTGAAGCTTCCTATGAGAAACATCTATGGGAAAAATGCGTCCGTTGGGTCCACACACTTTTCTGATGCAATGTAGGTCAGAAACGCACGGTCGGAATCGCGAATGCTGCTTTGGCGTTCTGAGGAAAAGCAACAGTGTCATCAGGAGTGAGTACGTGAAGATAGTATAAACTGCAATGCACCCCAATATTGAGCATTAGTATTGCAGCATACGCGACGGCTGATGAACATTGTATAACCGCAAGCCGAAATCATGTTGGCATATGGTAGGTAGGACAGTGTGCCAAAACACACCGCGACAACGCAGACGACAAGTTTGCGCATAACCGACGTGTCCTTGAAGATCCAGATTCTCCTGCAGATGTCGTCGTAGAATCTCCCGGTCAGGCGTCCTTAGACTGATGCATACCGCTCCTCGACAAAGTCTATGCGTTCGTGTGCGGACCCAAATTGTAGTCTCCAAGCGAGTTCACATGAGAGAGACACACCTTGAAATGGCCCGCGCGTATCCGCTCCGAGTCGGACGACTGAGGCAAACAGTGCAGCGGTATCAGACACTGGCATGAAGACGTCCAAAGTACTGATAGATTCAACTTGCTTGACATTGGTCAAGCCATGAGCTCAGGTCCGATGAAGGACTCGATAGCCGGATATAGCGCTCTCCAGACAGGGCGATAGATGGACGGTATATTCGTCGTTGTCGTCGAAAGTCGAGAAAGTCGAGGCGGCGGCGGCGATTGTACTTGCGCGCCACCAAGTCCACGTGGCGTGCTTCCGAGCCGGCATCCGGCAAGTGGCACTGGCTGGACGGAATCCTTACCACCTCGCTGCTCAAGTACTATGTCCTACTTTTTTGTGCAAGGAGTTCGAGCAGCGTCGCGATGGCTTCCTCTGGCCCAAGTACACGTCCGCCAAAACGCACGAGGACCGACGCATCTGACGACGAACAACCCCCCATTCTCAACGCGACAAATTCGAGCACCGTATGGTACCAGGACGGCAGCATCGTGCTTCAGGCTGCGAACACGCGTTTTCGCGTCCATCACACCATCCTCGCGCAGAATTCGCCTATCTTCGAGGACATGCTCAGTATCGGAGAGTCGCGCGGTGAGGAGAGCGTCGAGGATTGCCCGCTGGTGTTGCTGCACGACTCCGCGGAGGACTTGGAGTCGGTGCTGCGCGCGCTCTACGACAGGCGGTGAGTCGCATAGAAGCCATACGACCGAGTTTGCTCAAACTAAATGACTGTGCCGGTGTCGCAGATACTTTGACACCGACAAAATGCAGCCGTTCCGCGTCGTTGCGTCTATATTGCGCGTCAGCAAGAAATACGAGATCCAGCATTTATACGAGAAGGCACTCAAATGCCTCACGGACGAGCTTCCCAATACGCTCAAAGGGTACGATACAAATGACGTTCCCCGAATATTCAGTTATGACGGCTTTCACTTCGACGTCGTCAACTTGGCGCGAGAGCTTGACATCCAGAGTATCTTGCCCGTCGCGTTCTACTATTGCATTGAGCACTACCGGATCGCGCAAATTCTCGACGGCATCCCCTGTCGCGCGACAGGCAAGGTCAAAAAGTTATCCCCGCACGACCAAAAGGTCGCGATAATCGGCATGCAGTATGCGACCGAATGGTATACACACACTGCATTTATGTGGATGGACCGGAAGGTCTCCCTGGGCGCGACACAATGCAGGGATCCAGACGTTTGCGGGGAGCTTTTTCAAAAGGCCTCCGATCACATTCGAGACGATCTCCCCTTGTGCTCTCCACTTTTCGCTTGGAACAGCAAGTGGGACTCAGTATTGTGTGACGAGTGTCTCGTACATGCCCGAAAAGAGCACGACTCACGTCGCAGCAAGTTTTGGGCCGAACTCCCAGATACCTTTGGCTTAGCTGGTTGGAAGCGTATCTAGATCGCGTCGCTGTATCTTTGTCCGTGAGTGTCTCTGTCAACGTTATTGGGCTACGCTCTAAACTCGCGTCTGTAGAAATATTGTATAGGTATCCACCGCACTGGATTCCCTGTGCGTTCTACGGTCGCGACTCGACTGTGTACGCCGTTGTAGATGTCACGTTCAAGCTCTCACAGTGGTGTGTGGATATGTTTGGACTTCCTCTGCGCGCGGCTGATTATTCCATCCAGCGATACATATCACGTTTGGCAGGTGGCGGAGATGCTGCCGACGCATGGATCGCAATGCCCCCAAAAGATTCTCTTGACCCTCCGCGGAGAACGCGGGGCCGGATTTCAAAATGGTATGGCTTCAGTGTGGCGTCGTCTAGGAAGACAAGCACGCTTGCAGATGGGCGGACTCTAAGTTACTATTCCATCATGCATTTGGCCGCAAGAAATGAACGCCTGGTTAACGCGTAAACTCATGTCGACTTGTGTGTGAGCCGGACAGTTCGAAATATGCGACGGGAGTTCAACGTTGGCCTGGTGCAAACTGTACGCGCCTTGTCCCAATCAAACGATTCAAATAACCAGGTTTGAGCCAGTGGTACATATACAAACACATAAGTTAATCAGCAGCTTCGTCGGAACGATATACAAAGAGACAATGTCAAAGAAAAGACCCAGAGGAACACACTCGGTCAACGGCGCGGTGTCCATCGGTGCAAGATAGGTCAGGCTACCTCAAACATGGAGACGGCCATCAGCATGCTCTTTCGAGGGCTAGATAATAAGTGAAGTGTATGTGTATCAGTATCATTTCTACCGGGTAGGATCTAATGAGACTAGCTTACCGCGACGGGGCCATTGCTAGCGGCAGCGTCCTCCGACGAGGACACAAGTGCGCTGAGGGTGGTCGCCTGGGTGCTGCACGGCGGCGCGGCTCTAAACACGATGCCCTGACTAAATTTCGTTGCCACGTCCGTGCCTACTTCGTTACCGTCCACGCGGACCGTGACGGTGCGCGCATTCAGGGTCGCGAGCAGCACGTTCGAGTAGAGTTTCCCGAGCAGGAGCGAGAACATCACGTAGTACTGGTTGGGGACCGCGATGTCGAGCAGATAGGCGATGAGCTGCAGGCCCGCGACGACGGCGGTGATGAACCCGGTTTCGACCGTCACCTTGATGAGTTTCGTGAGCAGGGTGGTCGTTCTCCTGATTTGCGTTTCGGAGCGGGCTTTGAAGAACTACAAGTGGATCATCGTGAGTGCTTCTCCACGTTCTCGAGAGATATTGCGTACGATGTACAAGAGAGAACCTGCAATGAGGGCATCGCAGATGAAGCTTCCTGTGAGCCAAATCTAGTAGTGCATTACACATGTCAGGTAACTTAATACGCGGCTTGCAACGTATTGACAAGGAGCGTACGGTTGGGACTGTAATGCGAGCAGCTGTGCTAGTGATCTGTAAAGCATGACAGTATAGTAAGAATATTAGATGATACGGTGGTAGAGACTCAGCCTTACCGTATCTAGTATTATAATGGAAGAATATGCGACTGCTGATGCACATTGCAGAGCTGCAAGCTATGGTCGTGTCAGAAAATATAGCCGGGTAGTATCGAGAGACATACCATGACAATACAGGTGACAAGCCTGCGCAACACCAGCGTGTTCTCGAGGATCCAAATTCTTCTGTGAGACAGATTTGATTTGAACGATCAAATCAACGGTACAAAGACGGAGAAAACGTACCGTGCAAAGAAACACTGGGTTATGCATGATACTGACAGTGCGCAGTACACGAAAAATTGTCATGTCAGATGCTCAGGCTGCGCAGAAGAGAACTCACCGATGCCTGCGAGCAGCTGCAATACGCCAAGCGACGAGTCGAAGGCGGACAGGCTTTCATAGGGTCCCTGTGCCCATACAAGCTGTAACCACGCACAATACATGGTGACTGCAGTCTGCGCAAGGTCGAGGATATACACAGAGTAAACTGCGAGGATTTGACAAAGCTTGATTAGCAAGATTGACCGCAGACAGTCAACTGCGGAAGGTGGAACACTGTACTCGCCGAGAACCTTGGTACCAGTTCTGTCGCCGTGACTCGAGATTGAGTATATGTCTACGAGCGAAAGTCTTTCAATGAGCCGTAGCACTGGTGACGATCGCAGTAGAAGAACAGGCACGCACAAAGTTGCACACTGCGTAGAGGTCGTTTAGATCGCCCGCACACACGGAGACACGGCGTGACGTACCTAAGGCATCCCAGGAGAATACTGTTGAACGAAGTTCCCAGGAGCTTTGCGAGGTCTCAGTGCAACGTAACTTGCGGGAAAACCATTCGATGCTCACATATGGCGCAAGACTGAGATCGGGTTTCAAGGAGAGAAAATTGAGATGTTATCATAGGGAATTAGAAAGAGACATAACGATACTCACCCTGACACGAGTTGCTCCTGCGTAGGGGCACTGATTATAGTGGTGGAAGACATAGGGTCGTACAGTCGGAGACGTAGTGCGTGCAGTTCGAAGGTAGGGGCCAACCGCGGCTAGAGTACAAAGAATACGGATGCGACATGCGTGCCTTTTATATGGCATAATCTAGAGTACATTGTACATGCCATTGCTACTACCAGAGTTTTATCCATCAGAACAGGTTTAGACGACAGCGATGATCATGCAGACTGACCCGATGAGTGTTCATGACTACCGTAAGCTACCGTTACAATTCCGCTCTCGATATCGAGAAGATACGATAGAAACGAGATGGCGTGTTGGTATTTGAGGGGCCAAGAGGAACTGGAGCCAGTTGGGAGCCAGCGAAGCACGATAAATGTGTCTGGGACGTGATCGACGTATCGCAAGGGCATGCGAAGAGCACAATGCTCGTGCAGCGATCTCGGTAGGAACCGTTGGTGCTCGACCGGGTGAGAGGTAAGCTATATAAATGAGTATGCACCTCCATTAGCGTGGAAGAACGAGGTGAAAATAAGCCTTCACCTGTAACAAACCCAAGGCCCCGATGTCCCAAGATAAATGACACATCAGCGAGGCAAGATGCGAGCGTCGATGGTTATGTATCGACACGGTTAATCTTGGGGACGGACACTGGGGGGCAGTATGGGATATAGATAGCCAGAACAGATCGACGGACATATTGCCACTCTGATTGCAAAGAGGCACGCGGATGTAAAGATAGTGTGGACAAGAACAAGGGCGAGCGGCGCGCATGCGTGCATGATCTGGCTATATGTGTCAGACACTGCTCGTAGAGTGCAGGGCCGTGGCCTTTGTAGAACTAGTGCCTCTTCACGGTGAGTCGCGGAGATGAGGCTGCGGTGGGGCTGCTAGCCAGGTGGACGGGTGGTATAAGGGAACAGCCGTATTAAAAGCAGCACGACCACGATTGAGGTAATGCCCTGCCGAAATCGAGGAGAGGCACAAACAGATCCGAGACGAGTCCGAGATAGCTAAGTTTGGGAAGAGTTAAGCACACGAAATGTTCCATGCCTCGTTCGAGGAAAGATATGTCTCGTGTGGTGGACAAACTGCGCCTTTGCGCAAACAGAACACGAGACCAGGAGCATGTCCAATGAGTCCTAAGTAGATACGGCTTTTTCGGCAGATGAAAGCGATTCTGTCGTACTAGCACGAGAGGAAAAGGACGTCAAGGCTCGAACGAGGAGTGTTTTTGAGTGCGAGTGAAGACGTAGCATGCACGATCGGCCAGTGCGTACCGTATAGAACGAGGGCACTGGTAGTTTGGAGTCTGGACTTGCATGTCATATAGCCGAAGAGAAATGGCGAGCGAAAATTGCGTAGACTGTGACATCGCTACTAGAATAGAGTGCGGTCGGGTCCACGTCCGCGGGACGGTCAAATACATAACTTTGACGAGGAAGAACCGAGTGGCAAAATTTCAGTATCACAGACAGACGGTACAAGAGACACTCGAACTCACGGGAAGCCTCTGCCGAGCGCACCCGGGCCCACGGTATACAACTGGACACCACCACTGACTCGAGATCTGGAACCAGAGGACTGATATACGCGCGTGCGGACGCTACGTGAACGACACCGGGTATCCTGAGCGCGCTAATACCAGCACGCATTTTTTGAGGACCAAGATTGTTTGAAGAGTCTCCGCCGCGACTCGTGGACGCGTGAACCAGGACAGCATGTAAAGACGGGCGTCGGGGCGGCGGGCGTCGGTGCAGGGTGCACCAGGGTGCACCCGGCGCCGCTCTCTGGGGCGGTCTCCCAAAGACAGGGGTTATTATGGATTAGGATGAGGTTCACACTCAACGCTCAATATCTTTCGTTGTTTCCCGAAATTCTCCAGCTGGGCCTGAGCTACATCCTGCAGCTCCTTGTAAATCATGTTCAACCGCTAAGCTAGGATATATAACCTACTATCAATGCCACGTCGGCCATGCTAACGGGCGCTTAGCAGCAGCCGATGTCTCGACTCACTCGGAATTGTTTGGCATTCCAGCTGGCACGACAGCGCGGCTCGCGCAATTTGCATACTGTTGCATATAAACAGGAAAGACTACACACAATACTTGTGCAGGTGAGCAGGCCTATCCAATGTCTAAAATACGTTTGAGTATTGATGTTCTCTCAGCCCTAGGCTTAGCGGGTTTCGCTCATGAGCCTGAGGACACTGCAGATGGTAACAAAGTGGATCACAAATGGCTGCCACTGCTCTGCCACATCTGAATCTCTCTCGCCGGCTGCACCACAACTGTATTCTTCCTGCTCTGTGCCCAGATCTGCCCAATGATCTGCCCTCGCACCAAAATCGGATGCATCGCCGCTGTCGAGCCTGAGTGCATGCAAGCCACCCCCACTGGCGCCTCAGCCTCGTCGTCAAGATCACGCACACACATCCCGATACTTACAAAAACATACCCTACGTCTGGCACTCTACGCCCCTACAAACGCACGGGCATGTCCACTCCCGCTCGCACACGCGCTCTTGCACTCCGAGACTGCCCGGCCCGCGTTCGCGTTGGTGAAGGTTGCGCTCCAGGTGCGACCTCGTTGACTTTCTTTTCTCTCGCTGTCCTTCCGAAGTTGGTATTTCTCCCTTCTCTCCTCGTGTTGCTGTGTTTGCTACGTTTTATCATGTCTTCCTCTCTCGCGACTTCTGCGACCCCGTTTCCTGCAACTCTCTCCGTAAATGGTTTTAGTCATCCCGTATGTGCTCGCTACCTCCGCGGCGGCTGCGTCCTCGTATCTCACTCCCCTCCCTATCCCTTTTATCAGCTCTCTGCCCTCTTGCCGTCCCCGCCCACGATTTCTCTCGTGTTTGCCCAATATTTGCAACACGTTCTTCGCTCTTGCCCTGTGGGCATGGTTGGGGCTCATTCTTTAGCCACCGCGCTGGCGTTCAGATGTCATCCGCACCTCGTTGTTCCGTATTTTTCGCCCTCAACTTCGCTGTTCCCTGTCTCGAGCCCCTTATCCTCGGTAGTCCTCGCTTCATCAAGTCATTAACCATATCGTCCGTTAGCCGTCCGATTTTCATCGTTCTTGTTCACTCGGGCTACGTTTGCGCCCCTCCTTCGTTGCAGAAGGTGCATCAATAAATAAATAAATAGAGTATACAAATTCGTTACTGTGGGCAGTACATATACAAATGCATGCACATAAATTACTCCAGCACTTCATTCTACGCTTTACCCAGAGAAAAGGGAAACTTGTAAGTACAGCGGACGATACGATACGTGTGTAGGTATGAGGGACTTCAAAGACTTGAGGCACAGACTGCGCCAGTGCGGCTATCGACGTCGCCAAACGAAGAAGACTTCACACATGGACTCGGAGATGAATGCCAATGTCGGTGTCGGCATTCTCTTTCGTCGTCTACTCAGGATATTTTAGAATGATCTTTCCTGGTATATCAAAGTTAGAGACACTGACCGCGGAGGGTTCATCATTACTAGTAGCGTTCTCGCCCTCCGGTGTAGATACGAGTTCGCTGGGCATGGTTCTCTGGCTAATGCCCCGCGGCGCAGCCCTGAACACCATTCCTTCACCCGACTCCATTGTCATGCCGGAGATCACTTCGGTGGCTGCGAGACGCGTCATAGCCGTGCGCGCATTCAGGGTCGCGAGGAGCACATTTGAGTAGAGCTTCCCGAGCAGAAACGAGAACATAATGTTGTACTGGTTGGGGGAAAGTCCATTGAGAAGAAATGCGACGAGCTGCAAGCCCGCCGCGACAGCAGTAATAAAGCCAGTCTGCACTGTAACGGCAACAAGTTTTGTAAGCATGGTTGCAGTTTTCTTAATCAACGTCTGAGAGCGGGCTTGCTTGAACTGAAAGCATATCAGCTACGAGTACTCCTCTACAGAAGAAACGAGCGCATACAATGTGCAATTGACACCCTGCTATGAGGATATCACAGATAAAGCTTGCTATGAGCATCATCTAAGAGGACGATACACATGTCAGGTATATAGGCATGCAACGCGCCGCAGTGATAGCACGCGCACCATAGTGACTACCCCTTGCTCGATCACGGCCTCCTGCACAGCATCACAGCATAAATTAGAATACGTGGTGTGAAAATGTGAGAAAGTAAGGCAAGGTGCACCCTGCTGTAACTATTGAGTAGTGTTATAGCAGCCAACGCGATCGTTGATGCGAACTGCATGACTGCAAACTACGACTGTATCAGTAGATATAATAAAATAGTGTGTAGTATTGTGAGCTCTACCGTGAAGATACACATGCTAAGTTTTCGCATGAGCGACGTGTTTTTGAGGACCCAGATCCTCCTAACATGCACCGGTCCATGTGGTTTTTTTGCCATCAGGATCGCAATATGAATCACCATCCAAAGAAACATTGGGTTATGAATGACACTAACGGTATAAAGAAGTAAGCTTTATAAATGACCAGAAATAGATACTCACCGACGCCTGCGAGCAGTTGCGATACACTGAGGGACCAGAGGAAGCCGGGCATACTTTCGTAGGGTCCTTGTGTCCATATGACTTGCTGCCATGTACAGTACACCGTAATTGCCGTTTGCGCGAGGTCGATGATATACAATGTGTAAACTGGAGAGAAAGGCAAACATCGATCAACGCGGCGGTTCGCTTCACAGACAATTGAGCAATGAGGATCTTGTACTCGCCAAGAAGATTTGTGCCCACTCTGTCCTTGCTATTTGAAATCGAGTATAGATCTATGGGTAAGGGTCATTGGAGAATACACATAACTGGCGATCATGGTGAGAAAATAGGTACGCACATAGTTGCACGCTACGTGAAGATTGTTGACCTTATCCATACACATGCAGATACCGTGGTGGCACGCACCTGAGGCAGCCCAGAAGAATCCCGTTGAACAATGTCCCCAGGAGCTGTCAGTAGCCAATCTCAGTACGCTGTCATTTAGGGGCAAATAATTGTATGCTTACATAAGGTGCAGCACTAGCGTCGTATGGCAGGGGGTTGGTATATGCCAGTGCGACAGAGAGAGATATAATATCAAGGTATTCACATTAAAACAAGCTGCTCCCGTGTAGGGTCATCGATTGTAGTGTCCCCCGCCATAGCCTTGCGCGAATGGATACGTAGGTTGTACGGTGTATCGAAGGCGAAAACAGGATTTGAGGAGCTGGGTAACGGCTAGAGTATCGGGAATCTGTATATACGATGAGCGTATTTATGTAGTGCGCTCGAAAGCACGTACATCACACAATGATGTTTCCGAGCGCGGGATGCCTGAATGGCAGCAGCTCGAACCTTTTCGTTGAACCAATAGCCAACGTGTTGACGCCAGCAAAACACAATGGACACGTTACCGATATAGACGCAGACGCGCGCGAAGCACAAACGCGAATACAGGTGCTCTGCATGGGATGCATTTGGCTTAAACGAGTAAGAAGAGATTGCACCGCCTGGCCGCCATACGCGCAGTCGCCGTGGATGTCGACATCAGGTCTCAGGGCGCATGATATCGCCATGCAGGGAGACTGTATGGGAGAGTAGCAGGCGGGACGCCTGGCACCCTGGCGGGAAAACGGCGGGGCTCTGGCACTGTCCAATTATCAGTGATTTACATCGATCAGCATAGCTATAAGCGAGCCGTAATCAGAGCTCGTACCGTCAGTGTTTTCAGCCGCAGACCACGATACGCGCTGAATCCGTATATTTCGAGATCTAGTGTGCGAGTGCAGGATCACTATATGGGAGGAAACGATGCCCGGGAGCGACAAAGTGCGCAGCCGCTCAGCCCCACCGCGTCCCCGAGGTCCCACTGCGCCTCAACAAAAACGACCAGTGCCTCGAGGATCACGACTACGCGCCTGTGATGAGAAAGCGCCTATTGGCCCCCTGCACGGCCTGCTACCGCTGCAAACAACATCTTCCACCTGTCGGCAGTGAGCCGCCGGGCAGTCAAGAATGAAGTCGTGCGCGAGCGGCGAAAGTGGAGACGTCAGTTTTCTGGCAGTAGGCGCACGTCGAAATGACCATCAACGTCGTGTGCAGTCCGATTCGGAGTGTCCGATGCTCTGCGCGCATTTCGACGCTACGAGGACAAGGTGAAAAAGACATGGCTAAGTCCGAGAATGAATGAGGACGCTAGCGCTCCACGTAGTTTCACGCCGGGTGGTGGAGGATTGATGAAGCCGAGCTAGAGCATCGAAGATGGTGGAACACGAGGGCGCTGCGAGTCAAGCGCACGGGCACGTTCCACGCTTCGTGAACAGCCTAGGGCCCGTAAACTCGACATGGGGCTCGTAGACCCGTGCCTCAGCACGGAGACGCGGGCTTCCAGGCAGGCAAGAAACATATCTCCCAGCGCCTGCCAGAGAGAAAGGATGGCGTGCTAGGAACGTGTTCAGCGAAGCGCAGTGGCAGTATGATAAGCACTTGGCACTCACGGGAGCGATATTCCATGCGTTGTACGCGTGCATACCCACATACACTGCGGCCGAGACGAGCCACGTCGGTACGAAGAGATCAACGAACAACATCAAAGAGATGTAGCAAACAACATCGAAGATGCAACGAACAGCAACGAAGGAATGTAACGAACAGCATCGAAGAAATGCAACGAGCTCTGCGGCACAGCATGAACATCAAGTTCAGTATCGTGCCAAACGCCAAACCAGCGCTTAAGAAGCTTCCGTACCCACACCGGAGACTCGGAGGGTCTCTGGGTGTGCAACGCAGCACGCCTGCAAGAACCGGAAAACGCCTCAGAAAACCCGCAGACGACTCACGAGGCATGTGTATGGGGTGCGCGGCGCAGTCCGAACATGATAGGTGTTTCTCGCAATTAAACACGCTTGCACTAGAGCGAGTCCCTTCTCCACCGCGCAGAGATGGGGATGAGTCCAAATCGATGCGGGGCTGCGTGGTAGTAGATCACGATCTGGCGAGACTGAATGTGCTCCGGAGTCTCCAGATGGTGATGCACGATCCGAAGCGCGCAGGACGATCTGCGTGGCGCTGATAAGACGAAGGGCGTGTGCAAGGATGGGTCTGAGGACAGTGCGACGCGGCGGCGAAGACACGACAATACGTCCAGCCCATAATCGTGATGCCGCTTCGAGCTCATCGTCGCTGCCAATTGTTCGTTTGGGCGTCTAGATGCCACGCGCTAGACGACGAGGGGTTTTCAGCGGCGAACTACAGAGGAGACGAGTTCAGAGATGATAAATTGGGGGTTGCAGAGGGCCGGTGAATTAGCAGGTAAAACCAGCGACATGGCAGGTAAACCGTTCAAAAACGCACGTCGCATGCCACGATGCCGCCTCGAATTCCTGCGCGCACCGCATCTCGAGTTCCTGCGCCGGCTTTCGATCGATATGGGTAGCTAGAGTAAAGTGCGACGGATAGTAGACACGGTACAAGAGAAAGACAAGTCGGACAGAAGTACTGGCTAGTGCTGGATAGATATACGAGGAGATCCCTGGTCAACGTCTTTGTCGACGAGCACATACGGACGCGGACATGTTTTCAGTACATCCGAGTCCCGACAGTGGCTAACGCCGACGGTAGGGCGTCAAAGTTCAAACGTTCAAACGCGACGGTCGTCATAAGTACATTATGTCTCCAGTCCAAGTACCAAATGGCGTAGACAGCGGGGGATAGTAGAGACACCAAGTGCTGTGTAATTCAGGTGAAATTTGACCTTATCCATGTTTTCACTATCGAACGGTGCAACGAGAGTGAGATGTCCGCGGAGCTCTGAATCAGGCTGGGACTCGGAGCCGCCTATACCAAGATTTCCACTGGCCAACGACAAAGATGCCTCACCCAGAGGCACGTCCACGGAGCACACGCCAGGAGTTCAGTATTGGTACTCGTTTCCTGGACCCAGTGTTACACATTCATGCATATAGTTTAGTCAAGACTGCCACCAGTACCGGTCATCTAGTAGTAAGTACATGCAGACCCATAAATAATATATAGTCGTACACAGAACCAAAGAGCTTGGAAAACATAGCGGAGCAGAAGGTCGAGGCGGCGTTCAACGCTGAAGTGGCAGACGAAGGTGACCTTGAATGTGAAGATCGCCATCCGCATGCTCTTTCGTGGCCTAAGCGCAAGGGAGTTCATATAATCTCTCTTCGGTAGGAATTCAGACAAAACGCACCGCGGGGGGTTCGTTGTGAGCGTTCTCGTTCGAGTCCGACACAGAGGTGAGTGCGCTGGGGGCAGCTGCCTGGCTGATGGCCGGCGGCGCAGTCCTGAACACCATGCCAAAACCCAACATTGTCGTCAGGCCCGGCTCCGACTCATTGTCGGCGACATGGACCGCAACAATGCGCGCATTCAGAGTGGCGAGGAGCACATTCAGGTAAAGCTTCCCGAGCAGGAGCGACAACATAATGTAGTACTGGTCCATGACAGCAAGGTCGATGAGATAGCTGGTGAGCTGTAAGCCCGTTACGACGGCAGTGATGAACCCAGTTTGAATGGTCACGACGATGAGCCGTGTAAGGATAGTAGTAGTTTTCTTGATTCGCGTATGGGCGCGGGCTTTGATGAGCTAGAAGCGCTGCCATCGTCAGTGCCTATACGGTCTGAAAAAACCATACGTACAATGTGCAATAGAGACCCTGCGATGAGACTATCACATACGAACCTTGCCGTGTACCACATCTAGAAGAAGATTGTATCTGTCAGGTAAGTACATACACCCGTATTGCATTGGAGACAAGCGTACACTCTCAACTTGTACTTCCGCATTGGTCATCTGTAAAACATCACAACCTGATCAGCGAGGGGTTTCATGCAAAGGGGAAACCCAAGGTACGTACGTTGATAAAAATTTGAATAGAATTTACGATCGCTGATGCAGATTGCACGACTACAAGCTATGAAATCATGAGTGAACGTTGTAGTAGTGAATAGCATACATCAAGAAATTTACCAAGAAGATACAAGTAACGACCTTCCCCATCATCCGGGTATTCTTTAGGATCCAGATTCTCCTGTGACGCAAAAAATTGCATGGCCACTATCCAAACTATCACGAGAATACGTACCGTGCAAAAAAACATTGGGCTATACAAGACACTGTCCCCGGGTTGGTATTAGCTTGATAGATCACCGAACATGAGTAGACACGGAAGCTCACCGATACCTGCGAGCAGCTGCAGTACACACAGAGACCACTCGACGTCGTACACACTCTCGTAGGGTCCCTGTGACCATACGAGCTGCGACCACGCATAGTACATCGTGATTGCAGTTTGAACAAGCTCGATGATATACAAAACATAAACTAAGGACACCAAACATACTTGAATGTCAGTGCTAGTGAGTGATTAAGGAAAGTAGAATGATTCACTCACCAAGAGTTTTTATGCGCATTCCATCGCTACTACTCGAAACCGAGTAGATATCTGTTACCTAGAGTCAGCATTTATGCACCGTGATCGGCGTTCAGCGCGATGGGGCACTATCAACGCACATAGTTGCAAGCTGAATGAGACAGTCAATGCCGCCATGGTAAGTAATGCCCACACAATGACTCACCTAAGGCATCCCAGGAGGACTCCGTTGAACAAGACCCCTAATAGCTGTCAATAACTGGTCTCAGTACACCGTCATTAGCGGAAAATCACGTTGACACTCACATATGGTGAAGCACTGGCATAATATGGCAGGGCCAATGAGTTGAGTTGTATACCGTGGCGCACAAGAAAGATAGATGGCCGCAGTGCTCACAGTAGGACAAGTTGCTCCTTCGTAGGTTTATCGATTTCGTAAGTTGCCATCGCCGCCTGCTATACGGATATGTAGATTGCACAGTCCAATGCAAGACGGGAGGAACCAGGCAGGTAGCGTACTAGCGGCTAAAGTATCGGGAGAGAGTGAGCACATTTATACAGTGCAAGGCAGAGTACATACATACATCACACATGCATTCGACATGGATGTTCTCGGGCGCCAGATGTCTGAATGTCAGCAGCTCGAACTGCCGCGATAGACGCCAATTGGCTGTGAACGGCGGCAAGGACCACAATTTTTCACAGGACGTGGGTCACGAAACCCAATGAGATGGGCCCGAGATGGCGTCTTGAGATACGGATGGGGGCATGGTCGACACGAAGTGACATGCTCAACACGGAGTAAGCCTTCGTGACGCTAGAAGAGCACGATAGACGCGTCGTGAATACGAATGTGGCGCATGACGCGTTTCAGCTGCAAAAAGCGGTTAGTGCGAGCGCTTTGTGGTGGCTGGCGACCTCGTAAATGGAGGCGAGCCAAAGCAAACGGTGGGGGAACGGAAAGACGGTGTACCGGCTGGTCGATCGCGGCTCGCGATATGCGCTGGCACCGCAGATTTCGATATCAGATGTGCAAAAGGTCGCGGGGACGCCTATGAGAAGAAACGACGATGCATTGGAGCGACAGCAAAAGGGCCCCGCCCCACCGCGTTTTCGAAGACAGACCCCCGAGGCACTGGAAAGACGCCCTTGCACAGTCTGCGCTGTAAGGTGGATCACGGATGATGTTCGAGTTGGACACGGGAAGCGGTGGAAGTCAAACGCGCGGAGACGTTCCAGGATCCGTGAGCAACTCTAGGGATCGTAGAAGCGTGCTTCCTGACAGGCAAGAAACATATGTCACGGCGCCAGTTCGAGAGAAGGGATGCCCGTCGTGCTAAAAACGTGCTCAGCGGGTTTGACTTTCACAGTGGCAAGATGACAAGCACTTGGCACTCACATTAGATTAGCTAAATTACATGCTCCGGAGCGATATCCAATGCGTTGTACGCGGATATACCGACATACACTGCGGCATGGTATGATGGGTGGGTTCGTACTCGGGGTAGGCAGACACGGGAGTATTCGATATCGTATCGGACAACGCCAACGCGAGAGTAGACGGCGAGCGCCTACAGTGTGCGAGGCGCGACGACAGGTCGGTCACTAGGTCACGATCGACAGGTTGTTGCAAACACAGGTTCGAAGACGATATATACAGCAAGTCCGAGAAAGTACTGGCTAGTGCTTGCTGAAAGATATACGAGGAGACTCCCGGGCAACGTTGTCGTCGATGAGCTCGAGAGCGGTGGTTGAGCGCTGCAGTGGGGCCGCCGCGCAACAGCGGGCGTTTCGACGTCGGCGTGGAGACTTGGCGTATCGTATCCACTTTCTCATGCGTGAAAGGGTGAGGAAAGGCCCTCCGAGTCCATTATTTCAACATGAGCAGATACAGCAGAGGACAGATGATGCGAGTACTAGTGCGACGTGCATGTCACTCGGACGTTCGACACCGCCACGTGGCATCTCCTCTAACCCGCGGGCCCGCGGGAGCACGCACTCGGCGCTCGGGGCGCAGCATACCCGGACCGTCCAGTGCTTATAACCATCCTCATCAGCTGCCATCCTTCCTTTCTTACACCCATGGCCATCCAGCATTTCGGTGAGCACACCCTCGCAGCCTATATACTCGTATCCCCCACCCCGACCCTAATTTTGCCAGTTTTTTCCAAATTCAAGCCCGGTGCGGACCAAGCAAAGGCGTTCGCGGCCGCGCGCGCGATCACGCCCACCATCCCCGGCGTGAAGAACTTCAAGGCGGGGCCGCCGCTGTCCGGTGCGCTCGCGCAGGGCTATGGTTTCGGTGCGCCTACATATGTTTTGCGTTGCTAAGTTCTGTCAAAGAGCTGAAATGGACGCTGCGTATGTAGCGATGACGGCGGAGTTCGACGATCTCGCGGCGTTCCAGTGCGTGTGATGCTCACTGCCGACAGGAGTATATTGACGCATGCGTTTACAGGGGATACCTCGCGCACCCGGACCACATCAAGTGCGTTTTCACCTCCCCCTTCCCCTCCCCCCCCTAACGTCGTGTGCTCGCGCCAGGCTGGTGAAGACGCTCGGCCCGTTAACGGAGAAGGGCATGCTGTCCTACCAGATCGATACCAGCGCCACGCCGACGCCCAAATTGTAGCCCCTCTGCGAATTTACGCCCTAGCCGTGATCATGTATACTAAGCAGAGACAATAACGCGAATCACATAAGTAACGGGTAAGTAAGTACTGTACAGACAGACATTGCTATGCACGTCCATTGTCCAACGTCAAACAAACATCACCCCCCCTGCGTGAACATCGTCAGCCGTCCGTCCCTTCATTCCGCGCGCCATGCATAAGTAGCACTCACCTCACATTCTATCCTTCCCTCCTTCCTTCCGTCCTTTCACTTAAGCCGCAGCTTCTGCAGCAAATGGCCCCACCCTCTATACCCCTCCCCCTCCTCTTCCTCCTCCGTGTCCGCATCCCCCTCCTGATTCTGGCCGCGCCGCGGGTGCGCCATGTCGAACGACCCGGGCATCGCGAGCTCCTCCTCTTCCTCCGCCGTCAGCTGCGTGCTAGTGCCGGGGACTGTCAGTCGGTCCGCGGTGGTTGCTGTAGGGCCTGCTGTGGTCGTGTTTGTAGTAGGGGCCGCTGTGGTGGGGGCTATGGTTGTACTAGTCGAGGTTGTAAGCTGGTCGCTAGGCCCCGTCAACTGATCGCTAGGCCCCGTGAGCTTTCCCCTAGGCACCGTCAACCGCGCAGTGCCTCCATCACCCGCACGCAACGTCCCGCCCCCGCCCCCGTCCCCATCATCATCGTCTTCATCGTCCTCATCCTCGTCCTCATCATCTGCGGTGGTCCTACCCCGTGATTCTGCACTCTCGCTCCCGCGCGCAGCCTCCGTACTCCCGCTCCCGCGCGCCGCCCTCGCCCCCAACCCACTAGACAGCCGCCCCACCGCGCGCGCACCCGCGATCGCCGTGCGCCAGCGCGCCTTCGCGTCGAAGTTCTCGCGCAGGCCCGCGCTGAGGTCTGGTTCTTGCTCCTGTGCATCGGCGTTTGAAGAGGAGGGGTTGGTGGTGGTGGGGTTGGAGGGGGAAGGGGCGAGCCACTGGGAGGGTCAGAGGGTGTTAGTGGAGGGTTGGGTATAGAGGGCAGAGGGGGAGGAGTACGCACCGGGTGCTGAAGCGCCTGCTCCGCCGTGAGCCGCGCCTCGGGGTCCGTCTTCAGCAGCGCCAGTATAAACTCCTTCGCTGTAAGGTTGGTTGCGCACGTCAGCGTCCTATCCACACACTTTTACCACCACCTTCCACATCCCATTCCCCCACCATCGCCCTTCCCCCGCAGCCGCAGAACACGAAAAACGCGGCAGCACAAACAAAGGGGCAGCAGGGGAAGGAAGAAAAGGAAAAGAAGGGTAAGGAAAGGAAAGGCCACGCACCGTCCCCCCCAACATTCTTCCAATACCGCTCGTGGAACTCGATCTTCGCCTCCGCCGTCTCGCGCACCAGCTCGCGCGTGTCCGACGAGCGGAACGGCGAGTAGCCGCACAGGAGGACGTATGTGATTATGCTGTACGCGGCCGTGCAACAGGTATGCATTAAAGCCGTGCAGAAGGTAGCAGGAGGGCAGGTACGCGGCAAAGGGTGATTGACGGAGCGTGAGTCAGGTAAAGCAAGTGTGCGTGTCAGTAACCTCAAACAAAAACGCAAACAACGACGCGCCACGCACCCAATACTCCACATATCCACCGCCCTCCCATGCCCGCGCTTCCCCAGCACCTCCGGCGCGACGTACCCGAACGAGCCCGCGAGCTGGTGCAGCTCCTCGTCTGGCTGGAGGTGTTTCGCGCTGTTGGCGGGATTAAGGACAGCGTTGACGGGGGATTAGGGTTTCAACGCAAAGGGAAGCGGAGGGAGGCGGTGCGGTGAGGATGGGGATTGAGGGGTAACGGGTTGGGGAGGGGAAGGGATTGGGGGATTAGGGGAGGTGAGGGTGAACGGAGGAAGGAAGAGTGTCAGAACGCATAGGGAGGAAAGAGGGAGAAAGGGAGGGACGCACATGCCGAAATCCGCAATCACGATATCGCTGTCCTCGTCCGGCGTGCGGTATAGGATGTTCTCCGGCCTGCGAGTGCGCGATCAGCTGGTATTCCCAGTATACTATACACGTCGTTGCCACACAACGCCATAAACCACGCGACATCACAGCGCAACGAACCACAAGACAAGACACGCAAAACAGAAAGGGAAAAGACAGACACGCACTTCAAATCCCTATGCACCACCCCGCGCGCGTGCAGGTACGCTACACCCGCGAGCACGCGCCGCAGCACGCGCACCGCGTCGCGCTCTGTGAAGCGGCCGCGCTGCAGTGTTCGGTAGGCAAAGTCGACGGATTATGCGGTGACCGCAGTTGGAGGAACGTTCGGTGACCGCGGTTGGAGTATTGTTTGGTGATCGCAGTCGAAGGGGTGATTGTGGATGGTTTGGGTGGGTAGGGGCAGTTTGGCAAGCGTGCAAAATTAAGAACGAGCTAGACGACGCAACATAAAAACGGGGAAACGCACCTGCATGATCCGCGCAAACAGCTCCCCGCCCGTCGCGAGCTCGAACGCGAGGTAGTACTTCGTGCGCGACTCGAAGGCTTCGTAGAACTTTACCTGTGTATGCGGGCGCGCGTGTCAGTGGTGTTTCGTATCTGCGTGCCATGATGCGTGCCAGCGTGAATGCGAAAAGGGGGATTGGAGTGCGCGGGTGGCTTGGCGTGCGTGGGGACGATGCACCACACGTAGACGAACGGGGGGAGCGAGGAGACTCACGATATTCGGATGCGCCAACGCGCTTAGCACCCCAATCTCGCCCCACACCGCGTCCTCGTTGCCCTTTACTTTCTTCTTCGCGATTATCTGGTGGCGTGCGGAGAGTGGGTGAGGAGGGGGAGTGGAGGTGGGAGAGGAAGACGTGGATGGGTGGGAAGTGGGGGAGGGAGGTGCGGAGAGGTGCGGGAAGCGCAAGTGTAGTCGTAAGGGGGGAGTGGGTGGTGAGATACGTAGTTTGGCGGAGGAGCGCGTCGAGCGAGCCACGGGGACATAGAGGGAGGAAGAACGAGCGGGAGGGTCAGCGTCGGGCACGGGATGCATGCATAGATGAAGAAAAGGCGTGTGAAACGTGGGGCGGATGCGAAGAATGTAACGGTGACGGAGGCGTGGCAGAATGAATAACAGACGCGGAACAAATGGCATATATACGGTAGAGTGACCAACAGACGTGTGAAACGACCAATAGAGGCGTCGAACGAGCAGAAAATGCGTGGAATGGGTAACAAGGCGCGGTTTGAACGACAGAAGGGTGGATCAGACGCGTAGCACGTATAGTACGACGCGTCAAACGAGCAACACGCGTGTCGAAAGAGCAGGGCACACGACGCGTGCCGAATTAATACGCGCCACACGGGCAGATCCGCAGCCGATATGCCAGCACGCGGAAACGACGACAACGCGGATGGCTACGACAGCGTGGGGTAGCACGAACTCGCAGGTAACGACAAAGCAGCCAGCTACGAAATCACAGTCGAGCACGAAGTCGCATACGGCTACGACAACGCAAACTAGCACGACAGCGTGGACGGCCCGAAATCGCAAACGAGCACGAAATCGTTACAACCACGAACTCGCTACACCCGAGGAATCGCATGCGAACACGACAGCCCGAGAGGCTACGACAACGTAGACGGATACTACCGCTACGGACTCGCGGATGGCTACGAAATCGCAGACGGCTACGGCATTGCGGATGTCCACGAGCCCGCTGCGAGCACGACACCACTACGGCTACGAGCTACGAACTCGGTACGGCTACATGATCGCATACGGTAACGAACTCACATACAGCGCGAAATCGCAGACGGCTACGAAGTCGCTAATACTACAACGACGCAGACGGCGAGATCGCAGATGGTAACGAAATCGCGGACCACGTTAGCATAAGCGAATATGAGATCGCGGACGGGCACGAACTCGCATACGGAGACCGCGTACGACTACGAAATCATATACGAAATCAGAAATGCAGACGATGCACGAGATCACAGCCGAATGCGAGCCCGACCTCGCAAAACGGGTGCAAAAATACACATGCGCAAGAAAATACGGCGAGCATATTGCAAACGGCCAAGAAATCAGTACGGCGCGGGATCAGTACGAGCACAAAATCGCGGACAGGCTAGCGCAGCGCGGACGTCTACGAGAATGTGAAACGCAGGGATAGCGCAGACGAGCAGGAAGGCACGCGAGGACCTTGAACGACAGAGGAAAAGGACATGCGCAGTGGTGCGGAAGACAGAGAAGTGATGGGAGCGATAGGCAGGCGGCGAGAACAAAAAAAAAACGCAGACTGAGCAATGAAAGGGGGCGCGGAGACCGGCAGCAAGAAGAGGGAAGTGAGGTTTAAGGGCAAGACAGGACGAACTTGCACGACGGAACGGAGTGGGAAGCATCACGGCAGAAACGCACTCTATACGAGAACTCCAACGCCACACGAAAATACGGGGATAGGATAGGACGGAAGGAGACACGCACCTTGAGCGCAACTTCTGTAGAGAACGTGGACGCGCCCGCTGAGGAGGGCGTGCGCGCACTGAGGATCGAGCTGGAGGTGGTGCTCGTGCTCAGCGGCGGCCGCGCACCTTTACCGGAGCTAGAGCCGGGGCGGGACGGCGAGCGCGATGCCGATCTGCTCGCGGCAGCCGACGCCGATCTCGACGCCGCAGCACTCGACGGATCGAGCGACGACGCCTTTTCCAGGGTAGACGACGACGACGGGCCAAGCGTGGACGACGACGGCTGCAACTGCAGTATATGGTTCTCCTTGAGTCCCGCTGCTGCGCCGAGTCTAGCGACGTCCTCGAGGCCCGGGGGGACGTGCCATGTGGCCTGGACGACCTTGCCGAAGGAGCCGGTGCCGAGGACTGCGTGGATGTCGTAGGCGCGCTTCTTTGCGAAGGAGGGGGGCTGGGGAAGGAGGGAGTCGGAGAGGGAGAGTTTCATGGTGGTGGTCGGCGGGAGGGGAGGGGCATCATGCCAAGAGAATGCGAGGAGGGGCCAAGAGGGGCGGTGCCAAGACGAGGAGGAGCGTGGCAGCCACGTGGCTACGAGGTGTCGTCATTGCAAAGTCGTCGTTGCCCGCCGCGCCCGCCGCCACCTTGACACGATGCCTGCATGTCGTGCGCCGCCAGTGCGCCGCATCCTCTCGCCGAGCGTCGTATCCTTCTCCGTCGCTGGAGTACGTCTCAAGTCGTCCACAGAAACTGTTTGACGCCATCTACGGATACCATCTCGCACCCATTACATCGCGCCTGCCGCGGTCATGTCAACTCGCAAGTTATCTAGATACTTAGCTGGGAGAAGGTGAGTCCTTCTGTCATGATGAGGCTTATCGTTACGAGTGGGCTTTGGTCTTGCGTCATGCCTTCCCACTCGCCGCCTTTCTAAAATCGAGCCTCTTCTCTACCCTTCGCTGTTCGCCCGCCTCGTCCGTCCCCGCACGCAAGTTTCATCTCTCACTCCTCCCATCTGGGTTTCCGATTTTTCAACCGACGCTGTAAAGCCCCGCGTCGATTTGGTTGACAGCCCGCGCGTCGATTGGATTGACAATTGGCGCGGGCACTCGAGACGCAGTCGTGCGCGCAGAAACTCGAGACGCGGCCGTGCAGCAGGCGCAGCATATATTCAGGCCATACGCATCGTCGCTGAGTGCACGAGCGGGGGTGTCTATGCCAACGGCACTTTTCGCGTCTGCTTGAGTGCATGCGCGTCTGCCTATGTGCGTTTTTGGTGTGCGCATCTGTGTCTGTTCGTGCGTTTTGGCGTCCGCGTCTGCTTATGTGCGGTTTGGCGTTGTGCGTGAGCAGTCCGATTGGCCACTCACAGCCAACGTCGACCGATCTCCCCGCCGATCCTGATTTTCTGACTGCGACGCACCCGATTTTACGGCGCGGAGGAGAGGCCTGCACGGGCAGATCGACGTATGCACGGGCAGATCGACCGCGCGCTCCCTGCAAGGCCACGCCTCCTCTCACTCTCACTCGCGGCTCGCCAACCGCTGTGTCTTTCTCGCCATCATGGCTCGCCAGGCCCCCGTTATCAGCGCCAGGCATTCGAATCTTCAGCAAGTCTTTGGCGCCCTCGATGAGGACCATTTCACGCCCTGTGTGGTCATTGGCAGGGTGCGGTGTCGAGATAGCAATATTAATGTGTACTCGCCGCCGAGAGTTTCTCTCACTCGCACAGGAGAGTTTCCCTCGCTCGCGCAGGAGAGTTTCTCTTGCTCACGCATGAGAGTTTCTCTCGCCCGCACAGGAGTCCGCATGCGTATTAGCGTCTCCTCCTCGCACCCATGATCTAGCTACGTCCCTGCCTTTTCCATCTATAGGGCCGGTGCAGGCTCTCCAGCAATCGCCAATGCATTACAGATGGCATACGAGCTCGCCGTCTTCACACTGCACGCCTCGGGCGCATGAGCATGTTCTCCCGTTCTCCGTATCTCAATCTCAAAAACAATTGGTACTCGGAACCATACACCTGCCGGTACTCAAAGCTACGACATGCACGTGCTCGCTCTTGCTGAGGTTTCTTTGCAAAAGTCCCGCTCGAGCTTCAACCCGGCACGCGTCGACGTTGTACGATACAACGTCGCGATATTTGACGGTCCCAATTCTTCCCTTCAGGCCACTGATTGTTATAAATATGGCTCAGATCCATTTATGGAGCTCACGGATCACCAGGAACTTGGAGCCCTTGCATGCAAACCTTGCGCGCCTGCAGATCCGCCAGCGCTATCCGCGACATATCTGTCGTGTCCTTCTCACATCCGCAAGGCTTACTTTGAGTACCCATGCTCCGTCGTATCTCAAGAAGCCATATCGTGCCCGTATTGCTGGTTCCGGTGGCAGAGCATTGGTTCATTTGACAGAGCCTTGGGAAGAACGTTGGCTGTTTCCGCCGTCAAGAACGGAATGTTGGACATCTTCTCGAACTGAAAGAATCTTAGGTGAATGCATACCACATATTCTTGTTCATGCAATGCCACTCACTATGCGTGCAGGTAACCTGTTCTATCGGCGTCGCGGTTTGCCTTACGCTCGCGCTTGTCAAAGTTCAATAGATTAGAAGCAGCTGCTATTCGAAGATATCGATCTCGGGCGAATGCATGCACCTATTCTTGTGCACCATATAACATTCCCCTCGTCCTGTATACAGATGTCTTTCCTGCCTGCGCTTTCTGACCCCTCCGATCCTGCCCTCGCCTTCGCTGGATTGTACAAGCGACATAAAAGTATGTCTACCACGCAGGTCATCGACGCCCCTACGCGGGAAGAACTTGTCGTATTGTGCGTACCTGCATTATCTCTCTCTCTCCAGTGCACTGTGGTCTCAAACTCACTTCTATACGATTCCAGACTTGCACCATATGTGAGCACCGCATCGTCCTCCCGTCAATGCGGGCGCGCTGAGATAAGTGATACTGTAGCTCCTGGGGGCCGTGTTGAACGGGATTCTCCTGGGGTGCCTTAGGTATGTCTGTCGCGCAATATGTATTTGCATGTGCGCGAGCGATGACAACGCCATCCATGCAGCGTGCAGCTCTGTGCGTGTATATCTTCCGTGTACCGCGTTGGCCAGTGATGGATGTGGACTGTTTGTTCGACGACTGCCGCTCACAGATATATACTCGATCTCGAGTGGCGGCGACAGAACCAGCACCAAAGCTTTCGGCGAGTACAACTTCATACCGCCTCGTATGGTTTATGACTGACCAAAGCGCCGTATTTATCTGGCATTTGCTTACCTTTCAGTATACACACTGTACGGCATCGACGTCGTGCAGACCGCGGTCACGACGTACTGTGCGTGGCTGCAGCTCGTATGGTCCCAGGGTCCGTACGAGAACATCACCGCGTACAACTGGGCCCTCGCCGTCTTGCAGCTGCTCGCAGGTGTCGGTGAGTTGTATACGCGTGTTCAGTCGTAGTGGTTGGGCGTCTATTATATTCTGATCGCGGTGGTTGGTGGGTTGCTACATAGTATCGTTCATGGTGCAGTGTTTCTTTGCACGGCAAGCATATTCATCATCTCCAACGTCTGGTATGGGTGCATAGCTGACGTCCCGTCCTGTCTGGGCATCTGCAGGAGAATTTGGATCCTCCAGAACACGTCGATCATGCGCAAACTTGTCGTTTGTATCGTCATGGTATATTTCTCAACGATATTCACCACACCACCATATCTGCTGACGCGGTTACTTATAGCTTGCGGTTATTCAATGTCTATCAGCGGCGGGGCTAACCGGCGTAGTAATATTCGACAGCACCGTGCGTTTCCGTCTCCCATTCCCACAACGCACCCTCTGATCATACTTTGATGACATGGTGATGCTTTACAGAGTGCGCGCGCCCAAGCACAAGATACCCGTGCGCAGGCGGCAGAGCTCGTAGCCATAATCGTGCGCTCGTCATCAATCCATACTTCGTCTCGCGGGGATATCTCTCTAATAGTCAATGTACTCGTGCCCCCAGATTTGGCTGACAGCCAGCTTCATCTGCGATGCGCTCATAGCGGGGTCGCTCTTGCACATCGTACGCACGCACGCTTCTTCCATTGAATAACCAAAGCATAGAAAGTAATCACCCTTACAGTTTATCAAAACCCGCTCCCAAACGCCCATCAAGCGAACCGCGTCGCTCCTTACACGACTCATCGCCTTGACCGTCCAGACGGGGTTCATCACCGCCATCGCGGCGGGTGTACAACTCGTCACCCAAGTCCTCGACGTCACGGTGCTCTCGAACCAGTACTACGTGATGTTCTCCTTCCTGCTCGGGAAGCTCTACTCGAACGTGCTCCTCGCGACGCTCAACGCGCGCACCGCCACAGTCCGGGTTGCTGAGAGCGAGGCCAGCACGGACGCGGCGACGAAGATCAGTCAGGGAATCGTGTTCAGGGATCCGTCGCGCGCAACTGCACTTGTCTCTGTGTCTGAAAATGAGTGCGCCGGCAATGAACCCGCCGCGGTGCGTTCTGGGTTCTTTTGACGTCTCCGCTAGCACGAATTGATACTTACTGCAAGTTGATCTTGTCTCCTTTCATTTCAGATGATGAAAGAGAATGGGGACGACGAACTCACGGTACGCTCGGCGGAGTCTTCGTGTTAGGTTGCGACGATGGACGCCACCCAGTGTGATCCTAGGCATCGTTCGCGAACAAGATATTCAGCAGCGCCACACCGCTCTATGCGTATACCGGAAAGAGCGTGATATACACCGCAGAGTACATAGCAGACTCAAAGTACTGTAGAACCTAGAGTAGAATGACTCAAGAGGAGAAGCGGGCCAGGCGACGTCGGTACTAGCCACCAACGAGGGCGACCTCAAACATGGATATTCATTCTAAGTACTGCAGTGCCGAGTGCCGTTCTCCCGCGGCAATCCCGCGGACCCGCGGGTTTAATGCGCCAGAGGCCACGTGGAGGTGTCGTTGCAAATCGCACGCCCTCTGCTGTCGCTCTGCTGCGCCACCCATGTTCAAATAACGGAGGGCTTTTCCACATCCTTTTACGCAGGAGGTAGCGGATGCGATACGCCACGTCTCTACGCCGACGTCACAAAGCCTACTGCTCTACGAGTCCACGACGTCCTGACCTCCAGATCGTCGTCTGTTTTTCTGTCAGCCCCAACTCAGCCAATGTCTCGTCCAATCTTGCAGCGGTTCGAACAGTTTCTGTGCCCGCTCGTAATCTGAAACTTGGCTTCGCTCTGACTCAGGTCCACACCTCTGTGGATGGCGAGAGGACAAGTCCATATCTCTGTGGGGCGGGCATCAGATCGATTAAAGTAGCGCGTGGGGTACTTACCGCGCGTGCTATAGATATCTGCACGCACACGACCTCAGGCTGTGAGTACTTGCTGTCTTTCTACTGTACCTCAAACTTAAACATTCATAGCCCGACTTTCCTTGTTCTCTCGCCGGTGCTAGTACATCTGTTCATTCTACTGGCCTGCCCGAGACGCTTGAATATACTCAGGGCGTGCTATGCATAAATGCACCGAGACTGGTACATTGTTGCGCTATGCGTAGTCATGATGCTTGCGTCGGGCGCCTACTCTGTCGCTCGTGCATTGCATTCTTCCAAGAGCGTTCTGCGCTCGCATATCTGGTATCGATATCTGCGACACTATCGGGTATCGTACGCTGACGGCGCAGTCTCTTCCAGTCCCCGATTATCAAAACGCGCTAGGAGCCTGGGACACCAACGTTTCCCAGCTAGTGTGCCTGCGGCGCCGGCCATGCGCTCCATTCTCCATCCGTATCTCGAGACACCATATCGTGTGGCTTAGTGACCAGCGTCTGGTGGACTGCGGCAGTCTTTGCCGCCGTCGGGAATAGACTGGACCGTGGTGGGTTGCAGAATAGGGCGCTGATCATGGACATCCAAACATCTACGCAGTCCGATCTGACAAACTCTTTCGCGGATGCACGTAAGATTTGTGGCAGTCTGGCATACAGACCCCTGCATTGCGCTCTTCTGCACTCGCACGTTCGACAGTGCCCGCCGCCAGCGCGTATGGCGGCCCGAAGGTACAACTTCTTGCGATTCGTTCCATCCACTGGTCACGACAAAGCGCTAGGACGCCAAATATAACTAGCCAGTGCGACTGAAGCGCCTTCCGCCATGCGATTTGCGCACGGCTACGTTGATTTTTGCGACGTGTATGTCATGCCCTTCCAGCGTCAAAGGTACCTCTTGTTGATCATGCTTCAACCGTGTCTCAAGACCCTATCTCGTACGCCCGTCTTATCATGTTCAAGATGTTGGAAAAATGAATGTTTTGGATACAGGCACGGGCTCTCATCGAGGCACCTCTCATCGCGGGTCGGGACATCTTCGGAAAAAGTAAATACGATTTACACCATTCTACTTAAATGCACTCATTGTGCGTACAGACTCCCTAGGTTTTATCCTCCCCCATCCATAGTGCCTTGTCTTGACTGAAGTGTGAACTACATATCCGTACGGCAGGCGACCATGTCAACCTACGAACTCGATAACCCTACGCGGGAGGAGCTTGTTTTAGGGTGAGTGCCCGCCATAGTTCTGTCTCTCCGACGCATAAAATTATACAACTCAAACTCCGGTCCATGCCACACGATGCCAGCGCTGCACCACATGTGAGCGTTGAATAATCTTCCCATTGTTTACAGCGTATGGACGTTACTATCCACAGCTCTTCGGTATCTCGTTCAACTGGTGCCTCCTGGGATGCCTCAGGTACGTCGCGGGATCTGCATATGTGCGAGTAGTGGTAAACGTCATGAACTCATGCAGCGTACAACTTTGTGTGTGCATATTCTTTTTGGTGATGCGGATTGTCGAATGACTTTCGCTGGGCTGTCGGTCACAGACATATATGCGATATCCAGTGACAAGGACAGAACGGGCACCAAAGTTCTCGGCGAGTACAACCATCCGTTCACTCCTGACGACCATTCTGTATAACGGATAACAACATATGCTTACATCTTTAGTGTATGCCTTGTATGTCACCGACCTCGCGCAAACAGCCATCGCAATGTACCTTGCATGGCAGCAGCTTGTGTGGTCGCAGGGACCTTATGAAAGTCTGCTCGGCTTCGACTGGTCCGTTGCTGTCTTGCAACTGCTCGGAGGGATTGGTGAGTTGGTGGCTTTATTGCGTTTACCAGAAATGCAACGGTGTCTGACATGCTAGTGCGCATCGTTAGTATCTTGCATAGTCCAATGCTTCTTCGCGCGGTGAGTCTTTCCCTTTTATCGACGCTTGGATGGCTATAAACATGATGCTCTCACGGGGCATCCGCAGGAGGATCTGGATCCTCAAGAACACTGCGGTCATGCGCAAGCTCGTCATTTCTATTGTTACGGTATATGCCTCAATCATACACCATATCACTGTTTTTGCTGATGAAGACATAATTAGCTTGCACTGTTGCAGTGTGCATCATCTATCGCGTATTCTGCTCTACCACTGGTCAATGTCGGTAGTTTCTCTCATTTTCAAATAAGCGATCCTGATCTGATGTGACGTCTTGCAGATTAACGATGCATCAGGAACTACAACTTTAATTGTGCGCTCGTCATCCATCCATCTTGGGTTTCCACCTGACACTTACAATCTTCAATCAATTTCCGCACAGCTATGGCTCGCGGGAAGCTTTACCTCTGATTTCCTCATCACGGGGTCTCTCTTGCACATCGTAGGCACATTTTATTTTGGTTTATAGAAAAATGCTCACGCCCGCAATGGATATATGATCCTCAGCTCTTCGAAGCCCGATCGCGAACGCCAATCAAGAAAACCAGCAATATCCTTACAAAACTCATCGCCGTGACGGTCCAGACTGGGTTCATTACTGCCGTGGTGGCAGGCTTGCAGCTCATCGCCTCTCTTATCAACTTTGCGACCAGTGACTCGGGACAAAACCAGTACTACATTACGTTCTCATTCCTGCTCGGGAAGCTCTACTCGAATGTGCTCTTCGCCACTCTGAATGCGCGCACTACCGTGGTCCGGGTCGCGGACAATGAAGTGAACTCGGACGGGGCGACAGCGGTCAGCCAGGGCATAGTATTCAGGGCTGCACCGTCGGGCATCAGCCAGGCAGCTACGCCTAGCGCCCCCGTGTCTGTGCCAGAGCACCGCGGCATTCAGGACAACGAACCTGCCGCGGTTAGTTTATTGCGGTCCTATCAGGGAGAAATCATGCTAACAGAACTTGCTTCCCTTCAGGCGGTGAAAGAGTGCGCAGATGGTCATCTCCAAGCCCAGGTTTGAGGCACTGGCCTTCGTTTGACGGCGATGAACACCGCTATTCCTCTATGCATAAGTCTTCGAAGTTGTACATGTCTTTCCCTTTTTCTGGGGTGTACTAGGTGGAGTGCTCGGCTCGTGTTATTTATGTGCATCCCACGCGTGTGTACGTGTGTACTTCGACGCAGGGTTCGAATCTGAACGAATGTAATTATGTGCTGAGATGTATTTAATATATATCTGTACAATGTACGCGAAAAGTCCTACGCGTTTCTATCAGTATACCGTCCCACTTTGGTCCCACGACGAAAGGAATGGGGTTTGGAGAAGGATGGAGTAAAGAATGAGAGCAAAAGCGAGCGTGAAAGCGGAAGGGAGGGCCAGCTTGCCAGTGAGTATTTTCAGCTGCACGCACCCGCCCTTTATACGATGTCGTCGTTGCCGTACCCGTGGGCTGGGCTGCGGGTCTCATGCTGGCCGAGGTAGACGTTCGCGGGCATGGTGACGGTGAGGTAGCCCTGCTTCTCCTCGTCGTCCCTGATCTGCTGCATCTGGAGACTGGGATAGCTGACAGCGATGGGGTGCCGATTAGGGCAGAGTTCTGTATCGGAGTCTGTCTGGAACCGGAGGAGTTTCCGAGATTCGGACATGGCTTCACGTTGCCGCGCAGAGTAGTCTTTCAGGTTTAGCACGAGTCTGGATCCGGCTACGTTTACAAGCGCGAGTGCGAAGCTATACAGAAATGAGAACTTGAGTTGTCTAGATAGCAGCATTCACTCACTAGCGACCTAAGCCTAAGAGGCTTTGCGGAGCTGTGACCCAGACTCTGTATACTCACTATAAGGCATGTCCGACGGAGCAATTTGAATCAGACAGAAGGACACGCACAAAAGGGAGAACAACGAGCACACTGCGGAGAGCTCTTGGTCAGAAATGTGGCGGATACAATATCGTAGAGAAGACTCACAAGAGACGGCCAAGAAGGATAGAATTCCGTCTCGGTAAAGAATCTGGTACATCGAGTTAAAACTCGTGCCATAGGTCGCCTGGCGTAAGGCAGCAGCCATGGTAAGGCCGAATAGCAATGTCTCAAACACGACACTGTGAAGATGTGAGCATGCCAATCTAGCAAAGAATAGATCGCACAAACCTCGGGAGCCATATCACCCAGCTCCAGCTCGGTATCTAGAGTAGTTGAAATAATGTTGAATTTCCGTCTATCAAGTAACAGTAGGAATGCACCCACAGAGCCAATGCATTGATGCCGGATAGCTCTGACAGAGTCCGGCCATGGCGCTATATATATGTCAGCGACTCATACAGATGGTATACATATCGGACCTACATGTCTGGGGGAGTTGCTCGAGGGTGGACAGAACAAGACACACGATCGAGTAGATGATCCCGGCGGCCCACAGGACTCTGCTTACCCAGGGCCGTCCCCCATGAAGTGCGTATACTCTGAATGCGACGATCACTGTGGCTAATTAGGAACCATTTCGAGGAGACAAGAGTGTGTACATACCGTGGATCGACATGAACGATAGGATGGTGAAATAGCCTTGAATCACGATCCATATTTTGCAGAACTAGTGAGGAGAATGCAGTTAATAATGAAAACGGGTGAGCGTGGGGGAGCTACGGACTTGGATTCCCTGATGATATGGCATATCCAAATAAAAATGCTCTATGAAAAAAATGATTAAATGCCTAGACAGATTGAGGGCAACGTTGCCTACCGTATATGTCAACGGCCAATAGTGCCGGCCTGACTGATAGATGAGACATTTTCATGGGTATGAGTGCGGTGGCTTACACTAAGTATCGGTTCTAACAGTTGCAGCAGATCAGCACACGGAGGGGCGGTGATGGAAAAAGTACGCACGAAAAGAAAGATCCACGACACAAGAACAAATTTTGGGCGCCATATCAGGTTCAACTTTACGCGCATATATCAGCTTGGGTCGCACAGACCGACGCCTACCAAGAAGCACACCTCCTCGTTGAACTAGACGATAGAAAAAGTTAGCCGTCAGAAACCAGCATATTTTGGGTGATGCTTACTGTAAGTATGTGGTCGTACGTGAGCACAGTCACTCCCGAGACTATTGTTTTTGTTTCAATTCCGTCGACAAGTGATTGAGGAGTTGGAATAGCTCACGTATCATCATCCTGTGATGCCAGTAAGCCACAAAAGAAATGTAAACAAGTTGAGCAGGGGGAGAAAGACTTACTTGGTATGTTCTGTATGCCAAAGTATATCCAATACAGACTCGGATCCTGCTGAGGTAGGAGAAGCTAACGCCGACATGGTCGTCGTTAAGTCGCTGAGCACCAGGCAACACGGCTAAAGTGGTAGAAAGTGAACAGAATTGCGGAGGGCTAGCCTGGGGAATGCTGGCTACACGCACCCGCCCTTTATCCTCTTGGGGCTGCCCATCGGCCTATGTCGCGGCGGGAGAACAAGAGATTCCTGTCGATATCGTGCGACTAGAATGGCAAGCTGTCAACTCGGAGAACGTAAAAGTGCGCAGAAGGATTAGAAGCTGCCACCCACCGGCGCCTATGTGCGGGCCAGCATCAGAGATGCAGACGGGATCAGGCTGGCGTGTGATGATGCGCATCCTATAACCTGTCCCGCAGACGATCCAACCCACTGCAGATACAATGCAATATATTCCTTTCGAACTTACGGCCCTACTTCAGGCTCATTGCCATGGTGTCGGGCCGCAGCGGGTTTCCAAGCTGGCGTCTCGAGCGCATCTGCCCCCGCCATTATAGGATTGGGAGTGGAGGTCTCGTTCCGCAGTGAGACTCGTGCCCTTATCTTGTCGATGAGCTGAATCGTAGAGCAAAAATTAGCTTGAGACTCACGCGACGCAGACACTGACGAAAAAAGGCTTACTGGCATCTCAGACTGATAGTATCTGACTCGAGATTCTGGAGTATTCAGGCCCGGATGGAGGAGACGCCCGACTTGATGAAGATGCCCTTGTAAAACTGAAGGGGACGCACACGCGTCGCGCGAATGTGGTTACGCGCAAGGTTGGCAGATCAAAATTCGTGAGACGCTTTCAGCGCGAAACATGCTCTATCTTGCAGAGAGGCACGTCCTTGTTGCGGTTCAGGTTCGAAGGCGCACGACGCACGTTCAGCTTCGCTGAGACCGTGACAGATTTCGAAGACAAGCGCTGGTCGCCTCCGAGTCTTTGAAGCTGGTCGGCATCGCCCAGCCGTCTCGCGCCAACTTCGGTTACGTCAACGACGAACATGGGAGTCAAGCGCACAAGGATCCTCGTGTGCCCACCAGCCCTCGTAGACATAGTAGTAAGAAATCGCTCAACGAAGGTGCGATTATATGCACGAGAATTATTGCAGATGTGCCAAATAGAAATACTCAATCCGTGTGGCGTGAATTGACAATGAATTGACTCCGAGGCGGAGGCAAAATGTCTGTCTGTATCATCATGACCAGCACTCAGAAAACAAATGACTCAGATACCAAGTAGTCCGATGGTAAAATCTGTCATCGCGTCTACACTCCCCGCTCACTGTCATAAGCACATGTCACTCGTATCCTGCCGCTCATTGACCGCGGACATAGCGGGAGTAGCGTAGTTGACGCGCACCTGAGAAAATAACGAACGGATGTCAGTGCTTAGACTTCGGGACATGTTTCCGAAACCAGGCTTACCGAGTGCACCGGTAGCAGAGCCAGTCGCCGCGCTGGCAGTCGCACTTCCGCTGGCTGAGGCCGTGGAGTTGCTGCCGTTACCACCATCGATGACGGTCCCGTTCGTCGCTGACGGGTCTTGCAGCGCTGCCGGAGTGTCGGAAGCTGGAGAAGCGAGACCCTGCGGGTCGCTATTGTGGATGAGCGAGGGGATGGTGCCCAGGGCGGCGACAGTCGTGTCAACACCATGGAGTGCCGTTTCGATTTTGTCTAGCGTCGAAGAGCTCTCCTTGGAAGAAGCAGGAGGAGCCTTGGGCGGCTCAGCTGCCTCCTTGGATTGAGCAGCAGCTGGCTGGGACGGAGCAGTGTCAGCTTTGGGCTGAGTGGTAGCTGGTTTGGGCTCGTCGACGGGTGGCTTGGGCTCGTCGGCGGGTGGCTTGGGCGTGACAGCGTTTGGCTTGGGCTCGTTGGCGGGTAGCTTGGGCGCGACAGCGGGTGGCTTGGGCTCGACGGCGGCTGGCTTGTGCACAGTAGCAGGTTCCTTGGCCACTGACGCCGGTTCCTTGACAGTCCTAGCATTTAACCGCCTTTCTATGCCCCGCCTGAGCTCAAGAGACACTTCAAGAGGTGTCAGAGCTCTAGGTATCAACGGTGACTAGGTGATGCTCGACTACTCACACTCAGAGGCGTCGTCGGGGCGCGCTGTGGATTCCGATCGCAGCACGGGACCGGAGAGCTTGTCTATGACTGGGCTGAGAATCTTGTTAACGAAATCCTCAATGTTTGGCGCGGGCGCGCGCAAGTCCAACTCCTGCGAGAACATCAGCATCTGCGTGCTCCGAGCTTCATTACTAGCACTTACGCGTGCCTGTGACAAAGACGTAGATTAGTAGGCGGGCGGTGCGACACTAGGGCATCGAGGGGACGTACAACAGGAATGGCAGCGGCGAATGCATTGGATGCCAAGAGCAGGACGAACAGGTTCATGAGCGACGAAGAGAAACGGGCCATGGCTAGCACGGTAATAGGCAAAATAAATGGGGATTAGAAGGGGTAGGAGTAGAGAGTGAGGGCGAAAGTGAGCGTGAAAGCGAAAGCGAAGGTCGTTGAATGGGAGGGCTAGCCTGGGGAATGCAGGCCACACTCCCTGCCCTTTATACTGCCCGTCGCCCTATGTCGCGGCGGGAGAATATCATATTCCTGTAGATATCGTGCGATTGAAACTGCAAGCTAGCAACTCGGAGAGCGCGAAAGTGCGGAAAAACTGCCACTCACCGGCGCCTACGTGCGGGCCAGCATCAAGGAATGCATACGGGATCAGGCTGGCGTTCGATGATGAGAGTGCAACACCCTGTTTCGTAGACCATCCATTCCGCTGCAGACATGATGTTCCTTTCGAACTTACGAACCCGCTTCAGGCTAATTGCCATGGTGTCAGGCTGCAGCGAGTGTCTGAGCTGGCATCTCAGTCGCATTCTGCCCGGACAGAATATGGGGCTGGAAGCCTCGCTCTTCATCGGAACACATGCCCATACTTATCCTGTCGGTGAGGAGATGGTAGACCGAAAATTAGTTTGAGACGCACGCGACGCAGTCGAAAAAGGCTTACTGGCAAATTTCAGATCGATATCTGACTCGAGATCCTGGACTACCCATGCCCGGGAGAAGTTCTTGTCAAGCGCCCGACTTACTGGAATTACCGTCGTGAAACCGAAAAGCCCTATTGCCCGACATTCGGGTCTGATATTGTCGGTATGCCAGGAGTCTTTGCGAGAGGCATACGTCTAAATGGAGGTTCATTTTCAGCGCTGTGTACGGACGGAAACGTGAATTCCGAGTCGATATGTCGTTGGTTGAAAGCAAGTTGCCCTTGCAGATTGAAGTTGCAGAACGGCATTCGAACTTGCTTGTCAACGGGACCCACGTGGCACGAGCGCGTCGACGCGTCAGGCCGAAGTTTTTCCGGACTTCTCCTCCTCCTCCCGCAGCCAAATACCACGGCTCGCTATACGCGTGAGTCAGAGCTCGTATTTTGTGCGCCTGACTCGAACCAAGACCCATGCATGCTCGTCGTTAACGTTACTGAGGCTTTACAGGTCCGTGCACTGGCTATGCGAACTTTGCGAAGTCGATCAGCTTCGAAGAGGCATCCAGCGCTTGTCCTTGGAGCTGGCCCCGTCTCAGCGAAAGTTGGACGTGCACTTTCGAGCTCAGATGAGGAAGCGTCTCTCCGCGAGATAGGGCTTGCTTCTCGCCGTAAGCGCCTCTCTAATCTGCGAGTGTGTCCCCTCAAGATATGTTTGTGCCTCTCCTCGAACCCTGGCAGCCCATCACCTCGAGTCTGCGAGTGCTGCATCCAATACAGCTGTACCCCCGCCTCACCCCTTCTCATGCTTCGACTCTGGCCTAGGTTCGGATCAAACCCCACACGTTCTTGGTATGAGACTAGACTCTGGCCTAAATTCGATCTGGCAGCCTTCGGTCTGGCTTCTCAGACTGAGCTCTGGTTCCTAGCTGCTCGTCGTCCCAAATCCATGTCTATATCACCGACAAAATTAATCAATGTAGTAATCATATCCTCGTGTCAATGCCAAATAAATCTCGTGTTCCACAGCCTCAAGCCAGCCGCGGGCGTTCTGAACGTCTTCCATACCGGCCTAATATTCGCGGGCATAGCGAGCATAACGCGCCTCTGAAAAGGTAACCCCGTCAATAAGTCAGCCTCGAGAGAAAAACGAGTTCACGGGGAACAGGCGTACCGAGCGGAACGGCAGCAGCGTCACCACTCGCCTTGCTCGCGCTTGGGGTCGCAGCGGAAGCGGTGGCAGACACGGTAGCACTGGCCGCGGTGCTAGAGTGCCCCTTTCCTGACCCTTTCCCGTCCCCTTTCTTAACAGATGGGGAGGCAGTAGCAGCGGCATCTACCGACGCAGTGGACGTCGCTGTCGCTGTTGCGCTGGCACTGGTGCTGCTGACGGAAGTGGAGGCGGAAGCATCGCTACCATCATCAGTGACAGTCCCGTTCGCCGCCGAGGGATCTTCGAGCGCCCCAGGGTCCGCTGTGGTAGGGTCCGTAGGGACCTGCTGCTCGTTGCTCGGACGGTTGAGGATCTGGCCCAAGATCGGAATGGCGCCGTCGATGGTGTCGAGTATGCGGTTTGGGTCAAGGCTGCTCCCCGATGATTCCTCGGGCTCGTCCGTTGGTGTTTGTGTGGCCGGGGGCGCGGACTGAGCTTTGGTCGCTGTGGGCTTAGGAGGCGTAGGAGTGGCTTTGGGGGGCGCAGCAGTCGTCTTCGGCTTCCCGAATTTCGGGAGAGTGATCTTCGGGAGACTGAATTTCGGAGTGCTGGTGCCGGTTTTCGGGGTGCTGACTTTTGGAGTGCCAATTTTCGGTTTAGAGGTGAATTTCCTCGCTTCGATGTCCCGCGGGAGCTCTGGTAGGTTTATAGCTAGATCAAAATGCGATTCACGACGTAAACATCTGACGACTTACGCTCCGATGCCTCGATGGGCACTTGGCCCTCGAATAAAGGGTCAACCCGATTGAGTGCGCGCACCTCCAAGCGCTGTAAAAAAGAAAGGCATGATCAGCACGGGAGCTAGTTATTATACCGACGTAGAAAGTACTTACACGCTCCTATAACAAGGATAGGTTTTGATCAACGGTAAGTGAGCGAATGCAGCAGTAGAAGAGGAAAGGACATACGAGTGGTATGACAGCGGCAAACGCATTCGATACCAATAACAAGACGAAAAGGCTCATGAACGACGAAGAAAAACGAGCCATGGCTAGCACGACAAAGATTAATGATTAAATGAAGAAATAAAGAATGAGGGCGAAAGCGAAAGTGAAAACGAGAGCGAGACGTCGAACGGGAGGGCTAGCCTAGGGAATCATGGCCGACACCCCCTCGTCTTATACCCAGTCATCCTGCCGCCAACCTGCCGCTGAAAGAAAAGAACATTCCTGTGGACGACACGGAGATATGTCGCAGTTGAGCAAAATGCCACACGACGGAAGCCTGAAACTCAACCCACCTGAAACCGTACATATGATTACCGGTCGTAGCGTTTGCCGCGTAGCGTGTCTGCTGGTGGGCCGGCGCCTGTTAAGCACAGCCATCGATATCAGATAGAAAATTAGCCGGCTTCCCTACGCATGCAGACGCAGAACGGGCGCCTACGGGGGCCCTGTTTCGTAGACTAGCCATCTGGAGGAAGGAAGGACCAAGGGCGGTAAGTTTCGGGTTCCAGTTTTCGCAACTGCATACTACGCCTCGCGCAGTGGTGGCACTGCAAGATGTGGTTTCAGCATATCAGCACCCAAGACTCAAGTACTGGGTGATGTCCAGGCGTACAAACGGGGAGCCGTCACGGCGCACGTCGACGTCTATACAATCCTATACAATTGTGATGAGGGTTTGATCTCGTCGAGCGTTTGAGTCTGGCGAGCCGGACTCGCAGCGTCCACTGCACAAACATACGAACCCCCGGCGGAGGAAGGAGTCGCAAATAGAAGTCAACGCGGAACTTGAAGATAGAATTTAGCCATCCCAACCGCGGTATGTCCGACTCGGAGCGATGAGTGGGGTCGGGAGGTCCGCGGAGGGACTAAAGGGCGGTGGCAAAATCACAATACCGGATAGCACGGGTGGCAGTGTGGTCAAAACACGATGATATGCAGGATAGCGAAAGACGGATGGGGCAAACATGAAATAAACTCAGAAGAAATGTGAGGAAAAAACGCTACCGCCCTTGAGCCTGCTGCATGACAGACGATTCCTCTTGGATCTACAGAAAGGATGAGTTGTTGTCGTAAACAGACAATTGCAAGGCTCACCCATGGCCGATCACTCGCAGAGTATTTTCTAGGAGGTCTCTCGAAACATGCAATCTTCTGCACATGCGCCTCGTCGACAAGAGGGAACACAACACCGAGCTCGTAATTCGTGACCTGAATCACACTCTTCAGTTGCTCACGAGGAACATATCCGAGAGTTTCGGAAGCTTACGTTGAGGACAGGGTTGAAAGCAGAACCACTGAGGTTGCCCCATGCGGAGGGCGTGAAATTGTGCGATCCGATGTACGCCCAACCTAACGCCTCCACGATCTCTACTTCGTCGTCGTCGTCCTCCGTGTCTGAATCGGAATCAAAGCTTCCCTGACGCTTTCCCTCGGAGGATTTGGTCTTTGCCTTGAATATCCCAATAGCCATCTAGATGTTGTGTCAGAGCAGCTAACCAAACGCAAAGTCGTGACACACCTTGGAGTGCATCAGCGACATTCCGCCTGTACTCTTCGAGTCGACAAACAGATGCCGGGGAAACTTGGCAGCGTCCCACGTCCGCTTGCTGCAGAAGATCGTGCCGCCGCCCTGATCGCGAGATGGTCAGCGGTAGATTAAAAAACGCTCGATAGAGATAACTCGCCACTTCGCCGAGAGCGCTGGCTTTGACTGTGCTGAGGCTGGGGAATACGACGTTGATATTTGGCCAGGGCGCTTTAGCTCTTGTTTTGCTGGGCACATCCAGCCAATCCTCCGCCGAATCGCCCTTCGCAGAGTGATAGAACTCATTCAACCATTGCGTACTGTATTGGCCGATGCTCGAGCCCTGGAAAGTATTCTTCAACAGGAGCCCGATTGAAGTTGGATACAGGCGAAACGAACCTGATACTGAAGCAGGAGCTTCGGGCCGCCTCTCCCTTTCCATGCACCGATAGCGCGTATAGCTTTCATGAGTCGCGGATGGCCGGTGCGCAAGACGTTCGGCCAGCCTTCGTGCTTGCCGGCTACAGATGGTACAAGCTGCGCGCGCACTTTCGAGAAGTCGTAGTGTGTCTGAAGTCCATTGATTTCCTGCATGGGCACGGCGGCTGGGTGCTATTTTCGATTGTATTTTTTCAGTAAAGAGCGAGGAGCCATGGTACGTGCTTACGTCGCGCTTCATTTGCTCAAGAGCGGGTCCTGCCTTGAGGTTGACGAGTACGTATGTCATCACGGAGGCAAAATCCTCTGTAGCGCGAGGATCTCGGGGGATGGGGGCATCTCTTCGCTTTACATCTTGAACCCAAAGTGTCTGTGCAAGATGAGCATAGAGTTATGGACTAAGAAGTAATATGAAACATACATTTTCGAGATAATGCCAGTCATATTCAATGAGATTTGCTGTAGATATGACCACGCGTAATCGACCCGTTTTATAGAACAGCTACGTCAAGTCAGACACAAAAACTGACGACTGCATGATCGCACACTGACCAGCATGAACTAGTGATGTGCATAAGTGATATGGAAAGGGATACATATATTTGGATGACACACCTTCATATGCATACATCCTCTTCCGCCTCGCAGAGGAGGGGTCACAAGGATCCAGTTCGGATAGGCATATCGCATATTCTCTGCACCCGTTGCATCTGGTTGCGTTATGAGGATGACAGGTAGATCGCTCGGGAAGCCTTGGTATATCCAAGCAAGGTCCGTGCTATAGCTCGAGAGGATCACAAATTGCAGTTCGGATTTCTGCGAACATAAAAATTCATGAACTTGAGCTCAAGCAAGAGCAAAGAGCAGACGTACTGGGCCTAGGACCTCGGATAAACGGAACGTAGGTCGACCATCTCGCCGTGGCATCGATGACGCGCACGCCGTCTGGCGGACTTCTGCGTTGTCCCAGAACACCTGCGTATCCTCCGTGTTCGTCTCCTTCGCCTTACCCTTCCCGTTGGTCGCACGAGTCGAACTAGAGGTTTGGCGTCTGTCAATTCCCGCAGAAGACGAGGAGGGATGTGGCTTTTGCCTCTTCGCAGGTGGCTCCTGTTCTTCGTCATCACTGTTATCATCCTCGTCTTCGGAGACGACGCCAGCGGCTCTGCGCATGCGCTTTTGACGCTCAACGCGTTCTTTCTCGAGCTGCGCGCGTTCGGAGAGGAACGATGAGCCTGATGGAGCAGGCGCGGCCGTGATGCTGGACGCTTCCGCTTGCGATGCAGCGAGAGCGCGTTCGAGATCGGCTTGGAATGCAGCCTCGCCGTCGTCTATAGGAGCAGCATTTTGTTGCGGGGGAGGAGACCTTGCCGGGGGAAAACGGGCTTGGGACTGCGATTCCTGTAGACTCAGTGCGATAGCTCTGTGGCGTCAGACTAGTCAGTGGACTGAGATGCTTGCTACGTTTAAGTCGAACCAACCTTGCGAGGTCGGCATCGTCCTCCATAGCTAGAATCTTCAGGTGTCGTAGGCAAGGATGTAGGTAGAAAGAGACGGTATCAAGCGATAGTGAGTTCAGAAAACAAGTTGAAGCTGTGCGAAACAAGTGCGAAAGTCCAATAAATGAAAGCAGCGGCACTTATACGCGTCGGTGGCGCGCACTGTCCTGCCTCTCGACGTCCATCTTCAACCGTTTATTCTCCTCTGGATACGCGTTTTCGATAGCAATGACCACGAAAGCGAAAGCTCCCGATGTGAAGATTCTCAAAGGACAAGAAGGCGCGTGCTTCACTCTCATTTTCCTCGTAAAAACGCGTCTCACCTCAGATGCAGCCGAAGACCTTGTTCTCGACTACGTTAAACGCGTTCGCTATTCCCCTCGCACACAGATTCACGCGTTAAATTACTCTTGACGTAGATGAATCGCCCGTTTGGCGCCGTGGACGTGTGCGCCAACCTGAAGGGCGCAGTGCCGAAGACGCAGACGCAGAAGATCCTCCTCGCCCTGACGGAGAAGGAAGAGTTGGTCATGAAGACTTACGGTACTCATGTCGTCCTTCTTCTCTTACCCGGTCTCCCTAAACGCCTATAATCAGGGAAAACCACATTTTTCGTCGCAAACCAAGCGAAAATCGCGTCTGTGCCTGCAGAGCAACTGACGGCGCTAGAAACTGAGCTCAAAGTCATAGAAGACGCGAATAAGCTTGCAGCTGCAGGACTAAGAACAGTATCTAACGGTACGTCGAGCTTGTGTCTATATACGGGTGCATCTGGCGACGAGTTCGCGTAGAGCTGGCCAAGATTAAAGGCACCCCAACGGACACGGAATTAGATGCACAGATCAAAGAGGTTGCTTGCACAGTACGTCCGCTGTTTTCACGGTTCAAAGCAATTATATCAGAGCCCCTTAGACCGAAGAACGCGTCAAACGTCTCGCGCCGCTACGCGCAGGCACTACCCTGATCTCCGCAGAGGCCGTTGCGCAGATTGATAGCGACTGGGTTCGCTGGCGTGCTGAATGGGTTAGAAGGAAGAAGATTTTCATCCAGTTGCGTGTCGTCCCTCACTCTGTGGCCCGTATTGAACTTGACGCTGGTGCACAGATTCTGGCAGCTTGTAACGGATACGTTGCCGCCACAAGATGCGACGATGCTAGCGGAGGACCTCGGCATCGAGTATGATACCGCCGAGCACACTGCACTGGAGCGATCGTCGTTGTGTGCGGTGCAGAGTAACAGTCTGAAACGCAAACGATGAAGAATGGGAACGGTGTGTTGTATTATTATCGCTGTGCTATGCCTCCGCTGTCCACCTGCTTTCCCTCTGCTTTCTCTTTCACTGTATGTTCTAACCATGTTGTCTGCTCTTCCCCGCTGTATCGATGCACTCCGAAACTCGCAAGTAAATGCAATGCAATGAATGTTCCAATTTTCGAAGTCCATGTATCATCATGTAATGAGTGTGTATGAGGGAGTGTAAGGAGGCAACGCGATGCGCAGCCGCCAGTAAGTACGACAGACAACAGGGGAGGGATGTAAGTATACAAAAGAGCAACAACGAGAAAGACTAGAAATACAAGTCAGCCAACATCTACCGCGAGTGCGCCTCTATGCCCGCTACACCGCGTATCCATATAGCACCTCTATCGCGGAAACCGTGCCCGTGGACTCTATCTGTGACGGCGGGTCCGGCTGGCGCAGGTAATCGCGCGAGCGCGAGCGAGTCTGTTTCCGCTCCAGCCGCCAGGCCGCCGTGGGGCTCGTGCGTCCCGGACGTGGCTCGAACTGCCCATATTGCGGAGATGGGCGTGGCGAGGGGGTGGGTGGGTAGTGCCCGAAGTCTTCCCGCGAGCGCGCAGGGCTGAGTCGCCGCTGGTTCCAGTCTTCGGATGCGGCGGAGTCGACTGGGTGGTATATTACGGAGGAGGGTGCTGGCGAGGGTGTCAAGCCGCGGATTTCGTCGTTGCCATACCCATGTGCTTGGCTGCGGGTCTGGCCGTGGTAGACGTTCCCGGGAATGGCGAGGGTGAGGTAGCCCTGCCGCTCCTCGTCGTCCCTCGCCTGCTGCATCTGGGGACTGGGATAGTTGTCGGCGATGGGGTGCTGGATGGGGCAGAGTTCCGTCTCGGAGTCTGTCTGGGACCGGCGGGGCTCCCGAGATTCGGACATGGCTTCACGATGCCGCGCGGCATAGTCTTTCAGGTTCAGCACGAGTCTGGATCCGGCGACGTTTACAAGCGCGAGTGCGAAGCTACAGAAGAATAAGACCCTGTCCGTCTCTAGAGAAAGATATCAACTCACTAGCGACCTAAACCTATGAGGCTTGGTGGAGCTGTGACCCAGACTCTGTATACTTAGCATTAGGATGACTGACGGACAAATTAGCGGTTGGATGGATACGCACAGAAGGGAGAACAACGAGCACACTGCAGGGAAACTCATATATGAGCAAATTGGCGCATAAACTATCGCAGAAAAGACTCACAAGAGACGGCCAAGAAATATAAAATTCCGTCTCGGTAAAGAATTTGGTACATCGAGTTGAAACTCACGCCATCGGTCGTCTGGCATAGAGCAGCGGCCATAGTGAGGCCGAACAGCAGTGTCTCAAACACGACACTACAGGGAGGTCAGCGCATGTGGGATCTAGCGTAAAACAGATCGAACAAACCTCGGGAGCCATATTGCCCAGCTCCAACTCGGTATCTGGACGAAATGTGTTGAGACTCCATCTACCGCGTGGAAATAGTAGAAGTGCACTTACGGAGCCAAGACATTGATGCCATACAACTCTGACAGAGTCCGGCCATGGCGCTATATAGATGTCAGAGACTCGTACAGATGGTATACATTTCGGACCTACATGTTTGGGGGAGCTGTGCGAGGGTCGACAGACCAAGACACACAACCGTGTAAATGATCCCGGCGGCCCATAGGACTCTGCCTACCCAAGGGCGTCCACCATGAAGCGCATAGACTCTAAATGCGACGATCACTGCATCAAGTTAGAAATGATTTTGAGGAAAAGAGAAGTGTGTACACACCATGGATCGACATGAACGACAGGATAGTGAGATAACCTTGTATCATGGTCCATAGTTTGCAGAACTAGCGGTGAGGATGCAGTCAATATCCGAAACGAGTAAACGTGGGGTAGCTACAAACTTGGATCTCCTGATGATACGGCATATCGAGATAGAAATTCTCTGCGAGAATGTTAATCAACGCATGGGCAGATCGAGAACATTGCTGCATACCGTATATGTCAACGGCCAATAGTGCGGGCCTGATGGATAGATGAGACATTTTCACGAGTACGAGTGCAGTGGCTTACACTAGGTATCGGTTCTGGAATTTGCAACTGAATTAGCACATGTAGGGGCGCCGATGGTAAACATACGCACGAAAAGGAAGATCCACGAAACCAGACCAATTTTTGAGCGCCATATCAGATTCAACTTCACGCAGAATTATCAGTTTGGTCGTTACAGAGCCGGCCACTCGAAAAGCGCACCTCTTCGTTGAACTAAACGGTGAAAAAAGTTAGCCGCCATAAATCAGCGTAAGATGGTTCACGCTTACAGTGAGTATGTGGTCGTATGTGAGCACAGTCACTCCCGAGACTATAACCATCGTTTAAATCCCGTCGACAAGTGAATGAATTCATGGGATATCTCACGTATCATCATCCTGTGATACCAGTAAGCCACAAAGACACGTAAATCAGTTGAGCAGGGGGGAGCTCACTTGGTCTGTTCTGTATGCCAAAGCATATCCAATACAGACTCGGATCCTACTGGGGCAGTAGAAGCCGAAGCAAACGCCGACATGGTCGTCGTTTAGTCGCTGAGCGCCAGGCAGCGCGGCTAAGGGGGTGAAGAAGGGGAAGAATTGTACGCATAGTGTACCGCGCCCGTCTAAAGTACTTGCTCGCGGTACCGTTATCTCTGTGATTTGCCAGGGACCCGGTTTTCTCCCGGGCGCGTGGACAGGCAATGCAGACATGATGGTCTGAGTGTATATGTTTAGAGTGCATCTTTACTGCAGCTAACCAACGTGGTTGGGAAGACGCCCAGTCCGCGAGCCAGGTGGTGCTGTGCCGTGTGCACTCGCGCAAGGAACTGATCTTTGATCGCACAAGGTGAGCGCCACCGAAACGTCGTCGTCGTCGTCCGAGCGCGACGACATCCGAGATGCTGTACACTTTAGCGTCGTCGTCAAGCGTATGTTGTCGTCGCCGTCGCCGTCGGGCAGCATCAAAGAGCAAGAGGCGGTATGCGAACAGAAATAAGCGAGCCGCGTCGTCGAAACGGAGCTTTTAGCGCTGCTTTAATTCTCGATCGCCTCGCTTGCTTCACGCCACCACGCATATGGCCCATGCTCCTGGAAGTCCTGACGCTCATGGGCGTGCTGACAGACTTTGGGCCGCTCCCGACGCTGGCGAAAACATAGCTGAAGCCATTCAGGCACTCGAAACGTACAAGAAGAAGGACCCGTCGAAAGGTGAGCAAGACACTCCTCAAGCTCAGTTATCACCAACCGTTGACCACGCGACTGCGTAGTTGTCGTCCGCTTCAAAGCAGTTGGAAATGCACCGATCATGAAGCAGAACTTCTACAAGATAACTGCGTCGAATCGTTTCCAAGCAGTGATCCAGTTTCTGAGGAAGGAGCTGAACTGGAAAGCGGGGGATCCGTTGGTGCGCCAGTTGTTAATCACGAAGCGATCCTGTGCTGCGGTGTTCTGATAGAGCCACCTCTCTTTAGTTCACCTACATTAACCTTGCATTCTCGCCTGCACCCGACGACACCGTCTCCAACCTGTTCAAGGTATTTTGTGCCAGCCCAACTATACATTCATCAAATTCATCAAGTTTACACCTTTTAGTCGTTTGCAACGGATCAGCACTTAATAGTAAACTACAGGTATGGCATAGTACTTCTCGTGGCTCTGTATCGCTGCTCACCAAGTGTTCAGTACAACAGCGGCCTGGGGCTGATCCGTTGCGTGTACATCATGTGCCATTTGATCCAGCCGTTTTTGGTCACCATTTGGTCGCAACGGCGTCCGATAGCGTAAGTAGTAAGTGTGCCATAGCGGAGCACAACTTGAGGATGTACCGGGGGCTACTGCATTGCACGCGAGCTGTGACGCCGCACATGACGCCGCGGCTTTGTCGCTTGGCGTCCGGCACCAAGCAAGTAAGGCACAGAGTGCATTCGCATCGTGCAACAACAATTCGGCATGCGCCTACTGATTTGCGCCATAATTATGCTATGGAAAAAGGATATTAGTAGGTACATGGGATTCTTCGGATGTTGCGCCGCACAGGTGCCTCTTATGTTGGCACCGGACTTTGTGCACAACACCTAGCATCTTGCTTTACGGGACTTCACGCCAGCTACCGGTTACTTCATTGAGGTGAGTACTTATCTTCAAGCAGCTTGTCCAAGCTGAGATTTGGCCAGACAGAATAGGACGAGGTGAACAAAACACGGCAGCGTGTGCAATTGTCGGCCATTTCCACCTAGGAAAAGCTAGCAGTTACCCCTCTGAGTATGCACATCTCATGTTCATCGCCCTCTTCGTCATCGGCACTCAGGCAGACACCGTAGACTCGGCCCAGGATGTCACTCCACGCACAGTAACTTCGTATATGTCGGCTGAGCTTTCCGAGCTGTGCCTCCGCCGGTCTCCCAGGTCTCTTCCATCCTACAAGTTTTACGCATCCGCTGATCACCATTTTCATTCCAACATAGTCACAGGCGACACGACCGGAACCAACAAGGCGAATGAATGACGACAACTTCGGCGTTTCCGTTGCATTACGTTGGCGAAAGACGCCATATGGCACCGTACATTAAAACGTTCCCCCGCTATTCTGCTCCGCGTCCCATACTCATGTCCCGTAGCGGAAGGTAAATCCGTCTCTCTCTCATGCCATCCCAATGTAGCTCACTGAGAGGCTAGTCGTTGTCTCAGGCCACGACAAACCGGCCACACGTGCGCCCCCTGGAAATGGGGTGTCTCGCTTGCTCGCTTAGGCTGCAGTGTATAGGGTGCGTGACCCACCTTCGCGGTCATGCGCACGCGCGTGAATGTACGTGTAGCGCTTCAAACGTGATCGCGCCTGATCACGCGTGCGCTGCGCCATATCACCCCATGACGTGGATATAGTCCGGCGTCTCTCATGACACAGGCTTCCGGAACACCCACACGAACGTTTCACCGCACATAACCACACAAGCTTTTAAGCGCGTACGGAACTTTCGTTGGACATCACACCCACTGCGCAGGCAAAGCCCCACCCATAATCGCCGCTACGTCGCTTTACTACCGACACCACCCTTCTGTCACATCTACCGTAATGCCCCCACTTGAAGAGCACAGCGAGGATACAAACAGATATGCAGACGCACCAACGGAGAACGGAAGCTCTGACGCAGGCACGAGTACCCTGCGCGACCGGTCGCGCTCATTGCAGGGCCGCATATCGGCAATTGGAGCGAAAATCGGGCGGGCCTTGTCAAACGACAGTTCATCTAGCCAGAATGACGGGCACAGTGACAGGGCGAGCCTTGTTTCAGCCACGACCACGCTAGTCGCTCAGCCTCGGGGACGCGAGGCTCTTCCTAAAGTACGCGCAACATTCGTGGGTTTTCTATCGGTAGTACGTGTCAGTTCCTGATTTAACCTTCGGCATACATCGCACACAGCAATCGAGCGGCAGAGGAGGCGCAGGCAACATCCACGCCTCTACTAGCCCACAAGAAAGTGACGCTACGGTGCCCAATCGTGGTCGAGAGGCCCAGCCTTCCGCGAATGCGATTACAGTGCGTACCTTCGTCCTCCACATGTCTTTCAGATGACATTCGTGATATATCACCGCATACTTAAAAGCCCTTTCGTGCAGATCAGCGACAGCCCACCCCGGATCGTCTCAACCGGTCGAGGTGGGACTGGCAATATACGGAGACCCTCACGGGAAGCTCAGGAAGCGCGTCTGGGGTCACTGCCTACCGTTCCCTCCTCTGACGTCGCAGAGTTTGAGAGACGAGTGCTAGAAAGAAATGAAGAGGCCAAGTCCGCGGCTGTAGGTCGCTTTCGACAGTAGACCGGCTCTCATGTTATGCTGACCGCTCTTTCTTGCTTATCTGGCTAGCACTCGACGGGGCGTGGTGGCGTTGGTAATATATCCTCTAAATCGCGCTCGCGCTCGAAGTCGAAATTGCGGTCGTGAAGATGCAGGGCAGAAGATAGCCCCAAAATTCAACTGCTATCAGCCTCTAGTACATGTACGTCTTTGTGTCCTTGTTCTAGTGGCATTTACTTATTATCAAGCGCATACTGCAGGATGTATCACTATATAATGGAACATGCTTCGAGTGTGGCTGTTCGGTCGGATTGACCTAGTCTCATCCATTTTTATCGCGTCGGTCGATTCATATGCTAGATTTGGTGCACTGCCTCTCGGACGAAGTCCACACGAAAACCCGTTCTCAGAAGATGTGTTCGAATCACCTCGGTGTACCGAAGACGTTGCCTGGTCATGCTGTCAGACCTCAAGAGTCAAGGGCAAGTACAATATAGTATGCGTCCATCCCACGCACATATAGATCGTCGCACGCCGTCCTAGTGCCATCCACATTCTGCAGGAGAGCCCTGCGCATATAGCATCCACCGTACGCCCGTCATTCTTTATATAAGGCCGTTTTGGCACTCATCCCGTTCCAGCGAGGTCATCAGGCACTTCGTTTCCTGCAACATCCTATCTGTCTCCCTGTCTTCGCCGTATCGAACGATATGCTGAGTGAACTGCAGCGTCTCGCTGGAGAGCTTGGGAGCTGGCAATTACTTGCCCTCTTCTCAATCCTCGGAGCGATTCTGACGATGTCTTACTCGCGAACCAAGACACATGTGCGATTGCCATCGCTTGATATTTCCCCGCCTCTCACATGCGTCGCGACAGATCGACGTCCCTGCTGTTGGTGTCCCTCCAGGTCTATTTGGGCCGTGGAAAGCAGCTTTCCTCTGGATTTCCCACTCAGAAGCATTCATGAGAGAGGGCGTGCGGAAAGTGAGTCCGCGCCTTCTGTCAGTACATGCTCGTCGCCTGAGCATTGTCTATTCTGCTTAGTACGGGCAATCGGGGACAACGTTCAAGATATCAACCCCGGCACGATGGATTGTTTTCATCACGAACCGGGACATAATGAGGGAAATAAAAAACGACTCCGATGCCCTGTCATTTCATGCTGCTTCGCAGGAGGTTCGTGTATGGGTCCCAGTCAAGCGTATATCTATCTGATGGTCAGCTTTTCTTGCAAAGCGCCTGTCTGCCAAGTATATCTTCAGTCAGGATCTCTACGTCAATCCATACCACCTAGACCTCATTTCGAAAAAGCTGACTCAGAAGTTGACGACCGTGATACCGGAAGTGCTCGAGGAGATCACAATGGCGTTCGAAGAAAACGTGAAAATTGGATCGGGTTCGTGTTTTCTGGTTCCTTCACGCATACATCTTGTCACTGACGATTGTATCATGTGAACTGAGTAGAGTGGACTGCCATTGACAACTATAACATCATGCTGAAGTCCATATCGAGGTATGTGCTTAGCGCTTTCACCGCTTTCATTATCTACCAGGCTAAATATGCATTTCACGACGATAGAACGACGAGCAAGATATTCGGTATGCTTATAGTATGATCTATCTCCACGATACTTCGTTGAGTCTGGCCCTGCAGTTGGATTGCCTCTTTGTCGCAAGCAAGATTACCTGGATAAGGTCGTCAAATTTGCCACCCTCGCCTCTAAAGGCGGCCAAACTATCGACATGTTTCCTAACATCTTGAAACCGTAAGTACCGCCGCACGTGTGTCAACGTCCAGGCTGAACCGCTCGACTTAGGGTTGCCTCTTGGTTCGTGATGGACAATGGCGCCGCTATGAGAAAGATTATGGACGACGTCGGCCCCATTTTTGTAGAGAGAAAGCGGATGATGGAGGAATGGGGCGATGATTGGACTGATAGACCCGTGAGTGGCTGCAGATGTGTATGTAGGCCAAAGTGATAGGTCTGACCAGATTCTTTAGAACGATGCTGTTCAGTGGATACTGGAGCTCGCACCGCCGAACTCTTCCATCGAAAGCATGTGTGTGCGCATAATGTTTCTGAGCTTCGCGGCTATACACACCTCATCGATGGTCAGTGTATGGACTTTCTTTGACTTAAAAACGATATCGATGACAGTGGTGTGCGGTATCACAGTCGATCACTCAGGTTCTGCTTGATCTAGGCGCGCACCCGGAGTTCCAGGAGCCATTGAAGGAAGAGATCGAGTCTGTCCTTCAAGAGTTCGGAGGATGGTCCAAGCAAGCGCTCACGAAGATGAAGAAACTTGACAGTTGCATGCGCGAAAGCCAGCGCATGAATGGTGTCGTTATTGGTGCGTCCTCCTTCAGCTCGGGTAGACATCAAATCTAAGTGATAGAGCTCAGCGTCCGTTATGCGCAAAGCGATGACATCCCAGACCCTGTCTGACGGAACGTTCTTGCCGAAGGGAACCTGGGTCATCGTCCCTACTAGCGCGCTTCACCACTCGGAAATCTTATACGAAAATCCGCTGGAGTTCGACCCGTTCAGGTACAGCCGCATGCGTGAGCAGCCTGGGCATGAAGCGAAGCATCAGCTCGTGAGCGTCGATGAAAACAACCTGGGATTTGGCATCGGAAACCACGCATGGTACGCCTCTACACCTACATCTCTGATTTCTATGTGCCGATAACGTTGAATAGCCCAGGGCGGTTTTTCGCGGCCAACGAATTGAAGATTCTGCTTGCGTACATCGTCTGCAACTACGAGTTCAAGATTCCGACAAACGAAAGACCTACCAATGAATTCTACGGAATAAGTTGCATACCTGATGTGAAAACCCCTCTTCTTTTCAGGGAACGTCCGGGCAGAGACGAATCGCCGGTTCATTTCTTCAAATAAAGTCATAGTCCGAGGCGCTTGGCTGATTTTAGTACGATGTACGTCCGCTCCCAGTCCCTTTGCTGCGCTGGCTTTTACTGATCTACAGAAGATGTGTGCATTTATGACCTGGCAATAAACATGCTCGTTTTTCAGTCCTTCTCGTCTCATGTGGATGTCAAAGCGTAGCTCGTAGCGCAACTTTGTGCCTACAAAGATCAACACCATCGCTAGCATGAAGCCGATGTACGGCTTTTTACATGTCTCCGATCTGCGCCCAACGCCCAACGCACAGAGAATGGAATGCCAGGGTGTCATCGGGGGATTCTTCGCAGCGGTGATACTTGTATGTTCCGTAATCATCGCCCTTTATCTCACTGACTTGTGTGCGTGCCACAGTCCTAAAATGTTCAAAGCTGTGTGCGTAGCTTCTTGTTCGAAGTCATGACCATTACACCCGTCATTTTGAAGCACAACCCCTCCTTGCACTGACAACTTTGGACTTTGGCAGACTTACTGGTCTCCAAGCCAGATACCGTCTTTTCGAGATGCTCGGAGCTACGGAAGGATTTGCTCCCCTATGTCAAATAAACGACATCGCGTGGCCATACTGTAAACCTCGAAGGGGCAACAGTGATCGTCTCTGAATCCTCACAAGGTATTCCTTCCACTCTTGATAAGCTTATGTTGTACAAGTGACTAGATATCTCTCACGTCGCTTCATTCCCGCAGTTCACAGCCAATGCCGAGCCTGAAGAGTGGAACATATATAGCATCGGCATATCTTGCACCGCTCATGCTCTGCATACATCGTTCTCTCACAACCATCTTCCCCCATGACCATGTCATACGGACTTCTTCTGAACGAAGCGCGACGCTATGTTGAGCAGCTCGGGGGCTGGCAACTGATCGCCTTAGCCTTGTTGGCTGGGCTGATCTTGACAGTGTCTTACTCTCGGTCTAACACACACGTACGGTGAACCTAGACCTCGTTCTCTAGTTCACCACCGCTTATGCTCTCTCCGACAGATTGATATCCCTGCCGTCGGTGTTCCGCCAGGTATACTTGGGTCGTGGAAAGCCGCCCTTCTCTGGGTTTCCCACTCGGAAGCATTCCTGAGCGAGGGCGTACGAGAGGTAAGCAGACTTTGATCATTGCTCGTCCTTCAAAGAGGCGGCGAACTGATTCGTCGTGGAACAGTACGCGCCATCGGGTGCACCGTTCAAAGTATCGACGCCGTCGAGATGGCTCGTCTTTATCACCAATCGGGAGATCATGAAGGAGATCAAGAACGCGACTGAAGCGTTCTCCTTCAATGACGCTTTCCGAGAGGTACGTGTCGGAATCAGGTCCAGTGGACCGCAGCCCTCTGACCGTGGCTTTTTTCTGAATAGCGCCTGTCCGCAAGGCATACGTTCAGTGATGACCTCTTCGTCCACCCATACCACCTCGACATCATTTCGAAGAGACTGTCACAGAAGCTGACTACCGTAATACCAGAAGTGCTCGATGAAATCACGATGGCGTTTGAGGAAAATGTAGACATCGGCTCTGGTTTGTGCTCACCAAGTGCTTGTTGTGATTTAAACTCCGGATACTAATCAGTACGCAATGTACGCTGCATAGATTGGACTCCCATTGACAATTTTAATGTTATGCTAAAGTCGATATCGAGGTCAGAATCCGACACTACTTATCATGGACTTTGATAACCTGGCTAAACATGCATAATAGAACGACAAGCAAGATATTCGGTGAGCCAGTGCAATTGCATTAGCCATGCTCTCGAGCTCAATCTAGTTCTTCAGTTGGACTCCCTCTGGGCCGCAATCAGGACTATCTCGACAAAGCCGTTGCATTTGCCACCATCGCGTCTAAAGCAGGTCATACAATTGACATGGTCCCCGAAATATTGAAACCGTAAGCCGCAACACTACGCGATTAACTGTCTGTGCTGACCATTTTACTGTAGCATAGTCTCCTGGTTTGTGATGGACAAAGGCGCGGCTTTGAAGAAGGTTTTGGACGACATCGGCCCCATTTTCCTGAAGCGGAAGCAAAAGATGGAAGAGTTGGGTGACCGCTGGACTGACAGGCCCGTGAGTCGAGTCTCGAACTATGATCGTCCGAGCGTCGGCCAACTAACACGACTCCCAGAACGATGCCATTCAATGGATTCTGGACCTTGCACCGCCGGACTCATCCATCGACAACATGTGCATGCGTATCCTGTTTCTGAATTTTACGGCTATCCACACATCGACTATCGTAAGCATAGCGATGCTCTCCGTACTGATCTTACTATGTGCATGCTAATGTCATGGTGTTGCAGTCGATCACCCAGGTGCTGCTCGATCTGGGCGCCCACCCCGAGTTCCAGGAGCCGCTGAGAGAGGAGATAGAGTCTGTGCTTCGAGAGTTTGGAGGGTGGACGAAACAAGCTCTGACGAAGATGAAGAAGCTGGACAGCTGCATGCGCGAAAGTCAGCGCTTGAACGGAGTCGTGATCGGTATGCCATCCCTTCGCAATTCGAGGTTTAGATGCCGTTTTTCAATGGGACCTAGGAACGGCCATGCGGAAAGCGACGGTATCGCAGTCGCTCTCCGATGGAACATTTATACCCAAAGGCACCTGGGTCTTCGTTCCTTCCGGCGCTCTTCACCGCTCCGAGATCCTATACGAGAACCCGCTAGAGTTCGATCCGTTCCGGTACAGCCGCATGCGCGAGCAGCCCGGACATGAAGCGAAGCACCAGCTCGTCAGTGTAGATGAGAATAATCTAGGATTCGGCCTCGGAAATCACGCATGGTTCGTCCGCCTTCTCAGGCCCATATCTTATATTGGTGCTGACGCGCGGTTATCATAGCCCAGGGCGGTTTTTCGCCGCTAACGAGCTGAAGGTCCTCCTTGCATTTATCATTTGCAATTACGAATTCAAGACGCCGACGAGCGACAGGCCCAAGAACGGATTTTACGCGACCAGCTGCTTCCCGGACCCGTCCAAACATCTTTTGTTCAGGGAACGCGTGGATAGGGAGCATTCCTCAGTCAACAGGTTCAAGTAGGTTTGTGCTTATGTCTTTTTTGTTCGCTTCCGTAACGTTTCGTTCGACGAGTTTGTAATAGTATCTCTGTCAGACCACAGCCAATCGCATACCTGTGCTTCTAATACCTAAATGGGCGAACTGCCTTTTATGGAAATATTTCGAGCGTTGAGTCTGGCGGGAGGCTTAGGGTCCGGGAGACGAGAGCTGTCTGTCTCGCACAAACGGAGAACACGCGCAGACAGGAACGATACATGATGCATAATAACCTACTCCTTTCTGGGTACAGGGCGTATGAGAAGGTCTATGTAGTACAGCAGCTTACTGGTGCAGACGATACAAGAAAAAAAACAAGTGAACGAAGGCTGTAGCTTTGATACCAGGAAATGCAAGTCCCGGTTGTAGAGACACGAAATGAAAGCGCACGAGCATGAAACCATCGAGAAATGCAAAGTACCACTCGAAATCAGGGCTACGACAGCAGCCTCGGTGCCGGCGACGCGCGCGGAATCCCACTTCCCCTCTCCCCGTCTATCCGCGTCTTCGCCCCGCCCACCGTACTCATGCTCCTCATCCGCCGCATCGCAGGGCTCCCCATCCCCGTCCGCATCGCCGGACTCGGACTCCCCACGCCACTCCCGCTGCGCATCCTGCTGCTCCCCACGGGCGCCCTTACCTCAGGCGGCCCCTTCGGCGCGCGGCGTACCGCAGGTGAGAAGTCCATCCTTCCCTTCATCGGCAGCGGCGGCACCTTTGGGTCCGACCTCTGGCTGAGGTGGCGTCGACCAGCGCGAGCGGTGCCCGCGCGCGGTAGGGCGACGCAGGAGCCGAAGGTCGGCGTCATGGAGCGCTCGACCATGGCTTGGTCCTCGGCGCCGAGGGGGATGGGGATGCCGCTCGCGGTGCGGATAGCGCCGGAGCCTGCGCGCGCGCGGCGCCGGGCGGGCGGGACGGCGACGGGGTGCGCGACGATGTGCCCGAAGAGCGAGCCGGGTGCGCGCGTTACTTTCGTCACCTTCCACCCCGCGGAGAGGCACAGCGCGACGATCTCCCGCAGGGTGCGCTCCTGGCCGTTGAACGTGACTTGCATCTATGGAGCGCAGACATGATTAGTAAGATTGGCGGTAAGACAATAGCGTACGTACGGTCATATCCATCCAGAAGGCGTTTGCGCTCGCCTTCCCGAGATTGGCCAACAACGGCGGGCGGGCGAGTTGCCGTTCGGCGCCTTGCACGCCTTCCGGCTTCTGTTCAGCCTTATCCGTTGCTTCAGAATCGTCCTCTCCACCCTGCTCTAGTACCTGGAAATCGTCCGCACACGCAAGCGGTAGCACGTGATCGGCTATGATCAGACGCGTGCTGTCGGAGGCGACTTCCCGCAGCTGCAGAAGGATACGCTGCGCGAAGGCATCCGGCCAGTCGTGCAAAATGACGCGCAGGAGGAAAACGGAGGCGTTTGTCACAGGCTGTGGCTCGAAGAAGTCGTGCGCTGGGAAGATCAAAGGGTTAATCTGCGGTGGGACATGGCAGATGACTTTCAGACACGTACATTGGAATTTGGCTCGTCCCGTGGTGAGCAGCTCCGGGCACCTTGTCTCCCACGCCTGCGAAATCTGATTAACAAGATGCTTTTTCTCGAAAAGCAGAGTAAACTCATACCTTGCGCCCCATCTCGACTACAACCGCTCGATCTTGCACGACGAAGTTAAGGTGCTCAAAGGCTTCCGCCAGCACCATCGACGCCGACCCGATCCCTCCGCCGACATCTACTACGATATCTCCTGGTGCGAGACCAGCCCAGTCGAATCCTTCATTCGCATCGTCAGCGAAGGCGCCAGCATATCACAGCCCGAGGCAACTCACCATTAAGAATGGCCCCAGGGGTCTCCCACGCACTGCTCCCGACCATCGCTTTCCCGAACCGTTCCAGCCTCAACGCATTCGGATTTGGCACCGCCGCAAGACCGGCCTTGGTCCGCCCGTCTTTCGAAGGAACCCGTGGCGCATTGCCGCCACCGCCCTCAAGCCACACGAAAAACTGCTTGTCGGTGGCAAATGCGAAATTGAAGGGCGCGTGGGTTGGCGCGTGCGAGTACTTGGTGTGCGGCGTCAGGGCGTACGCCTCTGTCAGATAGGCCGAGGATTTGAAGAGTTCATCGGAGCTGCAACTCCGTGTCAATCGCTGAAAAAATGGGCGTAGGATAAGAATTACCAGAGTCCCACGAACGCCGCTATCCCATTAGTATCCTCGTATTTCTTCTCTGGGCTATCAAGATCGCGGACACATCAGCCACGTTCTGGGGTATGAAATCAGTGAGCGAGGCCGAGACGTACCTTCCTAAGATATTAGCGACCGTTTTTCCTGTATCCATAAAAGACGATATGCGCGTGTTGGCGAAGACGTTCGGCGAGACTTCGCGGAGAATATGATGGGTCGCGAGTAGGCGTAATATGTGGCCTAGGTAGAGGTCAGAAAATTATTTTCTGGCGGTAGATAATATACTACCCACCGAGCTTATCCGCGTCCGTGCCGTTTATCTGTGCGATCTGCTTTATATGCATACCAGCAGCTCCGGCGTCCCGTAGAATTTCGACGGTATGCGTCGCCTCTAGAAATCGCATACACGACGGTAAATGATACTTGAATTAGAGAATTTTAGTCTATCAAAAACCGCATAATCTTTCAGAAGACGGGTAGATCAAAACGCACCCCCATGCTCGCGTCGCATAATGTCAAAAACGGAGCCTGCACTATGGTCGCCATCTGGCCACATGCAGCGACGATATGATTGATCGCGCTAACTACCTCGGGATGCATCGTCAGCGGCTCCGCGGCGCTCGCTTTATCGTACGGCGCGTCGGGCGAGGGAAAATCCAATCGTGGCGTCCTGGGTTTCATACTGCTGCGCAACGGGGTTGGAGGAGTACGTGTCGTAGGAGGCGGAGGTCGACACGGTGACGGTGCAGCCGCGGTAATGAAGGGTGAGGCGGGCCATTTCCCTGTGGACAAATTAGGCGCGCGAAAGGGCAAGGAGGGACTGCGTGGAGAGTAGGGCGAGCCGAGGAGAGAGGATTTGGAGGGTGCGGTCGTTGGTGAAGCGGGTGGGGTGGTGTTGAGCGAGGAGTACGAGGACGAAGAGGTCGTGTTGAAGGAGGAAGATGTTGGGGACGTCGGGGTCGACGAGGACGGCGAGGACGGTTGCGAGTTTTCGTCAAAGACGCGCTCCATGTCGGTCAGCGCGTCGCCGATGATGTTGTGCAGCTGCCGGAGAACGGTAAACGTCGACATGATGCGACGACAACTGTGCCAGTGCCAATGCTAGGTGGTCGATGTATATCGATAACAGGCCAGAGATTATGGGAGAGTGCGATGCTTTGTCGGGCGAAGAAGACCTATATCATAGGATCAAAACGGCGCACAGCTAACACGACTGCTCGGAAAACAGAGAATATGGCGCAGAAATGCGCAGAATGAAGAGGTGGTGGTGGTGGAGAAGGAAGTTGCAATATCAATGTCGTCGGCGCGGTCACTCGAGTCCTCGACGTCGCTGAATGGAATTCCATTTTCCAGTGACATTCGCAAGCGCCGCCCCGAATCGAAATTGCTCATTGCAATTCCTCGTCTCATCATTACCGCCCTTATTCTGCGTCCTCGTCTAGCTATAAAACACAGAAAAGTGCGATTGCAACGGCGGTGAGCAATTATCAACTAGGAAACAACGGTCCAAATACCAGGAAGGAAGCCACAATATACCTAGTTCAGGACCGTTGATGCCCTGCGAGCCACATGTGCGAAGGTTCAGCGCTTCGTTCACGAGAGAAGGCGCTGGCGAAGCTATGCACAAGCTCTAGCTCCTGGCCACAATCTCGAACTCGAACATGAAGAACTAAAGATAGCGTAGCATTTTTGAAGGAGAGCAGGAAAGCCCCAGGAGACTACGGCCCTGGAAATGAGCTAGCTCAACGCCATCCTACGCCATCCGGACGTCAAACAGACAGAGTTGATAAGCCAGTCAGGTAAGACTCGGACGGTATCGCGAGACGGAAAACCGGTCACACCAGAAATTCGCCAGCGAAGATCATGGATCGACATATATACGCCGTGAAAGCAGAGAGTTCCAGTCGAAGCACGAGCAAAAAAGCAATGAAGATGTCGCCAAAGCGTTTCCCGGGATCCCTTGAGCGCGGCGGACTGTTCGTCGATACATTCAATAACATGTCTGGTCCTCTTTAGATTTTCCGGTCCAACTGTAGTTTGTGCAGCAAAGATCTTGCGCATTCATGAGCAGGTGTAAGTAGACGCCTCCGGTCAAGGCCTCGAGGCTCGCGAACCCGTCGCGGTGTCTCCCGGCATTTCATTCTCCGCGGCCATGGCCAATAATTCCTCCAGAGTTCAATTTGACTCCGAGTCTCAGTCCAATCCACCAAGTCCAATCGACTACGATCGCGAAATTCTTCGGCAAGCTTACAAAAGAGGTCTCAAGGAAGTTCTAGGGAGTGCTCACTGCTCATGATTTACATCTAAGACTCGAGGAGGATCTTCGCGGGGCTCAACAACATGAAGTCGCTGAACTCGAAAAAAGGAATCAAGGATTGCAATGTGGCGGCACTGCAACATGAGTATCATCATGATGCTCCAGTCGCGTCGGACACTGTCCTGCGGAACTGGGGATGAAGATCACGTCGGTCGTCCAGAATTCACAGTGCGTAACTTCGAAATTAAGGATCTCAAGATGTATCGTCTCAGGGGATGAATAGCTAGAAGAGGTTTAAGAGGTTTAGGGTATAGCAAGTATCGGGGAACCCTCGGGCCCTGCCGCAGACTGGAGAATGGGCTGGGCGGAACAAGCTGTTCAGTAATGTCTTGGGAGCCGTAATTATATTCCTTCTTTTTCTTGCTATCTCGAGTATGTGCACTCACCAGCACATGCATGTCCAGGACTACCTCGCTGGCATGATGGTTGATAAACCTGATCAAGCAAGCGTCGCCTGCACCTGCAGACGAAAGTACTGTAGTGGCAGACGTGCGATGATAATCGACCTCCTGCACTTGTTTGTTCGTGAGAGCAAACAATTGCAGTACCCGAACAAGCTTGCTCTACCAAAATGGAAATGCCATATCCATTATCCTCCCTCTCGTCTTCAACACGAAAATGCGCATACACGCCGTTCTCTAAAGTGTCTCTTGCATCGATATCACTAACTTTGGAGTTTGCTTTCAAGTGACCCTGACTTTCTCAAGACACCGTCGCGTCTCAATGGGCAACTGACAGCTGTTGACAGGGCCTCGAGAGCATCCCTATGACCACTCCGTCCGTGAATGTCTCACGCCGTCCATTATAGTATCTACAGTACGTCCTGCGATCCCTATCCAAAACCGTCAAGGTACTAACTTTCTCCACAAACTATAAACACTTCGTTGCTTTCAAGACCGTCGCCCCAGCTATCTCGTTCCTGCCGCCATGCACACCCGTACGCTGAATGCAGTGCGGCGTCTCGCCGAAGAGGTTGGGAGCTGGCAACTGTTTGCCTTACTCTCGTCTGCTGCGCTAATCTTCATAGTATCCTACGCACGGCACAAAACCCATGTGCGAATATCTTTGTTTGCTATCATTGCGCCGCCTCACATACGTCTTGCAATAGATCAATGCCCCTACGGTTGGCGTCCCTCCTGGCATATTTGGGCCATGGAAGGCATCGTTCCTATGGATGTCTCACTCGGAAGCATTCCTGAGGGAGGGTGTGCAGAAAGTAAGCATGACCCAAATGTTTCTCTCGGGGGTGTCTCATTCCTCACTTCCCGGTAGTACCTGCAGTCGGGCACGACGTTCAAGATATCGACCCCCAGTCGATGGCTCGTATTGGTCACCAGCCGGGCTCTAATCCAGGAGATCAAGAACGACACGAGCGAGCTATCTTTCCATGCCGCCCACCAGGAAGTTCGTGTCCATTTCAAATCGAATACATCGGAATTCTGACCTTGAAAATAGCGCTTGTCCTTGAGATACACGTTTAGTCAGGAGCTGTACGACAATAAATATCACCTTGACATCATCTCGAAGAAGCTGACGCACAAGTTGACGACCGTGATACCGGAAGTGCTTGAAGAGATCGCCATGGCACTCGAGGAGAACATGAACGTCAACTCGGGTTCGTTTCTGTCGCCGAGGCCGCGAACACCAATTATTGACCGACTGCGTAGAGTGGACTCTTATTGATAACTACGATATCATGCTTAAAACTATATCACGGTCAGTGTCCGACGCTGTCACGGGAAGCCCCGTTTACCATGCTAATCATATGGCTATACTTAGGACTGCGAATAAAATATTTAGTACGCCAAAGCGATCAATCTTCAGCTAGCCGTTCTCTGAACTACTCTCACCTACAATGTGTCCCAGTCGGACTTCCCCTTTGCCGCAAGCAAGACTACTTGGATGCGGTTGTCGAATTTGCAACGCGGGCGGCTACAAGCAGCCAAACCATAGACACATTTCCCGATCTGTTGAAGCCGTAAGTTATCGCCTAAGCAAATTCGCGTTTTGTGCTGATGATCTCATGGCAGGGCGGTCGCATGGCTAATTACGGACAACGGCGCAGCGTTTAGAGCGATCGTTACCGACGTCGGCCCCCTCTTCGTCGAGAGAAAGCGAACAATGGAAGAATTGGGTGACCGCTGGGCTGAGACGCCTGTGGGTCGAGAAATGTTATCTCTCAAGCATCTGGCACTCAAAAATCACTAGAACGACGCTATTCAGTGGATACTCGACCTTGCACCGCCGGACTCGTCAATTGAGAGCATGTGCATGCGCATCTTGTTTTTGAACTTCGCGGCTATCCACACGTCGTCTATGGTGACTATGCGCACCATCTCTGTCCTGGCCTGTCCATGGCTTGCTGACATCACTCGCTTTCTAGTCGATCACTCACGTTCTCCTCGATTTGGGCGCCCACCCCGAGTTTCAGGAGCCACTGAGACAGGAAATCGAATCGGTGCTTCGGGAGTTTGGAGGATGGAGCAAACAAGCTCTCACGAAGATGAAGAAAATGGACAGCTGCATACGCGAGAGCCAGCGCCTTAACGCTATCGAGATCGGTACGTCTTATCACACTTCAAGGTTTAGCACTTCTGAGCGACAGAGTAGCGCCTATGATCCGGAAAGCGACCAAATCCCAAACACTGTCCGATGGAACGTTCTTGCCGAAGGGCACCTGGGTCGCCGTCCCTGCGAGCGCGCTTCATCACTCGGAACACCTATACGAAAACCCGTTTGTGTTCGATCCGTTCCGGTACAGCCGCATGCGCGAGCACCCTGGACAGGAAGCGAAGCACCAGCTTGTCAACGTCGATGAAAACAACCTAGGATTCGGTTTTGGAAACCACGCATGGTCCGCCTCTACACGTCTTATTTTTTTCCCATGCTAACTTGCGTATTAGCCCAGGGAGGTTCTTCGCCGCCAACGCGCTGAAAATCCTTCTCGCATCTATCATTTGCAACTACGACTTCAAGACATCGACAAATGGAAGACCCGAGAATACATACAGCGGACAGAGCTGCTTCCCGGATATCTCCAAATCTCTTTTATTCAGGGAACGCCCGGACAGGGTCCAATCTTCCGCTAATGTGTTTATGTGACGTTGTGCATTTGAGGTTCTTGTACGATTACTGTATGCATTATGAGGACACTTCGGAACACTTGAAATCCAACTGTTGCCAAGCACGCTCAGTTTCGAGATGAATGAGGAGGAATATATGGGTGCACGCACCAAGGACTCATCCGCTAGATCCGCACACAGGTACACAGGGTCAGCATAACCAGGTGCGGTGAGATTCGTCCCAGCCGCGGTGATGTCCTCGCACTCGTTACTGCACTGAAGTGTGGCGACCGTCGCATTCTGGCTACCGCTCGATGCCCCGTGCACATTGATGAAATGCACGTCCGAGATCGTTAAATTCGCGGGGAACTCTTGACATTGAGCTGCACAAGTGGGGATGGTTGATTTAGTGGCGTCGGATAGAGGTTACAAACTGGACTACAGACCAGCGGGCGTATTGTAGCATTGTGTGAGGAGGATGGGCCGATCGACATTCTCCACAAAGAAGTTCTCGTATGTGATATTTTGGACATAGCCTGTCCCACCACCCGACACGCTTGTCGAGTCATTTGAGCCGCCCTGATACACACATGCGCGATATCCCATTGGTTGCCGAGTAGCAGGATATAGAAGTTTAAGAGCACGCACGAAGACTTTAATGCGCGCGCCGTTTTGTGCGTTCATCATACTGATGTTTGAGACGTGGACATTGGCGACAATGTCCGTCTCGCCCGCGTACTATTGAAATAATGGCGTGATATCAGAAACTTATCCAGGTACATACGGAAACGACCACCCACTTGTCCTAGCGCTGATTAGCAGGCAATCATAAGCTTCAACAAAACTCTAGAAGACAGTCTGTGCGTACATCCCACAGAGATACCATGAGAGCCGTTGCATTTGAGATTGGACACAGTGATGAATGTTGAGTCTGTAGAGCGTGATAGTTAATGATGCTGTACGAGCTAGTCGTGCGGGCGTCTTACTCGGTTTGAATGACACGCAGTCGTCACTATTCTCGATGTTCGAATTTTTGACGGTGATATGAGAGGAACGATCTGTGGACCGTGGTTAATATATGTAAGTTAGCGTAGTCGGCGGCAATTCTGTGCGGTCCACTGACATATATCCCATCCTGCATGATTCAATTGTAAGCTTCCCCACTGCGCAGAGTCATGCGCTGAAGCTCACCGTCAGTATTTGCAGCAGGAACAGATGTATTAGTGCTGACGGAGCGGACGGTGATATCGTCGTAGACGACATTCTCCGACCCGACGACAAAATTGTGCCAGAAGGGACTGTTCACGGAGCGCAGACCATGTATCAGCACATTCTGTCGAGAAAGGCATTCTCGTGTGAGACGATTCAAAGCAGCCAGAGAAGAGAGCAAGGGGCGCACTTTTGCATTGAAAACTGTGAGGGGAACCGGGCGCGCGAAGGCGCGGGAGGAGCCGCCTGCCACGCCGCCCGAGCCTGGATTATTCGCCATATAATCCCACCAGATTTGCCCATTCGAATCCAGGGTGCCTCCGCCCTGCAAATGGGGTATGAGCATCCACTCTGAATGGCTACTCCACACATTAGCATACATACATGGAGATAGATGTTTTCTCCCCCAAGAAGCCAGGATGTCGTAGCATTCTGAAATAGAGTAAACCATTTATCGGCGCGCGAGATACGGAAAGCATACTTGGTAAGTCAGGAAGAAGCTAGCGGGGGACCAGTATGTGATGTTGGGCGTGTAGGTTATATTCCCTGTCCAGAAGATCTCGACGTTCTTGAGGTCTGTCGTGTTCAAGGCGGTGCCGACGGTGTAATTGCCTATCAGCTCTATCCTTGCATTCGTGCTGCAGTTTTGGAATGCTGCTAAGATGCTGGGCTACATGTCGTCAAGGGGTAAGGGGCAAGGCAAAGATGCAAAACAACTCGACACACCCCATCATCTTGACCGTCTCCGCTGTATTATCAGCATCATTAAGTGAGCAATCCGCTTTGGAACGCAGATAAAGCAAGCTGGGCGTACAGTGCGTGGACCACACAACGCTTCTGGGGCCCAGGTGTCAAAGGGCTAAAACTGGCGGCAGCAACAGACAAGAAGAACCATGCAGCGAGAAGGGTTAGAACCATCGTACGGTGAGCTACGGTGGAAGTCCCGACGACGAAAGGACGGAATGAGTCCTCGCGCAGTATATACGTCGATGGCAGGGGGGGCGGGCCGGCGGGAGATAGCCTGCGTGATATGGTCACGAGAGCGCAGGTAAGGATCACGGGCTCAGGGGAATCGTTGGCAAGCTGTGGACACGGGGGCAAAAATAACATGAGTTCATATAGATTCGACCTTGCCGCTCGCTATTCTTATGTCCTCAGACGCGCAGAGTGCGAGTGTACTTGGTGCACAACGCGCAAGGCCGTTTGAAAGCAAGACATCGAATCTATTTATATGCTCGAAAACAAAAAGATTTGAGAGCAAGGAGGTATGTATATGTGCATTATGCTGACTGACCGTGTATAAAATAGCCCGAACATCTCATCCCAAAGCCCAAAAAGATATACAATTAGAACCGCCTGTTCTAATCTTTGTACGACATCGCCTCCCGGTCAGTGCTCATGACCCGCGCGTACTCGAGGAACAACCTGCAAGACCGTCAGCGCGCGAGCAGACGAGTCGACGACGCGACTCACCGAAACTGATACGCCGTGAGGTCCTCCTTCCTCCAGAACGTCTTGCTCCACACGCGCCCCGCCGTCGCGATCTTGCGTGCCATGTCGTCGTGCGCGCCCTCGCCGTTGAGGTCGCCGCGGAAGAACCCAAGCGCGTCGTGCAGATCCGAGTAGTCGAGCTGCACGGGCACATAGTGTACCCACGGCATGATGCGGTCCGTGAACCACTCCGGATACACGGTCGCCTTGAACACGAGCGCGTTCGACGTGATGAGGCGCTTGAAGCGACTCGACCACCCGTTCCCGTCAGACTGCGGTACGTACGTTAGCTCAGCGTGCGGACTAGCGTGAGGCGGACACTCACGTCCATCACATATTTGTAGCGCCCGGCGTGCTTCTGGCCCTGCCACGCGCGCCACTCGAACGTGCCGCGCAGTGCGTTGCACGTGTCCGGCTCGCAATTGAAGGGCCTGTCGCCCGCGAACGCGACGTCCATCGCTGCGGGGTTCAGCCGCGCACGGCGTACCTGTTGCGGCGGGCCCACGGGCTCGAGCGGGGAAGCGGGGGACCGCAGGACGCTGGCGTTTCCGCGTAGCTCGTTCGCGTCGGCGACGAGGCGGATGCGCTGCTGTGCGGCCCAGCGCGTGTGCGGGGCGTGCCAGATGCCGGTGTTGGAGCCGCGCCAGAGGAGGCGCTCGTCGACCTTGTCCTCCCACGGCGGGTCGTCCGCGCGCGGCGTGACGTCGTCGACCCACGCGATGGGCGTCGCGGGCGAGATGTCGTGGTGAAGCGTGGTCACGCAGTAGGAGAAGTAGGGAATCATGACGCGGTTCGGGTTGGGGCCGTAGTTGTGCGAGAGGAACTGGCCGTGCTGGTGCAGGTGCGCGGGGTGCTGGCAGGGGTCCATGGCGGCGCGGTGGTCGTGGATGAAGGTCTTGCTGGTTTGCGGGGGCGGCGGCTTGTTGAGGTCGAAGGGTGTGCGGCGTGCGGGCGAGTGGGGAGGACACGCGGCGAGCCATCCCTCTTTTGCGGGAGGCGGGCTGTTGATGTCAATATCTGTGTGTCCAAGTCAGCAGACGGTGAAAAAGAAAGAAAAATAAAAACTTACATGTGCGCGCAGCTGCGGCCTCGAGGGCCATGGTCTTGAGTTCGTAATCGATGGCTAAATCTGGGTTGTCGTGCGGCGAAAATACCGCGCGGAAGGGTGGAATGAAATCTTGCACGTCTTCGAGCAGCTCGAGGAGGCCCCATGCGCCGGACAACAGCGCCTTGCGCTTTTCGGGGTCTTCGGGCAAGGTCATGTTGACGAAACCGATAGGGCTGCCGGCGGCTTTGCCTATGGTGTACGAGTCGACGTGGGCTTCGCGCTCGGCGACGAGACGCTGCAGGTCGCGCGGGTCCATCCCCCAGAAAGGCTCGAGGTCGCGATAGATTTGGTCGTATTCGTCCGGGAGCTGGACATTGTTCTCCTCGACGTAGATCCACCTGTATACGCGTCAATTTTGAGGAATTGGTGTTACGAAAATAAAACGCACCAAGCCTCGAAACCGAGAGGCGGCTTCCGATGGTATCGTCGCTCGTACTCGCGCACCGCCTGGTCAAACGTCTTGCTCGCGCGTTTGAGCTTTGCTCTCCAGAGCGCCTCGTTGCGTCTCGTCAGCTCGAAAATCGGGTGCGCACCATCCGGATTGACCGTCAGTAGACCGTCTGCGCGGTACTGGTGCGGGGGCAGATCAAAAGTCTTGGGCGTCTGCGCGGTGTCTTTCGGCGGAAGCTCTACGACGTCCAGCAGTGGCCTCGGGCCTTTTCTCCTGGCAGGCGCCAATTCCGGTACATCGACGATGGGCTCCGGCCACTGATGAACCTGGAACGGCATCTGCTGTCCAGGAGCTGGCGCAGGACTCGGCGCGTACCCATCACTGCCCTCCTTCCACTGCGCCCGAAAAGCACCTAGGAATGAGTCCTTGAAAAAGCCCGCAGAAAACACAGTAAAGCCCACAATGGGCACAAGGAGCGTGCGCGCTATCCGACGGCGTTTTTGCAATACCAGGACCATGGATGCCGTGATTCGTCGCGTTCCGCCAGTGTAAAGACAGGTATTTGATACAGATTCGGGGGTCCTAGCAGCGACTGGGCATGGGCACCTGCGGTATAACTTGAAGCTGGTTATAAGTACAGCTGTACAGGCTTATCTGGCATGAGAGTAGGAAAGAAAAGGTACAGAAACGTATAGCCGGCTGCTAAATCGGCTGCTAAAATGTAAGTGCCGGCGCCGCACTTACATACTTAGATCAATTTCAACTTTAAACATGAAACAAAGTGTAGTGTAAGTATTGGAAGCCTGTAAGTACTAGGCGCTATGAACCTACATAGTAGAGCGACGGGATACAGTTTAGATGGACACAGAAGGACATGTTATGCAAAATGCTTGGTGTGCAAACCGTGTTACCCGACTCTGACTCGGCAACCAAAACGCATAGCATGTTGTAGCATGTTTCGTGCTTACATAGCCTGAGAGAAAGCGTGTCACTGCTTGGGAACGGTGCGGATTGAGCGGATAATCTTGAGTAATTCGCCAAGCTCATTTTTGACACGCGTCTGCTATACTGCGCGGGCGACGCAGTATCAGGAGGGTGGCGCTGGAGCGCAGGCCGGTCAAAAACGCCGCTCAGGTGAACACAGAAGCATGGACCATACAGGGTAGCACCGAGTATGTTCCAGCTATCGGCAACTCAGCGGGTCAATGGTCTTAGTTAGAGAAAATCACTCACGAGCAGTAGTCACGCGTACGCGAAGGATCTAAACTGCTTAACATGATAAGGACGGAGACGTGCGTACGCTCTGCATGGCGTCGATTTGGAACGCAGTTCCTAGGCATATATAACACTATTATAGTGCATACTGCACAGCTAATGTTAGACTCCTTAGCATCTGCCTGTCAAGATACTACATAAAACCGCTTACCATGATAACTCCGACTCGAACGTATCTACAATTTTTGTTGAATCTGGCATTCAGAACATTCACAAAATATCAGAAAACGGATACCTATTAAGCAGAAGTCAGCGAGAGGATTTACGACCAGGCACTCGACTATTATCGCACGTATGCCAATACAGCACTTACTTTGGTCTGCCGGTGCGATCGACAACTTGACGCGTACGGAGTCCGGCACTAGAATCGATTCCGAACTCTCCTGACGCTTGCCTTCTCAAGTTAATCATCATCCATGCTAGCGAGATAGTCCTGTACATACATATGCTAGTCAGTATACATGCTCGAGATAGAAAGAGCAAGGAAATAGCATTACGGCGTCCAAGACAGTACAGTTTGTTCCGCCCATTCTCCAGTATGCCGCCGCACGGCGGGCGCCCAGATACTTTCTATACCCTCAGCCCCTTCTAACTACTCGTAGCTTAGATCGATGGCCAGGTGTTCCAGATGGTAGGTGATCAGTCCTCGCTGACAAATGACTCGCCGTCGCCAATATTAATGCACATGTCGTGTTTGGTCTGTTATTGGCAGGACTGACAGTGGAGTGGGATTCGACCAGCTTTGAAGGACGAGGAATCATGATGAAGTGCTGCCAGAGACATGTCACAGTATCAGGATAAGTATGAATCTAGTATGAAGGAGTTGAGTGACGGTCAAGACCAAGCCAAGGTGGCGGCGACTCAACGCTTGAAATATTTCCATAAATAGAAAGTCGGCCGTTTTGGGCTGTACAGCGACTTATGCCACGGCTGGCGGTCCCGGGTGAATAAGTCAGTGCTGTTTCCTCTTACAAGTACACATCAACACCCAGTATAGATGGGTATAGACACAGTAGATTGGTATGATCGAAACTCAGGTGGCTTTGCGAGAGACATTTCAGTACAGGTACTGATGTATAAAAAACAGATGCATGCAATGATACAATGTTTTCACTCAGTAGAACGAGAGCTACTGGGTCATCAAGATAAGTATCCAATTGTAAAAACCATACACCCTATATTTTGCACTTCACTACAAGCTTCAAGTAACATAGTCAAGCTCAGAGAAGGAAGACACTGTAAGGCGAAGGCGGAGACGTACATGCAGCAACGTCCAGCGAAGGACATGCTATTTCCAAGAAACAGTCGTGTCGTCGTTCAGGTCAAGATTAACGTTCTTCACGACCAATTTTTCCTGCGCCTCGATGTACTCCCATCCATCCTTGCTCAGGCTCTTGCCGCCTACCTTGACCTCGGTGGGGCTTTTTGTGCCCAGGATCGTGATGTCTTGCAGCTTTTGTTTGACGTCGTACGCGCCCTTGGCCGCGATCTTGACTTGACCTGTGGTCACAGAGAAAGACAACGTCTTGCTGGGGCCCGGTGGATTGCTAACGCCGTCGTCGATGTACGCGGTGCCGAACGCATGTCCGTCCGATGCCTGCGAGACGAGTAGCGAATACGGGCCCTGGCGCGTCTCCTCGATCGTGTACGCCGGCTTGGCGTGCGTAAGGATAGCCGAGCTGTCCCGGATGTGAGCATTGATGTGCCCGAGCGGTGCAGGGAAGGTGACCTGGCCGTCCGCCGTCGAATTGACGACGTCGTGAGTGTACCAGTCTCGCCACGTCACACTGCCTCGTCCGGGGAGCATGCCTGTGCATGTGTCAGATTTGAAAGAATAAAATGAGGTGGAGCTCACCGTCGACCGTGGTGACGTTCGGCGTCACAACGGGGGTGACCAGGATGTCGCTGCCTATGAGGAACTGCTTATCGATGCTGAAAAGCTCCGGCTCGTTGGGGAACTCGAAGAAGAGTGCACGAACAGGCGGTGTGCCCAAGGTGGACGAGTTGGCGAACAGCGTATACTGGAGTCGCCATTAAACCATGTAATCAAAATGCATAGAGCCAATGCTCACCCAGTACGGGAGTAGCGAGTATCGCACGCCGATTGCGGTACGCGACGCGTTGGCGACGCTGTCCCATCTGTACGGCTCCTGGGACAGAGCCCCTTTGGTGTTGTGGTTGCGATAGAAAGGCGTGAAAGCCGACAGCTGCATCCACCGGTTGCACAACTCTTCGTCTGTGTTGCCATCTGTGTTTGTGATGGAGTTTTGTGAGAATGATCAGTCCGTCAAAGCGTGCACGCCACGTACTGAAGCCACAACTAGGAAAAAAAAACTTGTTAGTAAGTATCGAAGGAACCTAAAGCTCGATAGACTCACGTATCAGCACCGCTTCAAAAGCAATGGTAGTTTAGTTAGCTGCAGCGCACGATATTGTAAGGAGAACTTACACAAAAGGTATTTGGAAGAGCTGGAACTGGAGCACGCCTTGAATACTCAGCGCTAGATACTGCCACTTGCTGTAGTTGTCTCCGAGCTGAATGCAATAACGTCAACACGCTATCAAGTCTACTCCATTGTCGGAAACGCACCCAGTGTCCAGTCCATTTGCCTGAAGAAGGGAATGTCGATCGGCTGATCAGGAACGGTCGCTTTCCAGGCAATATCTCCTGCACAGCGAGATGTGTTGCCTTTTCCTCCATGAGGCCCCACATGTTGTGTACGTCCAACTCGACGTAGCCCGGAGCGTGCGTGGCGTTCGTGGCAAGGGTGTTGAATGAAAGCTCGCCGAAGCCTGGCCGACGATATCATATGAGAAAATAATGGGGAGAAGTGGAATGCATGGCGCGGACATACCGTTGTTGATGGCATACGGCGGGGCGTTCAAGTTTGCATCAGAGTCGTTGGCAGCGCCCAGGCCACGCTTCACAGAGGCGGAACCGTCGCTTCCGCAAGCGGACGTGGAAGTCCCGTTAACGGTCATATTACCAGTGGGCCCGGATGCATTCACGTTGTAGCTGTGCATCGTACCGGCGTCAGTGACAAGTCGATCGGCAAAAACTTACGAAACGCTGACCACTCAGGGTATGCCGTGACCATATTTCCAGGGGTGCCGGGCAGCAGGAACGGTGTGCTCGTGTTCGAGATGTCGGCAGTGCTTCCGCTAGAGAAATATGGCATCAGCTTCGTATTTTTAGTGAAGGGGTCGATGTAGCCGTACCAAGAGCCGTCGCAGAACGAGCTAGCCTCGTTCATGTCCAGCCATATTCCGGCGAACTCGACACCACCTTTGCTCCAGTTGGTGAGCGCCTCTGTCCACCACTTCTGCGTGTTATTGGCAAACCAATCGGGGAACACCTGAGGGCGACTTGTTATCATGCCGTCCATGGCACATAGAAAGCAATGAGACGGACCGTATAGCCAGGCCAGACTTGTCCGACGTATTCAGAGCCATCTGGGTTGTTAATGAACACTTTCCTGAAAGTTCAATATTAGCGAATTGTATGCGTATGCAAAGACTTCTACTCACTGTTCTGTGCCACGGGTGTAAGGGTCGTACTAGAATTATCCATGCGGAGAAGGCTTAGTGGCAAAATACTCACACCAGCAGAAGCAACTCACGATGTCCGTAGAGTTCACGGCCTTGGCGACTGCCGCATCAACAATGGGGACATCTGTCTATAGAGTCAGAAAAGACAGCCCTGCTTAAGCTTTCTGTTTGCTCACAGTGTTGATTATGAGCAGTCTATTGAGTTGTGGTAAGTATGCGGAACTAGAGATCATGTGCAGATACTGACCAAATTTTGAATAAATGCACGCATTTCGTCGCCTGGGAACGAAACCGGATCCGACGTGAAGTCACGGTAGGCATGATATAGGTCAATATCATTCCACATAACTAGAAAAAGCAGCCCGTCAGTTCAATGGTGCACACTTTCGTTGAAACAAGGACGACGAGCCTTCGAGCGGAATATTGGCAGCGCGCATAGCATCCACCTGCGCTTGGGTCTCGTTCACTGTCGAATAGCCCCACCTACAAGTTGTGTGTCAGTGTTCAATTCTGGGAATATCCCTTCTCAGCTACGTACCTGCAGAGATGGAAACCAAATGCCCAAGCGGGCTGCCATGTAGGCAGACCGATGAGCGCGCCGTACTGCTCCGTCACGCTCTTCGGGTCTGGTCCGGAGAAGAAGTAGAAGTCAAGGATGCCACCGATCATGCGGTACTCCACGAGGGAGACATTGGAGTTGGGCGGCGTCAGGAGGAGGATATCAGCTCCCGCAGAGCTGCAGCATGTTAGTTTTTGATTAGTTGCAATAGCGAAAAGTATACCTTAGAATAAACACTCCGTGCGACTGTGAGGTATTCGTGGTGCTGTTGAATCTGTGCTCCAGATATATCGGATGCGAGCCGTACTCCTGCCAAATCGATATAAATAAATAATCGTGGACACGAAACACAAACCGGAGGCTGGACTGACATTTGCGTCGATAGGATCTCCAACATCACGCGCCCAAAGCGTTTGGATAGAGCCGTTTTGCGACACGTCGCGCCTGAAGCCACTGCTTGCAATGACTTCACCAAGTCCATACACGTTGGCATCCTTGGGCAAGGCCGAGGTTAGCTGAAGGTACTGATCCTCAAACACAAGCGGGAAGCCGTCTAGTGCGGTCCTGTTGACGGACGCGTCAACAGGCGGTATAGGCGTCGCTGGGAGGGACGCAATACGCGTATCGAAGAGCGGGGCAGCATCGGGGTCGGAACGGCGCGTGATCCAGAAAGCGAATGGCGAGGCGTCGTGGTTGAAAACTAGGTCTGAGCTGTTTGCGAGCGAGCTAGTGGGTGCTGCCGGAAGGGAGACGACGGATTCGGGGACCGAAAACTGTTGCTGGTCAGTGTCGTATATTTTCACGTGTAACCTAAACATTTTCGTCAGAAAAATACGTCAGTATTGCGAGGATTTATTTCGGACCTGGACGTGGTTTCATAGGTAACATCGATGGTCAAGTTAGCGATGTCTTGACCAAACGCGTTACAGGCTGGTCCGGCAAGACTCAGTGCAGCGGTGAGACCTGTTTTGGTCTCTTTTACCGACCCAAGCGTGTAACCTGAAGTATGATTAGATATGCACTCAGCGGTAGACGCGAACCGACGCACCTGGACAGCTGGAAACGTTCAACGAATGCGCTGAGGCGTTTGGCGCGAGGACATTCCGCTCCAAGTTCGAGGTTTCCCTCCCGAGAGCCCCCGAGAGCAGAAAGAGTGCCGGTGCGAGCGCTAGACTCAACATGTTGGGTGCCGTACAGTTACACTCACCGCACAAGCGACGTTATATAGGTCGGCAGGACTGTCAGGATGCTCACGTCGCACGAATGATATTTTTTCGCTGATGCGGGTCGAGTGCGAGCACGATGGGTGTGCAGGGACGATGACAGTGCGGGGCCCCATGGCACTGACCCCATGACCTCGCATCCGGGGAAGCTGGTCGAGGGCCGCACGCTCAGTGCTCAGCATTTGATGGTTGAGGTTCTAGGCGCGTGTTTCGGGGATCCGGTCAAAAAGAACAAAAATGAAACTACGCGAATGCGAGGATCGAGGAAACGAGAGTACTAGTATTTAGAAAAGAGGAAGCAAAAATCCGCCGCGTCGTCGATGTTATTTGAAAGTCGCGCGTCGAACGCGTATGGCCCGACGCGTGTCTTCAAGTCGTTTCTTCGAATCTACCTGCTACCTCAGACCTACCAGCTCGAATCGTACCCTGCATAGCACCACTTGACCGTACTCCCATTGAGCCTAGTAACAACCCATAACTCGATTGACTCGCGTAAATGGGTGGTCAACTATTGCCGCGCGGATCCCAAGTGGATCGATCCATCGCCTACACCACCGTTTGGGCGGCCATGCCTCGCCGGATTTATCCAGTAATTGCCGATTTGATGTAAAATACGACCCGAATCTGTACTAAATTGGAAAGATTTCGGCAACAACAGGCCGACGTCCCCCAGACATCACAGCGGAATACATAAGACAATAAATGGCCGACGCCCCGTGGACTCCGTCGCGGTGCCCGCATCGATCCAGAAATATGCCCGGGGGGAATCTCGCTGGCTGGTTCCCAGATGGTTCCCGCTGGGAACACAGCGGACATCAGCATTGGACTTAAGGATTTTTTTTTAAAAGATAACATGCCTAAGCTATTCAATGCGACGCACTATGAAACATGTCTCTGAGACCACAGTCCGATACAAGCTTGTTTCAGGAGGCATTTTTGGGGACTGAAAGGCCCACACGAGGCGTGCAACTGCGTGTAGTCAGTACTACTGGTCAGTCTCGACTCTCGACTGGAAAGACTTTGACAACTGAAGCCGTTACTGACCGTGGGAAAGCTTCGTAGGAGGCGTCGGAAGCAATCCGCATGGTCGCCGACCGTGACGTGTCTCTTGCCTCCCACTTCGACATCGACAACGTCTGACTCGCGCATCGCCAGCTCACGCGCTCACGTCGCACGACGCTCTCAAAACTAGCACCGACGTTAGCATGCCCCATAGGCTAGATGGTTATGCATGGGTGAGTAAACTTGATCATATTTTAGTTTTCAACCTCGTTGATGTTTTTTTCTGCAGCCATCTTCGTCGTCCTACAGTCTAGTAGACATACGCCTGCCGGATAGCAGGCTCCCGCAATCCCCTAGTAGGTGGTGACAGCGCTGGAAGCTACAGTGATCCGATTGGTAGCGCGCCACCGCAGGGAGGTTTGCGTGCGCCATGCAGTAGCAGTAGATAAAAGTACACGAACATGTATTTTCTATAATGCCAATAGTAGTACATGTATTCAAGCACACAAAGGCTCGCAATGACTGAGGGTTTCAAGCAAATTTGAGGCAGCGAGAGCAGCAGAATCGGTGTCGTCGTCGCCGTCATCGACGGCAGCGACGACTGCCAATTACAGATAGGGGCTTACCCTGGGATCCAAATTGGAACAAAAACCCGCCGGATCCCAGGGGGAAACAACTGGATTGAATCAATTTGACGTCGGCGCGATGCCTAGGGGGAATTGCCCATTTGGGAACCCGTAGGGCATAATTCTCAAGCGGCGGTGTACGTTTTCAGGAACTGGTATGTTTTCACGAGCCCGCATCGTAAACTCAGTGGCTATAGTGACTAGTGATTAGAGTCCAAGCGGACGATACAGCGCGGTAGGCGTGCGGACAGGTAGTAAGTACACACATATCCCATTTCCTCGATTGCACTCACTGTCCTTCAATATTCGCCTTCAAACTCTCCTCCAAGCTAATCCACCTATCGCGACCCAACTCTTTCAGCAACGCGCTGCTCCTCGAGTTGTCGACATGACTCAAGTTGGGCGCCGTCTCCCACTCGAAACGCTCAGGCAAGTTCGTGCGGTCTGGACGAAGCTTTCGCAATATACTGACAATCTGGCTCCACGTATAGGGCTCCGCGGCGCCCCAGAGACGATATCCAGGGGCGTCGGTCGAAGGTAGCGTGAGTGCTGCGACATGCAGGCGCGCAACGTCCCGCACGTCCACGAACCACTCTACGAGAAAAAGTAAGGCATGCTACGCTGGCTGGAGAGTACGTAGTATGGGGTTTTACGCACGGGTGGGGAATCCTTTGAATCTGTCACCTTGACCGGAGAGTACCGCTAGCGGGAAGGCTGCAGTGCTTTGCGGCGTCGACGGATCGAGAAAGGGTCCCAATGTGGTGTCTGGGAGCACCGAGTTGAACGCGAAACCAGGCTGCAGTTGCACATTATCAGACAGTGCACACGTATATATAATTATGGTCGACGCACCTTCTCCTCCTGCACGAACTTCCAGGCAGCTTTCTCTCCTTCAGTCTTACTCACCGCATATACATGGGTGCCTCGCATTGGATCGGGCTCTGTACTGGCCAAGACCTTTGCGCTGTCTTCGTTCCAGCTGTTCTCATCGCGAGTATACTCGACGCCAAGCGATGGCCATCCGGCAGCCACCGCTGACGATGTCAGCACGAAACGCTTCACCGAGGGTGTTGCGGCGGCGGCACGCAAGACGGATATAGTGCCTCTGACCACGGGCCCAACGACGTCGTCCGCGTTTGGAGACATGGTAACGTCGGACGCGACATGCGCGACACCGGAGACGCCTAGAGTAGTAGAACGCTTGTTGCTCAGCGTGGTTTCCAGCGTCAGTCAGAAATAGTCACAGGCCTTTGATGGCTTCGTCAAGTACCCCCTCGACAGTTACATCGGGAATCTCCAGGACTTCCAGCCGCCCCTCACCAAACTCGCGAGTGAATTTCTCGCGTAGAAACGTAGCCTTCTTCGCTGAACGCGTCGTTCCGCGGACAGAGTACCCTGCCTCAAGAAGCTGCTGTGTCAAATGGGAGCCGATGTAGCCTGTGAAGCCTGTGACAAGGACCGTCGAGCCCGCTGGGATTACTGCCATAGAGGAAGTCTGGAGGTGTAGGGGAAAAGGTTTGCGAGAAAATCGCTTGGCCTGAGAATACGACGGCACTTGTACTTATACCTAATAAGACTGCCTTCCGATTCATCGCAGGGTACAAATTCCCTCAGCGATAAGCCTCAGGTGAACGCGTCAGCCTGCAGTCGGCGGCAGCCTGCTCCTCAGCACTTGCGCGGAGGAGCTGCGGCATGACCACTGCAGCTCAGTCAGCTATCTCAGCAAATATTGCTCCATGTCCTTGGGCGTTCGGAATCATACGAGTCATTGCATTCGGACCCGAAGGAAAGAATACGACGCACCCTCGATCCCCCGATGGTCTGGGTTTTCCGGAGGGTATAGTTGAGCATACACAACGCACGTAGGCAACACTCGGGCAGCGGTATCACTGTGCCGTGTGCTCTCAAGAAATGGAGTGGGTCACGCAAGGGTACCCCAACATTTCATGATACAAACGGATTGACGGAAAGATGTGCGCCTCAGTAGACCCAAACCAGTCCCAGACCGATGCCAACGAGAGACAGACGTTTCTGTGCAGCGGCTATACGGCTAGTGCAGTACTTGAACGACTGTTTTCCAGTATCAGCCTGGCTGGAGTCCTGCACCTCGGAGATTTACGGTCAAGTCAATCCGCATGCTGGCGTACACATGAGTCGAGAACATCACCTGCACATCTTTCGAGCCCGTCTTGACGCAGCTGCCAAATGCCAGATGAAGCGCGCGTGAACGCGTGAACCTGCGTAGACCTGCGTGAACATGATTGAGTACAACAATTAGGGCTGTCCAATTATGATTAAATACTTTTTTCAACCGTAATGTAATGTAATGTAGCAAAAATCAGTTCGAGAGGTGAAGTAATTATTTGTATATTAATCTTAATGTAATGTAATCTTATAATACATGTAAGTAATTGTAAGTAATAATAATCGAAACTTTGGGGAACCATCCAGGTAAAAATGCGCCGAAGAATTTCCATTGAAGGGGTTGGAGGCTGAGATGAGTCCTCAACTTGTATTTGACCAAGGTGGACCACGAAAACGAGCAACAAAGGCAGGTACTGCCTATAATGTTGCCAACTTGGCGAGATTTAGACGGCGTAATTTTTTGAAACCAAAATTCTGCAACCATTCTGCACCAAATCTATGGGTAATATCTCAATCTTGCTCAAGTTTGTGGTGAACTTCAAAAATTTTGCCCCGATTTGATCACTGAAAGTGAACTTTCCTACCTATACTGACCTTGATTGAATACGATTAGTTACGCCCGCCGTAATGTAATGTAATCATATTTTAATGTAATCGTATTGATAAATATTGCTCAGGTTTAGATTACTTGCTGGGCCGTATTTATTCGTAGTAATCAAATGTAATCTTGATTATAGTTAGATTTAATAATAATCTTGGACAGCCCTAACAACAATCCGTCGCATTCGGGTCTTTTCGCCATTGCTAAATTTGTCATAAACGCCTGTGATTGCATTGTACAATATGAAGGACGAGTTGAAGTGAGGCCTGAAAGGCGATGAGGAAAGCGCCCGATGGTGGAAGTCGAAACAAAGAGACGCGTTCATAAAGTCGAAACGCGTTTCTTGTTCTCGACGTCTACCAAACGTTCGTCCTGCCTTCGTTGTCTACAGTCATTTTCCTCGATACCTACTCCTGCTGCAGCTGTATCACCACGATTAACGCGATCTATAACGGGATTTTGCATCCCTGGTGTACTAGGTCGCCACCTGTCCTACCCATACCACGCCAAGTCGCTTGACACCCGCACTCAAAGACACGCGCAATCAGGCTCGTGAATCAGTCACCGGTATGCCGAAGCGAAGCGCGGAGGACATAGGCCGCGGCCTTGCTGTCATCAATGGCAAATTGGAGATTCTCCAGCGACGCAATGCCGACTTTGCACGTATCGTTGAGGAGATGGAACGCCTCCGGGACTCGACCCGGGCGGAGAAGGCTGCCCTTGAAGCGGCAGCACGGGAGCTAGAGGAATCCAAATATCCCATAAACTGGTTGCCCCCAGAGCTACTGGCTGAAATGTTTCTTTTCTACTGCGCAGACGACGACGACGCAGCTGAGGTCGTTCCGTACTATCGGCCACCCGTCACAATCTCCCATGTCTGCAGGAAATGGAGGGAACTCTCGTTAGCAACTTCCGCTCTCTGGTCGCGTATATCATGCAGAAGCGCTCGGTGGAATCCAGAACCGTTTCGGTTAGTGGCACATCCTCTCAACTGTCAATTTTACACTTTCTGACGCGTCCAACAGCGTGTTCGTCCAACGTTCTCGTCCAAGTCTTATTGAATACGAGTATAGCATGCCCCCACAAGGCACGGGCGAGGAGACACTGCTTGATCTTGAGGAAGCCCATCGGATGTCAACGATACTGCCTGATATGTTGCAGAACATGCACCGATGTCGGTCTCTCGTGATTGAAGTCCAGACGCCGCTCAGAATACGCGATGTCCTCGACATGTTCAACTCCGCAACCCTCGACTTCTCGCACTTGCAAGTTCTGGATCTTGGCATTAGCGAGCCTAACCCTTCCATGGACGGTCCTCACAGCTTGCTTGCGAACAATCGTCTGAATGACGTCGACGAGTCTATAAAGGCTGCGTCCGCAATGTCGACTAAATTCTCTGCGCTAAGACACCTCCGCCTCCATCAAATTCCGCTCTTCAATTTTCCATCGGGGTTCTTCTCCAGTCTTCGCACTCTTGAGCTATCCTTTCCGGCTCCAGCGTCTGGACAGAGAAATCGAACACGAAATGAATACACACTCCGTATGTCGACATTATGTCCCTTTCTCTCGCTTACTCCTCTTCTGGAAGAGCTCATACTTTCGGATACAATCCCTTTGTTTGACGTGAGGCCTCTGCACACGGACCCATCCCGACCGGCCACTTCAAATGCTGTGATACGTCTACGCAGACCAACTCCCACCGTCGAGCTTCCGCATCTAAATCGGCTTGAGTGGAGCTACCCAGATGCTTATTACATCCAACATTTTCTGAGCTACATTCTGACTCCGGCTCTCGAAAAATTGGATCTCTGCCTCGACGACCCGTCGCTGAAGCCGACAGTCAGCGGGCATGCTGCACACACCTCCGGAGATGGCTATCACGATCCGTCCGGCCACCACCCGAGCGAAGCCATGCAATACCCTCTCCTTCACACTCTCAGCATCCAGTGCGTCGATGCCGACGTCCTCGGGACGTCTCTGCGGCGGCTGTCATTTCCCGCCCTGGAGAGTCTGGAACTAGCGAATGTGCACGTCCAAGCGCGCGAGGCACTTTCCGCAGACAAAGGTGACCCAGACGCTGTGGTCTCCTTCCCCGATCTCCACATCGCTCTTCCCCGCCTGGAGTCCATATTCCGCGACCCGCGTCTTCCGCATCTCACCGCCCTCACGCTCTCGCACTTCGATATCAACCCCGAGCACGGCCGGGCCATGCTTGCGTACATGCCCGCTCTGCAGTCGCTGTCCCTCGACCACTGCCGCGGGACCGCAGAAATCCTCGAGGCGCTGACGGAGTCATCGGTGACCACCGCGAAGGCCCACGGGCAGGGGTCCGTGCTGATCAAGAAAGGCGCGCGGCTCTGCCCGCGGCTGACGGCGCTGGCGTTCTGGGGTTGCCCCGACCTGCGCCCGCCAGAGCTGATTAACGCCGTCCAGCGCCGGAATACCCGCCGGGGCGACGAGGAGATCCGGGTGGTGGCGAGTGGTCCGGAGAAGGTGGTCGCGGATCTCACAGGGCGGCGGATCAGGCCTTTAAGGAAGACCCGTCCTCTGCTCGAGGCGGCTTCGACGCCGAACGGCGGTGCTCCCTCCGCCACTCCTTCAGAAGCGGCATATGGTACTGCGCCGATCACGTCCGTGCGCATAGAGGGATGTCCACTTATCGAAGATATCCATAGGCGGTTGCTCGAGGGCATGGGAGTTACGGACGTGTGCTTGACTTAGAGGATTATTGCCCGGACCAGCACCAGTATGTGTACATGATACATTTTTACTTCTTATAATCATGCAGCGACTGCCTACATTACATTCAATTTACACCTATTTGGATTCCCAGACACTCCCGACATCGTTGTGTAGATGCTATGAAGACCACCGGAATGAGTCAACTGTTTCAGCGGGTACTTAGCGGCGCACGCACCTCTGACGGTATCTCGAAACCGCGCAGCGCATCCAGCACGCCGCGGCCGCTCCACGCTTCGAGCTCAGCTACTTGCGCGGGGGTGATGAAGTCCTGCGACGTCCGATTCGCGAAGACCATGTGCACCGCCGCAGCGCGTATCCTGGGTCCGAGCGTGTCGTCTTTCGCCGGCTTGAGGGACGGAGGGGGAGGCTGCGTCGATGGCACGTGCGATGTGGTCGGGGTGACTGCGGTGGTGGTCAGGGGCGGGACCGCCGCCTGGGGCAGGCGCTCGCGATCGCGCCAGCTGGCGGCTAGGTGGAGGAGGTGGAACGTCTCCATCTACGCGTGTCGCATATGAGTGGGTAGGATCGTGAGACGAACGAGGGCTTGGAAACAATCTGAGGATGCGGTGTTCATACCTCCAGTGTAGCCAAGTTCTCCGTCGAATTTTGAAGGTGCTCGATCAAATGCTCATTGTGGTCTGGGAAAGAGGTCTGCCGTCCTTGCGACGAGTAGAAACTGTGGTGAACGTAATGAGATGAGCTCCATGCGGATGGTGTAGAGAAATAACGCGCTTGCCTGTCAGCGGACGCGTTCACGGTATCTCCGACGATAGTCGTCTTTGAGGAGTCGGGGCAAGCCGAGGAGAGGGCTTCGCGAATCTGGTACACAGTACATCAGCATGCAACATCGCAAGCTGATTTGCACGATCTTTTGAGAACTTCTTACCGCGAGGCTCAGAGCTGCATCGGCCGATACCTTGCATGTCCTCCGTATCAAATCAGGGAAGAGAGAGGAGGATAAAACTCCCTACAGGTTTGCTGTATCTATATGGAGGCTCTGCAGATTTCCCTCCGACAAAATCAAAATCATAGTTCCGCGATACGGCTATGCTAGCTTTTGGCACCACGAGAGATCCAACCGGCACGCCTATGAGAGAGCCGCAAGACCCCAACCTAAGGGAGTGTGTAGGCGATACTCATCCGCGGAAACAGCCTACTTTCCACTCACCTAATGACAACCATGTCTCCGTTCAAGCACTCCCTTGCTTCACGGACAAAAAAGTCCATGTTAGGATATCCCATTCCAATACTAATAATGGATATGGGGACACCCTTATAGCGCCCGGTAATGGTGAGAAATCCTCGCTCTGAGGATATCTCGAACGGTTTCGGTACGTCATCTAAGAACAAGGCGATACCGTGCGCGCGGGAAGGGCTCCCGACCGTTACCTGTATTATGGAGCATATGTTAGCTGCTATTGAGCAGGATGTGAAGGGTTGATGGGAGGTAAACGAACGATACGGTTGGCCACCTCGCCTGCGCGAAGACCAAGATGATAGACGCGCTGATCCGCAGTGCGGGGGAAATCTGAAAGAGGACGGGAAAAGAAAGCGATGAGCAGTGGACAAACGGAAGCACATACTGGCATCGAGTATCACGTCCTTCATGTTCTCGGCGGGATTTCCAGAGGGCTCGTAATAGAGCTCTCGACAAGTTTCAGTAAAGTTGACCCAAACGTCACAAAGTTGGAAGGACGTTGGCTAAAAGTTCCGGGACGGTTGCCACCGATGTGGCTGTGCTTGTGAACGCTTTCGAAAACTTGAACTTTGTATATTTTCGTTGACTTCGTGTTCGACGACGACAAAGCATACAACGTTCGACACTCGTAGCCATGCTGTCTTGCGAGTACCTGCATTTACAACCCCAAGGCGTCTCCCTAAACACGATCGTGGACCCTAACTGGTCGCAAAGTTAAAACCCTCTTGAACGCTGACACTGTTTTCCATGCCACCAGGGGATTCGTCGAACTGCACGCCAAATTCCCATAGGCACCATGTAATGCAGCTACAAGGTTAAAGCCTGTACGAAGGATAGCACGCAAGATGCCGGATGTAACATTGCAGATGTGTCGGTGAGTGTCACTGTCCTCGTCTCATCAAATAAGGCTTTCAGCAGAAATGTCTCTTCAGGTCTACGTCTTCCTTGCGAGACAGAGCGCACGGGATCCAATCCTTGACCTCACCTGCTAAAAGCGCCGCTTCAAGGTGTCTCCAAGCCTCGAAATCGAACGAATATTCTCATGATCGCACAACGTCTAAGAAGTCCTGTGCTCACGCGCAGCGAGCCGATGTTCAAGAAGGCCCTGTTTTGGTTTTGACTACATTCTCGAGGTCCCGAAGCTATGTTATCTCACACACTTCTATAGTACGAACGCCACTATCTTCTACCGCTGCCGTGGGCCGAAGAACAAGGGCCCTTCGTACCGCGGGAGGGTGTTTGGCTATCTTGGTCGAATACCAGCTCATGTGGGGTACCCCAAATGCGATGCTGCCGCGGTACAGCAGCCCCTGGCACCTGCTCCTCGACCTGCTCTGATTCGCTGTCGTATGTCTTCTCGTTCTCTCTCTCCCATCTCTTCGAGCGCTGATTTGCCAGTGCAGAACAGGCTTTCTGGCATGTGTGAACCGCAGGCTATCCGCAGACGGCTTCATGTCCTGAAGCTACTATTGGCCCTGTCATCTCGGGTTGCACCAGAGTAGCGGGTGGCGGGCAGTATCCGCGCGCGAAGCTTTGGACAAAGATACATGGGGGGTTTTCACTTTCCTTTGGCGTGAACACGCTCGTGCGTTGATTGGCCAGTTTGTGTTCAAGCTACGTCATTATTGAGAACTCAGCAAAAATCCCTCGAGTGGAAGCGGCCAAATGGGTACGTCCATCATCTGGAATGAGCGGATCCAAAATTCGCTGAACACTGTCTGTCTTTACAGACCGAGAGACTTGATGATCATTTCCACCAGGGCATCGTTGCCCGTGGTGAACCGTCACATGTTCAAATAGCAATGTTTTACATTCCCTGTTGCTGCGTGTCATCAAGAAAAGCGAGCCAGGTGTCTACGCAAGTCTCGGGGTCGCACGAACGGAAACGGGGTGCCACGCGCGCAAGATGCATTCCAGACACCTCGGGACCTAACTGTAGCTATGCGTGAGGATAGCTGCAGAACGGCGCAATGTATGTAATCTCTCAAGTTATTTCCCGCGAACATATGCCATTTTGTAGTAATCGCGCCGACATACAGAACTCTTCGTGTTCCAGCGACGGAGGTCCGACGCGTCCGCACCCAACACGCTACGCTCGCATTCTCACCCTACCCCGCATTCCTTGGGTGCCTGCTCCGCACTCAGGCTCTACATGGGCGTACGCCGTTCTGCGAATCGATGTCATTTCGAGGACTCCAAAAGGCATCTCTACGCCAAGTCTCACACTCTGTTTTCCCCGGACGTTCTCTTCGAACATGACTTGGGACCTCCATCGAGCATCGAGAGTGCTATCGAAGATCCGAAGACACAACCTTGCAACCTCGTGGTTATGCCCATCGTCCGAGAGGCGGTCATCCCTGACCAGTCGGAGTCGTGGGTCACGGTCTCCTTCCTCAGCCTGGACTGCGATTCTTCTGCATCATTGTTGATCAAGAGCGCACGACACGCAAATACTGCCGCCTCCCCCTCTGGACTTCTCGGTGCCGCGTGGTCCAAGGTTTTCCCGCTCCCCTGGCAGGTGTATTCCTCCTAATGCCATCAAACTCGGGATTACCTTTGCCGCTGCGACGGACAATATTCGAACGAGGCCAAGTATTATCACGGAGGCTTCAAAATGAACTAAGTTAAGTCCATTCAGTTCCGGTGTTCTTGCGAATGTATTGAACCGGGAATCCGGAGTGTGAGTGCGCATAGGTTAATAACTCTGAATCACGGACGGATAGTACGCGAAAACATAACACAAAATCTGCCTGCAAATGCACGCGCACGAAAAGACGACACAGGGTTGCAACCGACGGATCGATATCGGTTCGCAACATCCATCTCTGGCGTCGCAGCTGCATCTCCCGGTCATCGCTCTTTATCGGTACCGTGCCATCTTGGGTACCCAGCAGTGCGCATCTGCGAGGCAAGTTCTCCCATCCGATTTACCCGGGATCGCATGCACACTGCCTGCACTCGACCGATCTTCTCGCGTGCTCTCATCTGCTTACGTGGTTGTTCCGTCGCAGGATCCGTAGACTCTCCGCACAGCCAGCTCTGGAATGAAATTTCAGTGATGAATCCAGAGTGCGACTTCAAGCACGGCTGCTCAGTAAGCGTTCGCGTATCGACCATGCGTAGCCCGTCGGCTAGGTGCAGCGCAAGCACCAGGCGCGCTATGCGACGACAACATACGTATGGCGAACCCGCGTGTCCTCTTGCCACTGTCCCGGTCGCTTGCTCTTGATGGTGGGTGAGCACTGGGCCCACAGCATTTGTAAGTATGTAAAGTCGTCGTCTCCTGATGCATGATGAGGGAGATAGGAGGGACCCTGTTTCGCAGAGAAGGTTTACCAGGCTGTATCTTCTTTCCATGATGTATCCCCAACCCCAGGACGACGGGAAAAACTGTTGTCGTTTGCCGTGGGTGACGCCGTGTCTCGTAACATATGTCCCTGATACTGCACCGCCAACGAAGGCTGCCTCGCCCAACACGGCGCATAGGTTGATAACTTTGTGATTTTCTATCAAGTGCGCGGACCGACTGGCACCCAGTGACTACGGTACGCGGAGGCATTGAGGAGAAACTTGGCATCTAAAAACCCCGTGAAGGTTTGTTCGGTAACGCCCGCGCCAACTCTCCGGATGACTTCATTTTTGCTTCAAGTGCACAAGTTTTGGACTGCGGTCTCAGCGATGCGATGAAAATTCGTGGAATGATATGTCTGATGCAAGTTTGATGTGTTTTCCTCTCTGCATCGGCCTCTGCGGAAAAAGATTGAGGCCCTTCGCTTCATACGGCTGAGATTGCAGTTTTTTTTAGTGTCTCCTCCGCCACTAAGTACGAGCTAGTACATATCTACCCGTTAAGCGATCTCCGCCGCCACCGGTGTCTCGACAGATCGACAATTTATCACCCAAGATCGTTTGATTATTTTGTCGTCAACTTTCATCGACGGCAACCATGCAGCTGCTGAACCTGATTATCCGTGCACGTCTCGGTCTTTGGATTGTCGCCGCAGAAGAGTCAAGGGAACGCATGGACTGGTGCTTCTGTCCGAACGATGGACCACGGTCGCCCTATGTGTCAAATCACGCACCCTGCGCGGAGAATGCCCTGAGAGACGTGAGTACAGCCTTCTTTGGATTTCCTTGGATACACGCTGACGGTCAAGCGACTGGGATAGAGCGCTCGTTCGCGCTGTCGAAGCCAGCCGAAATAGGAAACCGAATCTACCAACCCAGTGCACAGGGCGAATCCGTGCGCCGACGCAGCGTGTCGCAAAACCGAGCCTTTTCAGCAGAAACGACTACGTTTTGAGCGCAAAAGCAAACGAACGGCGGCCACGGTAAAGACTCTAAAGTCCTTGTGGGGGCCAGGCAAACGTGGGCTCGGTTTAGATTTCGAGGGAATGATGCCGATGTGTTGTCAAATGCAATCGAGCTCCGCGAAAGAGATCCCATTCGTGATCAAAAGAAACCTCTGTCCAGAATACCTCTTAACTTCCTCGCGCTGGGGTACCGTACGTACTCAGATCCGTTTTACACCGCCGTTTCACTATCACGCCTGACTCAAACCACCACTGCATCCAGCACTCGAGCCCTACTGTCTCATCCGTACGCGACATAGCACACTCGACACACGCACCGTATACGCACCAGACACGCCGCCACCCGGGCTCGCGTCTCGGATCGTCGTAGCAAAACGCGCTGCGCATCCTGTCTCTAAAAAGCTTTCGATCGCGCGTCGTCGAGCGCATTTGTCCTTCACATGAGCCGTCTTTATGATCCATCCTACTATGCTCAACCTACGATGCCAATGCCCGGGGAAAATCACGACTCCCTTTCCCCTGTCGCGTCTAGAGCCAGGCCATCCTATGGGCGAGCTCAGTCGCCGTCAGCCTCCGACGACGATTACGGAGCCTCTCATCGGATTAGCGCTCATCTCAGCGACACTGAGCTTGAAGGTCAGAAATTGCGCCTTTTGTCTTCGATTCGTGCTCACTCTGGTTATAGAGGATCCAAACGCGGCGTTGACCTCGCAGACACTCAACGCAGATGGAACACCGAAACGGCCGATGAACGCGTTCATGATTTTTGCCCGGAGAAGGCGGCCCCAGGTTTCAGCAGAAAACCAGTCCATGCGCACCGGAGAAATCAGTAAAATTTTGAGCAGGGAGTGGAACGCGATGAATATGGTGAGCTGTTTAACCAGGACGTATTTGTGCTTAGACTCAAATTGTGCATTCGCAGGCCGACAAGCAATTTTACCTTGACCAGGCGAAGATCTTGAAGGATAATTTCAATACAAAATATCCTGACTATGTTTACCGACGACGCCCAAACAACACGCGAAAAAAACGGCGGACAGATGGGGGTAGAACGACGGATGGTGCGGAAACAGGCGACGATTTGTCCGGGGGTGCTGAGATGGAGGCCTCACCCCTCGGAAGCGAAGCATACCTGGACCCCGGATTCGACTACCCTCAAATGTCCGCGACGCCAGCTCCGAGCGTCCACCCCCAATTTATGATGTCGTCGAGATCGTCGCACCAGCCGTATTCATCTTCCATAGAAGTCCCCCGCCGCCAAAGCGAGTCACACGCGCATTACGATCGCCATGGGATGGGCCAGTCCCCCGTCGAGTCCTCTCGCATCTCGCGTACCATGCCGTCTACTTCGCATTATCAGCCTCAGATCCACGAGAGTTACTATCCTCAGCAGTCTGTCGCCCACTCATGGGTCGGAGGCGGCGAGACCGGTAGAGCTACACCGTCGCATGCGGAGCAGCCTGGATGGCTACCCAACAAGTATGACCGTCCATACGCCGGCGTCTCAGGTGAGAAAGGCAAGGCGTCACAGTCATATCCAACAGCACAGCCTACACAGCAGTATCCTTCCGGGATGTCCTCGTGGAAGAATCCCGGTCCCGCAGGATCGCACAGCGCACCCAACCAGACCTCTGTCTCTCCCGACTATGCTTTCCCCACTCTCAACTCGCCATTCTATCCCAATCAATCGCCGCTCTCCGGAAGTTACTCCAGCTCGGCGTCCTCGAATTATAGTGGCGGCAGCCGGCAGCCTTCGAACGGACCGCAGTCAGACCCATACTATGATTCTCGCGGCTATGCATCGTCAACGTCCATGAATTCCCTCTCCTCATACAATTCCGATCCGAATCGCAACCCACAGATGTATTCTCCGTCGCATTTGCCGTCTTCTGGCTCCTCCCGCTCCACCCACATGCAGTCCCCCTCGCATCCTCCGAAAAAATACGCACAAGGCCCTGTAATAGGGGAGTACTGGTCGCCCGGAGATCATCCCAGCGGGAGGTAGCACTTCACGCCGGCTCCCCTACTTATTTGCATGTTAGACATTTCTTTTCCATGTTTTCTCTGCTCTGTACACCCGTGCCCGACAAACAGTGCATCCATCCACGTTAGCGCATATTTCTTGGTCTCTATATCCTTGTCAACTTGTCTCTTATTTAGCAGTTTGTAACCACTCTGACTCTCTTGCTCGTCCACTGTGCTCTTGCTTTGCCTTTGCCTGTGTCTTTGTCCCTCTGATGTGTAGCCCTGATCATCTTGCAATGTGAAACGTCGCGTACCCAATGCATCGACTTGGCATCATGTTCTGCCGCAGCTCGTCCGCCGCCGAATCGTGATGATGCTCTGCCATGTCGACCGTTAATGACCGCCTGCGCACCGTAAGTATCTGATGCGTCCCTCGCGCGAACGAATTTGTTGCCGGGCAGGGCAGCGGGCACCGAGCACCCGGGCATGGTTCCACGGGCGAGGGTCTGTTCGAAGGCGTACCTCTCGGTGCGTATAGTGCCGGGTGGCACCTGCCACCACCATGACCAGACTGACCACCTTGTTCCTATTCGTGTACCCGAATCGTGTAGTCGCACTACTTGTATAAGCAGGGATGCGATATATATATGGTAGGAGTAGCGATCACCAATTTGGGCCCGAGGGGATCCCGATTTAAGAGTAGGTACTGGTGCGAGTTCGACGGTTCCTCGACGTCTGTGAGTGATACCCTCGGCCCCCTGATTCTTTCCACGTTTGAGCACCGCAGAAACGCCCGTTGACGGCTAGGAAATCATGACGCGCGTCCTGCATGTGCAGAGACTACTTTGTAGCACAATGCGGGCTCATCTCCGAGCGCGTCGATGCGATAAGAGCTCACCGAACATCTGTCATGTGAATCCGTGGACCCTCCGGACGTGCCCCCCGGTCATGAAATCAGCACAAGCAATATCGGAGACAATTCGTACGAGGCACTTAACTTATTCTGTCAAGGCCCCTCGATGCACACGTCTTTAATTTCAGGGAAGAAGAACGCCCCATGATGCAAAGTGCCTTTTTTCGTCCCAGGCCCGCTGACTTTCAACCTTTGCAGACGCGCACGCGTGGCGGGTGTGAATGCGTCTTATTGACGCACCCCATATCGGACGAGGGGGCGCAACCCTGAACAATCGGCGGAAGGAAGATACCTAGTGGGCTGTACCGTGAGAGGTGAGCCACGACCGGTGCTTTGCGAAGGAGGCAGGACTGCGATGAGACGTCGGAGGGATTTGGAGAGAATATGCTGGCGCCGTAAAATGGGAGAGGAGTTGCGCACGCCAGATGCTGTGTGTGTGGGATCTCGGCGTTCAGCGAGCTGGAGTTTTTCGCGCGGGTGCGGCAACGGAGGCCCTGCAGTTTGTTTCGTCGCTTAGCTAAACAGCATTAGCCGAAAACGAGATGCGAACATATGTCTATGCCGCGGGCATATGGGTCCAGCGTTTGTGGGAAGCATGACCTGCAGCTTGCGTATCAGTCAGCTTGTACATGCAGGGTCGGTCGAGGAGAACACGTACTCTACGCGAAGGCTTTTGCATGACACCGGAATAGGTTAGACGCTGTTGGACGATGCATCAAGCAGCCACATTAATGCAGCATGTTATACGGGAGGCCTAGGGACGCGTAACGGTGCAAGGATCTACCGGGATCCTTGCAAAGGGCGCGGGCAAGGCAGATGTCATCAACGCGAGCCCGAACAAAATGCTGCGTGTACTTAGCGGTCCCATCAGTGTTAGTGGATCAAGCACGGGGGTGCATCGACATCAGTCACTCAATAAGTCATATATAGCACTGGAAGAGCTTGGTAAAGCTTCGTATTTCACGGACCGCAGCTATGACTATGTGTCTTGACGAGCGACCTGACAAGGGATGCGAAACCGAAAAATTGACGTGACGACCGAGTTTCCAGTCACTGTCGATGTCGTATAGCGTCAACTGGGAGACCGCCCACAGTCGTGCTCGCACTGGAGCGTGAAGACCACTTGTAATCGGGTAGCAATTGGATCTGCGTTTCTCCGTCTTTTAAGTTGCCTTTCGAACTATTGGTTCAAGTTGAGTAGTTAAATATCATCTACGGTGTCCCATTATGCACGAAAGGCTTACCTGGATCATTTCAATGGGTATCTGAGCCAAAGCTATATTCACCGCAGGCCCGAGCATACAAGTAGTAAAGAGATCGATACTTAAGTATTTGCTGCAGCTGCGTATTGGAGTGCACAGTGCGCGCAGCTGCAGCCTGCCGGTTCGGAAACAAAAATTTGGAGGCGCATCAGGCCGCCCGCCTTGCTCGGGCGCGCCGCAACCGGTTATACGGAATTACCGGACCCCGCTCTGGCGCGGGGTAATCAGGGGAATGTAACGACGGTTATAAGCCTCTTTCTGCTCCTTGCTCTTGGACCTCTACACAAACAATGGCACCGACTCACCAAGCCGCACCTATCGTCGACTCGACGGCTGTCTTCAAGGAGAATATTTTCAAGGGCAAAGTCTTGTTTTGCACGGGAGGTGGATCAGGAATATGTCGGGCTATGACAGAGACAGTGGTGCGTGTAGTTTATACATCTTGAGAAAACGCGACGATCTGAGGTGCTGTTGGAAGATGCGACACGGCGCAGATGCCGCTATTGTTGGACGCAAGTGAGTTTGCGAACAGCTGCTGCAAAATTAGATACTCTCCCCTTACTACGCATACAGACTCGACCGCATAACGCAGGCCGCGAAAGAGCTGTCAGAAGCCACAGGTCAAACGTGCATTGCCACGCAGGCTGATGTGAGAGATCCCAAGCTCTTACAGGAAGCCGTGGCAAAGACGATCGCCAAGTTCGGGAAAATAGATTTTGTCATCTGTGGTAAGCCAATCCTTGTTTCAACTTGCGCGCTAGCAAAGATCAATCATGACAGGACAACAGGCGCTGCGGGTAATTTCCTTGCTCCAATATCTGGTCTGTCCGAAAACGCTTTCCGTACTGTCATCGAGATCGACACGGTAGGCTGAGGTTCTGTTGTGTATCACTATGCGCGGCTAAGTGTCTGGCTCTTACAGATTGGCACATACAACACCATCAAAGCCACAATTCCATACGTCCGCAAAACACAAGGCTCCTACATTCACGTTAGCGCGACATTGCATTACAGAGGTCGGTACAACGCGCATCTGTATCACCCTACCACTTACTGAGTGAGGCCTTACGAATCCAGCGACGCCCTACCAAGCTCACGTTTCCGCCGCGAAAGCGGGCGTAGACGCGCTTTCCGCCGTCCTCGCTGTCGAGGAAGGGCCTTTCGGCGTGCGGTCCAACGTGATCGCACCCGGAGCCATCGGCGACACCGAGGGCGCCTCGCGCCTCTCTGCCCAGAGTGCGGAGCACCGCACGCGTGTCGTAAACTCGACACCGCTGGGCCGAATCGGGAATTTGAAGGACGTGGCGAACGCGACGGTTTTCCTGTTCAGCGACGCGGCGGCGTTTATCACCTCGCAGGTCATTCCGGTTGATGGTGGCAGCGAGCATCTCCGGGGACTGCCGTTGCCGTATCCTACAGCTGTGTTGGATCCGGAGGGGGTGAAGAGCCTGATCAAACCGAGATTATAGTCGGTTGAGGATCGCCAATTTTTTATTCGGACGCGCTTGTTCGACACGTACGCAGAGTGCAAAATTTGTGGACAATGCTATCTGGCATAGGCCTCATCTAGTCCCCTCCGTAAATTTCAGTGAACGAGTGCAGGCAACGCATACGCTCGTCGCAAATGCAGTGACTGGGACGGACCTCGCCTCTATTAGTATTAAACATCTACACGGTATCTACACTGACAAAACGCTTGCGATGCAACTCACATGGAATCTCCTGGAGTAGAGTGGTCTCTTCTCAGAAGACCGAGGAAAGGGTTTGACTAGGCGTTGGGCAATCTCCGCAAGCTTGGCATATACATCTTTGGACTCGCACTGTGAGCCTCCCAAAAGCGGGTCGAGCCACATGAGAGAGCCCTGTACGAAGTGCGTTCACGGTGATTGAAGGTCGATATCGGTAAAATCACTCACATTGCCTCGCAGACATGAAGATCCAGACGAATGGGCATTCCGACGGAGCTGCGAATCGATCGCTAGCTCCTTGGCATCCATCAGGGATTCCGGGAAAAATCGCTATGCCCCTATACCTTTTGCATATGTTGCACACGAATTATACGCGTAGCGGAATTGTCCCAACGCGATAGATAGCCATGCATGCCCAGTGTAATAATTCGAGCACCAATATATACTGACCAGAATGATGACAGGAATGAACAAGAGTTTGGCATGATTGTGAGACCTTTACATACCGGAGAGAATGATTCCGAGAGGATTACAGCACATTGCAGGTTTCGAAAAGCTATCCAAGTCATAGAATAAATATGGGGGTATATGCACACACGTAGTAATTGCGTCGTAGATCCAGACGAGCAAAATAAATAGCATGTAGACGTCTCGCAGCCTGAATGTCGCTGGCGCGGAGTGGGCCGCTGACCAGTCACAACGCACCGTACTCGTCGTCGTCGGTGAAAAACTCCTCAGCGCCGTCCGTGTCGTTGTCGAGATCGGAGCTGAAGCCAGTCCCACTGCTATCACTGTCCGAGCCGCTGCCCTCCTCCGAGTCATCCACTGAGCGATCCTCGCGATCCTCGCTACCACTGTCCTCTGAGCGGTCAGCATCGAGCTCCTCGGAGTCGTCCTCATTTTCGTCGTCGTCCATCGGATAGTCAGCATTTGAATCGCTGTCTTGCGGATCATCCTCGCCCCCGCGCAGCTCGGTATCTTCGTCGGCATCATAGCGTCGTTGAACCGAGATGTCGTGGCCAACGCCGCCACCTAAAAACCGCATGAACATATCCCTATCTACAAAGCTGAAGAGGGTCTTCCGTGAGATAGAGAGCACTGCGTAAGATGACAAAACTCACATGTTGACATAGTAGGCCTCCCAGTCATCAATCTCATCCGCGGCGCGTCCTGCCGAATGTGTGCAGTTGAGCAGAGCAGGTGTACGCCCATCGACGAAGGCGGGTATGAGATGGCAGCCGCGAATAACGAGGGAGGGATCGAGGAACCCGAACGCCGACTCGTCTGTGTCCGGGACGAAGCCAACTTTCGGTAACCGTGCCCTCTTTGATCCGCTATGGTAACCGATGGCAGACCCAAACCAGCGAACCCAAAGGAATTCCATACGCTGCACGGAGCGGTTCTTGGCGGAAGGTCCAGAGTGATAAACATTTGCATGGAATACACCCAGAACGCGTGCATACCAGAACTGGCTTGCACCAGGACCTGTTTCGGGGGAGCGCACCATGACGTCGGAATGGGTACGCGGGTTCATGCAGTCTTGCTCTCGACGAACATCGTAAGTCGTGTAATTTACGCGTAGGGTATTGACGGCGTAGACTCGATTGTTGACGATTCGGACTGTGTTCCGCTCTGCGTCGGTGAAGTCCGACATCTCGTCCCCATCAAACTCACAGTTGAGCAGACGGCCCAATAGATGGTTCTTGAGTTTCGGGATGAAATCCTGATAGATTTAGTCAGTACAACAAGTTAACGACTGATTTTGGAGACCATACCTTGGTCGCGGGATCATCAGGAAAGTTTCGCGTGAAAGAAGTCACCTCGTGTGGAGAATTTCGAGAGTCGGATATGTAGTGATGAACCTCAGCATCGTCGACTAGCGGGTCCTGGTCCGGAGACTCATTTCCGCCGTGGTGCGAGTGCTTGGTTTTAGACCGCAACTCGGTGTCTGCCAGCTCTTTCTCTCGTCTTTGACGGAACTTCGTTTCGCGGCGCTCGTGTCGTGTTATTTGCTCTATGGCATTCTTCTTGTTCGTACGTGAGTACAGCCGCTTGATCCACCGATGTGCGAGTTCACCCTATTGTATTTACTTATTGTTCACCAATAGTTCATAGAATACGTTGACAGAGGACTCACGATTTGCGATGTATAGGAATCAGTCGTACCAAAAAGTCGGATCGTTTTCACATAGTCGGCGAGAGCGTGAAACTTGTAAGTGATGAGATTGAATTGCTTTCCCTCGGTTTTGTTAGACGATGGCTTCCTGGCGGCGGCGGCACTTCGATTAGAGTGCGCAGACAAATCCGTGCTGTCCTGCTTCTTGCGACTCTTGCGGCGTGCTCGAGCCGCCTGTTCGCCCGGAAGCTCCATGGTTTGGAATTGAGCACACGTCCCCTTGCGAAAGCTTCGCATCTCGCGACCAAGTTCTGTAGTTGCTGACTCCAAGAGATCAAGAGTCGAGTCAGTGTGCATGCGAAGTTTAGCTAGAGCATGCCATTCCGCAAGCCGATACAAGAGCTTGCGGACAGCGCCATCGTATGGTGAAGGTAGTAGACCTTCGAATACAGGAATAGAGCACTGTGGTGACCAGAAAAATGAGTCGTCATTCTGGTTATTGTAGGGAGTATGTACTGAACCTGTAGCAAATCTTCGAAGTCTCGGGCGGCAAGTTTCTTCATTTCCGAGACGTTGTTCGAAAAGCGTCGAATGGTGTCGCGACCGAAGCTAGGGACTTGTCGAAAACGCTCATTGAGCTCTATAACAGCGTTTCCTCCGGGGACGGCTGCGTACAACAGGCGGATCAGGTGCTTGAATACATCCTTGAACACACCAAGCTCGAACTCGTGCATCAAATCGACGACGAGTGCGCAGTGTATATCGAATGCGCCTGCCAGCTTTTCGGCAAACACGTTCTACAGAAGAAGGCATGAGACCTAGAGTTCGCAATATGAACGGTCAAAGGCCGCATGACTCACGGTTGTGGGAACCAAAGAAAAGGGCTTGAGGATACGCTCCACGGCAGCACCTGTGACCGCGATACCGCGATTGTAAACGAACTCGCGTGCAAGAGCGACCTTCTCTGCAAAATATCCCCGTAATTTTGCCGTCCGTGTTCGCATGTCCGATGTGAGGCCCATTTTGTCAATATCAACCTTCAAGACGAGGCACCTTGGGCAAGGGCACTGCCCCAAGTTCTTGATTGTAGCTAGTAGCACCCTGTGGCTAAGATCAGGCTTCCGACTTTGAGATCAGGAGATTAGTTAGACAGACGCACTTTTCCGGGTAGTCGGCAGAGTATGTGAAGATGCGGGGGAATACTCGACGGATAATGCCGTCTGCGCATCTGATGACTATTCCGTGGTAATATGCTTTGAGGAATTCCGGTGTCAGGAGCTTACTCCAAGCCGCCTGCATCAGTTCACGTCGGCAATGTGTCAGGAGGCTATCCTTTCGTTTGCGTGAAAATAAACCTCCTGCGAGCCTTGCAAATACACTTTGTATCTTGTCGGGTATCTGTTCGAGTCGTGAGTTCAGTGTGGTTCACGGTTGATAAGATGAGACTGACTTACCGAGGGAACATATGCGAGATGATGGCACGCTCCCGATGACGGTTTTGCGCGGTCGTATTTTGACTGGTTACCAAAGAACAGATAGATCGGCCATGCTTTCGCAGTACCGAAGCTTGTGAGATGAGTAGCGTCCGACCAGAACATTAGTCCTGCAATAACACGCTCGAGATCACAGCCCGGCTCGCGTTGCTGGCGTTGTAGTTTCTCATGCGCATCAATCCAGGCATCGGATGCATAGAGCTCGTCGTGTACCCGTTCCTCCGGACCACTAGCAGACGGCTTCCACAGTCGCTTGAAGGGCGTCAGGTGAAACTGGCGTGCTGCAGCTCCAGAGAATGTTGACTTGATCATCTCGACAATATCCCGATGAAAAAAATCGGGGATGACGAAGTGTTCGGTCCCTGCCACGTCGCCACGGGCCCCAGTGGGTACTTCAATTACGAGGTCATCCTTGACCCAACCATCTCCAGGGAGATCATCTGCTTCAAGTGCTTGCGCGCGATCGAAACGGGCATTTTCACGCTGAGCATCGAAGCCCTTCAGCTCCAAGGGATCGAAATCGTTGGCAGTAATGACTTCTGCGGCAAGACGAGTGACCTCACCGGCTGATTTCAGTGAGCTGCCTGAGTTAAACCATTGCATGAGTCGATAGATCGACATGTTCGCGAAGGGCCAGGGCGGAGAATGTGAGTCGGTAGAGATAGGTGATGGATCAGCGGCAGCCGTGTGACTGGGACGAAGTAGCTCATTGGTCATGACAGCTGCGTCCGGGTCATAGGATGGACGGTGGGGATATTCGCGGAAAAGACCAAATTTATTCATGCCTGTACGAATTGTGTCACGGACAATGAGTATAACACGGGGGAGGACTCGTCCTGCTCCTGACTCGGCGGGAGGCAGTACAGGGTTGGGAATCGGCACTGGTCCTGCAGGTAGATTGTCTGCAAACCTGGCGGGTATCCGTGTTTTTCTAGTGTGGCGTCCAGATTCGGTGAGAGGGGGTGAAGGGGAGGGGTGCCGAGCGGCGGCGGCGGCGGCGGCGTCTGTCGTAGCAGCGGCGGCATCAGGATCAGGGTCAAGATCCATAGCGGAATCGGAGACCGAGCCCATCTCGACATCTGGTACCACTGCGCTGGAGGAGGAGCCGTCAGGGAGAGCCTATCCAAAGAGTGTCGCCCTGAGTAAGCACAGTAAATCTTCGCTGTAGCGCGGCAGAACGTACCTGAGACATTAACTTGGCTGCATCCTCTGCTTTCTCCAATTTTCGACGCTTCCGGCTCTTCCGCGCCTCAATCTGCGTCTGGCGCGAAACATTTTCGGCATTCTTCGCGGTTACGCAGCGGTTTTGGTGGAGATTCAACGAGTGCTGGTCCGTAAATTCGCGCCCGCAAGTTTTGATGCAGGAGTACTTGCGCATCCCGACGTAGAGCGTCCAGAGAAACGCAATGAGGAGGAGGGACTGCCACCTCATGAAGCTCAGTATAGTTCAGTCAGACTCGAATATGAAGGAAACAGTATTGATTTTGCAGCTTGTCGGCCGCAACTAGGAGATGGCACGTTGATCGTGCATGTTGGTACGCGCTTGGAAAGTGTGAAGGGCACAGAATTAGCAGATGCCGTCGGAACTCGGAATCAACGCAACACGCCCTCGAACTTCAAAATTTTTACATTCGTTGTCTCCCTCAGCTGTTCACAACATCCCAACGAGCGCACTGTCCATCAGAGACACCACAAGATCTTGCAATACATGCACTGCGGCTATGCCTACAAGAGGAAAACTCGAACTCAGTATTCGGACTCCACAGAGAGACTACGCAGGTTTCATTTTTATTAAGATGGGTCTCGGAGGGCAGGTAAGCATCGTTTCTACTCAGAAGTCGGACCTGCCCAGATGCAGAGTCATATACGCGCTACCCTACATCACAAAACGCGCAGTCCGCCAACAAACCCGCCGGTTCAAGCCTGGACCGCGGAGTTTGCTGGATGGCACTGTGCCAATGTGATAAACGGTGCGCGTGTATGCGTGCATCTTTGCATCGCTAACTCGCCTATATTGTCTCAGAATTTACTGTTGGTGCAGCTGCCAGCAAGCCGATGCTCGCGCGCGTCATAAAGCTCGGTGCATCAACCTGCCTCGTTCTTCACTCCCGCGCACTCGTCACGGTATCGCCCTCATCGCGCAATCGCGTCTTCCACACACCATTCACTGCACGCGCGCGCAATCTCTGCCCGCCTACACTTACGGCGGGAACATCCACCGGTACGTGTCCTCATTTCAATGCGACAGCGGGAGCATCTCGCTTGGCGGCGTTGATCGCCAGGCGACCTCCGGTGCAGATCGCGCCGCCAAGCATGCTCACGTTGTCGCCGTTCACATGCCTCTCTTTGTATATGAGGCTGACCGGCCTGCTTTTTATCTCAGATGCACTACCATTCCCTCCGAGCGCGCAGTCGCGCGCTCGACATTAGGTCATCCACGCCGACTCCCTCCCAGCGTGCACCCCGTGTGCTTTTGTTCGTGTCAGTGCACACTCCACACGGCATGCCCACGCTCAGCACACTCCCATGCCCTGACGCCAACACGCCCGTCCAACACGAACTCGGGCGCTCGATACGGATGCACTGCCACACGCACAACCGGCCAGCGCAGACCTTTAAGCTGCACGTCTGCAGACTTGGAGTACTCTCGTGTATCGTGCAGACCTGCGGGTTATACCGCTAGTCCCGGAAATTGGTGGCACCAGCCATGATTTTCCGTATGTGTCGGGATGGTGGGGGCAGGACCCGGTATGTATTACTTATCTAGTTCCGTACGCTACCTAGATTTGGCTAGACAGAATCGATGTGAACTACAGGACGAACTATCTAGTGTTTCAGGATTGTTTTCAGGCCTAACCACCGGCCCCGAGTCAGCCAAGTGGGGTCCTCCGAGGTCCGATTGCATGTCCGACATTTGCTCGTGTCAAAAACTTAGTGAAGCTCCTCCCTCCCTCATGTCTTCTTACTTGACTTCTACTGCTTAATGCTGATTGTCTGCAAGCCAGCTGCAACGTTCTCGCTGTTATCTTGTCTGGAAATCAGTCAATTTAGGAAGGGCAAACCTCTTGCAATGGACCAGGTGTGTAATTGGTGCTGGCAACGTGCCAGCAGCACAGGGTGAAAAAAGTACGTGGCCCATCCTATGAGCGGGTGCTTACATTCAGGGTAGAGGGTATTGTGTGTCTAGGTCCAGGCAGTATGAAACCGTATCGGTAAACCAAGCGTGGCTTTGACTGCCCACCCTCCTATAAAGTCAGTCGCAGAAATGTTCACCGTCCTCAGTCTGCTTACTTTCTTTTTTCCTATCTAACTATCTATCTGGCTATGCCCCCGTATGCTTACCCGATGACTGTGGACGACGACGATGACGACGACGACACGCCAGAGCTCACTCATGCTGGTGTAAAGCGAAGGATCGCCGAGCTCGAAGACGACTTGGAACGCGCTCGTCATGGAGCCGTCAAGGCTCGCTCGTAAGTCCACTCGCTGGCTAGCCTGCTATTAATACTCACATGGATTTCACAGGGAAGCTGCTGTCCACAAGAACATGGGACGGGCTATGCGCCGTGTCGTCTCCTTCTTCGACTCCCCGAGGAATCTGGTCGCCGAAGATGATCGTCGCGCCCGCATCGAGGGTGGTCTGGAAGACGCCGACGACGATGAGGGTTTTGACCACCTGTCGTACGTCCCACCTTAACCTTCGACTGTACAGCCTTTTCGTAGTAAAGGGGAATTTTTACAGGCACGATCGGCTCCACCGTGGGTTTAAAGCGCTCACCAAGTTCATTCCAGTTGTCAACGACAAGCTAAACGACGACGAGTTCACATCGGAGAAGCTTCACGACTTCTACAAGCATGTGCGTATAGTTACAACTTACAGTCTGCTCATCATTGTTTCGTTAACGCATATCTCCTTTGACGTTACAGATCACTGCGGGTGGCAATGCTGCCCGAGGAGATGATGCCGGGAAGCTGAAAACCTCTGTTGTCGGTTGGATCGCGGAGCTTTTTTGTGTGCCAGTCCCGCCTATCGACCATGACAGCAAGCTTGAGCGGGGCCTTGACCATGATGCGACGGGTGCCCTCCTCTGTCCGGCTGAATTTGATTGGACCTACGAAAGGTATATTATCACAATTCTCTGGTCCCGCATTGCCTGATTTGACCTCTGTTACATATAGTGTGCGCACTAAGATCCGCAATGCGCATCCCGACTTCCTGGTCACTGCCGATCGATGGCCATCTTTCTTGTATGAGAAGATCAGCGAGATAGACCCTGAGAACCTTGATCAAGGTCTTTTCAAAGGGAAGATGATGCTGAAGGTAGGTTTCTAGGGGCTGTGTTTGAGGTGTCGTTCTGATATTCTGATCCAGGGTTTCACATCCATTTACAACTGTCCGTCTTCGGCCCGTGAGATCGTGGCAGACGACGACGTGGGTAACCCCGAGCAAATAAACGAGGACGAGCCACCTAAGAAGAAGCGCAAAAAGGAGAAGACCACAACTCGCAGCAGCGTCGCGGTCCTCATCGGCCTTGACGCAGTGACCCCACGCGCCCTTGCATATACCGCTGTCCAGGTAAGTCTGCTTGTAACTGCATGCGGCTGTGATGCCTAACATTTGCGACAGGTGCGCTTCGCCCTCTCCAATGTCGGGTCCTGGCGGGATAGCGATGGGGACTTCGACTACGTCGACTTCTACAATAACATCGTAGATTACTTCGAGGTCCCTGCTGGCCCGGTCACTGCTGCTGCTAACCAAGACTTACTCGATTGGTGGACAATGTAAGTCTTATGTCATGATGATCCCGCGATTTTGCTTACTCTAGCCTCGACAGGAGGGTCCTGAAGCCGGTCAACGCAAGGCGGCGGCCAGGGCAGGCGCGCAACCACGCGTCTGCATCCGTCTCGAAGCTCGCGGCGCAGCGAGCTGCAAAGGAGCTCGTGGCGGTGGCCCGGGCTGGAGCTGTGGCAGAGTAGAACTCACGGCGTACATTACATTCATTTAACATCCATTCTCCGTTCCCACAATCTATGCTAGTAATGCTACGTTTTAATAAATCTACATTCGTTTGCCCATCTGCGCATCTGATAACATCATTAGGGTACCTGCGCAAAGGAAGTAAATATGTCCCGCCATAGCATTTTCCAGCAATTGAGGTCTCAAGGTGCCAAAGCCTTCCCATCTTGTTTGCCGTTGCGCATACAGCTCAGTGATTATGTATCCTGACAAGACTATATGATCCCTAAAGTCAATGCTGTTCTTGAGGAAACCATACATTATTCCGCTTCTGTGTATGGATATCTAAGGCACTGTAGTTACGGACATTGATTCTATCGATTCATAAAGGCTACAAAGATGCGTCCTTACTGCATAGGTCTGCAAGGCCTTGCAAGACTAGGAATATTTATGCTATTTTTGAATGACTCAAATATTGTGGCATCTGGGAATGGGGAGACGTCTTATATAGCTTTATCTCGCCGGTTTGGAGTATTTTACATGTTCTACATTGTCAGCACTATATAAAGCCTATACAAAGCTATGCAGAAATATCCCGAATTCCCTGATGTCACTCGTCCTGGAAGACTGAGAGGCCCGGCGTAGGCCACAACCTTTACTGGCCGTTTGGTCATCTGACCTATCCCCCTACAGGAGCGGGAGAACACACGAGAACACCAATCGACGCGTCGTCCTTTTGGCAAGACGCAAGCTCCTCGGTATTTTGCGGTAAGGGCTTGGGGGTTCTCGAGAGTGGTGGCCGGACCTATACATGAGATCTAGAACAGAACTTTTCAAAAGCAGGGATCGGACCTCTAATGAGAGACTGTGGGCGCATTCGAGAACAATTTCTGTCCCTAGAACATCTCGGCTGCGATATTTCGCACTGCGGTAATGGGGGATTGACCCCGGAATGAAAGGGAAAGCAAAACACTCACAAGGCGCTATGCTGTGATGCCGGAAAGAAGAGCACTGTAAACAAGACAGGGAAGCACCCGCCGTAGCGAAGTTGTAGAAGCGAGCTGTGTGATTTTCCCGCGCAGGTAGCTCTACATCGAGGGGAGGAGAAGACATCCGGCGTTATTGCGAGTGGCATTTAGGCATTTTGAGCCAACGAAAGGATCTACGAAGGGTTCCGAGAGCGTGCAGACCCAAGCGAGGGACATTTCGTCCAATCGTAGGAGACATGTTTAACGAGGTGCTGTGGCTTTCCCTAAGGGGACTCACAGGTGACCGATGACCATGTGTGTACGCGCCTTCTGGAGGAGCCCCAGATCTGCCAAAACATGAGCTGCTTCCTGCCTCCGGACCCTGGCACGTTCAGAAGTATGAGCGCTCTCGACACTCGAGGAAATGAGACTGGAAAGATTCACCGTGATGATTGACTATTTTGTGACGATCTTCTAAGATCCTTGGAAAACCGAGAAACCGCCGAATAGCGTCATTCTACGCGCGCTCTGTGGATTATTTTCTGTTCTATCTTAGTAATGGCTGAGCGCTGGCTGCTGTCACCGTCCTGTGGAAAGCTGACGAGATTGGACGACTCGACGGCACTTGAGTGCCACCGCTAACGAACCATAATGACCACGTGGCGACGTCTTCTTTCGGCCCCGAAGGGAATGCCGAGTTCGTCTTGAAATTTCGTGGAACTTTGCACGCTGCCAGCTACATACTACTTACACCGGAATGTTGATATCATACAAGGCTGCTGGCTACAGTGCTCGCGCTATTGCGCGACCAAGAGCCGAGCATCGTTGCTCGGTTGCTCCTGTTCTCTGGCACGTCGGGATCATCACTCTGATTCACAGTGGTCTCATCTTTTACTATGCTAGTATGTTGACGTAACTTTGTATGCTACACAGCGCCAGCGGCTGGCAAGAAGGTTACTCGTGACTAGTACTTGTAATGGAGACCTCACAGGTGACAGACGCTCAACGTTTATTTAGTCGAAGGCTCGTCTACAACCATCCTCAACATTTTTGACCCCTACGCCTCTTTGCAGAGAGCACACTCATCATGCTCGGAAGGTCCATTGCGCTCAGTACTTTCCTGTTGGCACTAGGGGCAGCTGCTCCTGCGAGTCCTCCTGCCGCTCTAGACGTGGAAAATGTCACACACTCGCTGAACGTGTCCAGTTGTCCAGGTAATGCATTTGGACACCTTCATTTTGTCTCATCTGCTAAATTTCCGTGTAGGCTACGCGCTCGAGTCATTGAGAGAGACTAATACTGGTCTCACGGCTGCACTGAGCCTTGTGGGGCCGGCGTGCAATGCGTTCGGACGCGACATCACCAACTTGACAATCGAGGTCACCTATGAGACCATAACGAGGCGAGATATATGCATAGGTTAATTATGGGCATTTGGCTAACGATTTTTTAGACTTCACGTTAAGATATACGACACTGACGAACAGCAATTCTCAATCCCTGAGTCTGTCATATCCCGGCCTCAAGCACCTACCAGTGCTCTTAGGAACAGCTCAGACCTCGAATTTCACTACGACACGTTGCCCTTTGCCTTTTGGATTACGCGCCGGTCTGAGCCCGACGCGTTTCCGCTCTTCGACACGCGTCTGGCGTCACTTCCGTCGACCCCGATCCCGCCGAATAATGCGACAGATAACTCAACCGCGTTCGACGGCTTCCCTCTCGTCTTTGAAGACCAGTACCTACAGCTCACGTCTGCCCTGCCTTTGGATGCGAATGTCTATGGACTAGGCGAGGCCGTTTCCAGCAGTGGACTTCGGCGCGATGTGTCACAGAACGGGACTATTCAGACGTTCTGGGCGCGTGATATTCAGGATCCTCTAGATGAGAACGTTAGTGGAGTGTGTACAATCATAGCGCGCGCTGATCGTTGTATTGCAGGTCTATGGTTCCCACCCAATTTACCTCGAGCATAGGTATAACCAGACAACTCAGAAGAGCCAATCTCATGGCGTGTTTTTGCTCAGGTTTGAATTGCTTCTGTTCACCATTCGGTAAAGACTGAATTTGAAGGCTTCCATAGTTCTTCGGGAGCCGATGTTCTGCTGCGCACTCCACCTAGCAGCAATGTATCGCTAGTACAGTACCGTATGCTAGGTGGTATCCTGGACTTTTACTTGTTCTCGGGCCCCAGCCCAAAGAGTGTCGTCGAGCAATATGGCGCACTAATAGGGCTTCCGACATGGCAACCTGCTTGGGGCTTCGGATTTCATCTCTGCCGGTATGTCGCATCTCTGTAATCAACATTGCAATGCTGAACTACCTCGAAGATGGGGGTATCTCGATATCAACGAGACCAGGGCTCAAGTCGACAACATGCGCGCTGCGAATATTCCTCTCGAAGGTGCGCCAACATCATCTCTGCGGAGGAATGAAACTTGAAACGCGATACAGTTATGTGGAATGATATCGACGTCTTCCACTCTCTCCGTGATTTCACGTCCGACCCTGTCTCATTCCCAGGCGATGAGATGCGCGTGTTCATACAAAATCTCGTGCGTCCTGAAACCCTGTGACGCTGATTTTGAAACTACTATGCTCATTTTGATCACCTTCAGACCAAAAATCACCAGCATTGTGCGTGTCCGGGTCTCTGCTCATGTACTTCGTACTTAACGAGTGCTAGATATTCCGATCTTGGACGCGGCTGTCGCAAAGCAAGTCAACTCGACCGATCTAGTAAGTCTTTGAACATGTATATCCTCCTGCTCGTCACTCACTGGGAAAATCAACATAGTACTACCCGTACATCGAAGGCGCCAAACAGTAGGTTATTCTACGAACTTTATTCAACTCCGATACTGATGATATGACATAGGGATGTGTTCATGGAAAACCCCGATGGTACGGAATATGTGGGGCAAGTATGGCCGGGCTACACGGTGCGTGTTCTTCGACGAAGAGCGTGCCCAAAATGCGCTAAGAATTCCTCCTCGCCGCATCAAAGGTCTTCCCCGACTGGTTTGCGAACAACACGCAACAGTGGTGGACACAAGGTCTCAAAAACTGGTCCGACTCCGGCGTGGAGTACTCTGGCATCTGGCTGGATATGAACGAGGCCAGCTCCTTCTGTGACGGATCATGGTGAGTTCTGGCCGCGATGTGTATGCCGGGAGTACCGCGGTCTGAGAATGTTATGTCGCGGCTTGCAGCGGCTCCAATGCGAATCTAAGCATCACGCCTCCCCAGGTCCTTCCCGGCGATCCTGGGGACCTCATCACTGATTATCCCGAAGGGTATGACCATATATGACTTTCCATTCCATCGTCTCGTGAATTGACCTGGCTCTGCTCAGCTACAACTCGACGCTTTCTGGTCCCAGCGGAAACATCACCGTGAACGGGACGTCCACCTATGTCCGCAGGGCTGTCGAAGTCGCGCCTCCACTCAATAGGCGAGGAGTTGGTGCCGGCAAGCAGTCGGGTGTGGATCTCAACACTCCACCCTACGCAATCCACAACGGTCTGTCTACCACGCCTCGGGCGATTTGTCAATCTATATTGAAACGTGTTACAGGTTTTGGGCGACTTTCCATCCACACCATCGCGCCAAATGCGACGCATGCCGGCGGGTACGCCGAGCTTGATGTGCACAACATGTGGGGGCTTATGGAGGAGAAGACGACGCACAAGGCCCTGTCAGATATCCTTCCGGGAAAGCGACCCTTCATCATCAGTCGGTCGACCTTTGCATCGTCCGGAAAATGGACTGGCCACTGGGTAGGCATTCTTGGAGCTGTGCCGCTACATTTCTGCACTTGGTTGATCACTACTTGAAAGCTCGGGGATAACTTCAGCAAATGGGAGTACATGCGGCTCAGTATCCAGGGCATCTTGCAGTTCCAGATTTTCCAGATACCTTTCGTGTGAGTCTTCGCTCGGTTTTGTGTCACGCGATTGGTTCAATTAACGTGTCCTCGTTGCAGTGGTGCTGATACGTACGTATATGTCATTCTGTGCCTCGTGTGCGTCATTAATTCTCGTTTTCTCTCTCCCGTGCTAGTTGCGGATTCAGTACGTGCCCGTTTCCGTCGTCACTAAGTATTGGCTAACTCCCATTTGTTCTCGCAGTCGGTAACACCGACGAAGAGCTGTGCAACAGATGGATGCAGCTGTCGGCATTTACACCCTTCTATCGCAATCACAATCAGAGGGGTGCCATCTCACAGGAACCGTATAGATGGGATAGCGTTGCAAATGCTTCTCGAACTGCAATCTCTATCCGATATTCTCTTCTTCCTTACTGGGTACGTACCTCAGGTTTAATCCTAACATCTAGGCCCATGAGTCTGACCTGGACGCGTCTTTAGTATACGCTGTTCGCAAATTCATCAACCTCGGGCACGCCACCTGTTCGCCCACTGTTCTTCGAGTTCCCTGATGAGCCTGAGCTTTTTAGCGTCGTGGAGCAGTTTCTCATCGGCAGTGACATCCTAGTCACGCCTGTTCTGACGCCAAATGCTTCAACAGTTGACGGTGAGCTCTACCTCGATATCTTGCGAGTTTGCTACGCAGGGTCAAACATATTAGCAGGTGTATTCCCCGGACGAGGAAACGTGACTTGGAGAGACTGGTACACGCACAATGTCCTAAACACCACGTCTGGTGGCAATGTGACCCTCTCTGCGCCTCTCGGGCACATCAATGTGCACATCCGGGACGGTTCAGTTATCCTTACGCACTCAGAGCCGGCCTACACCATTGAGGAGACGCGCCAGGGCCCGTATTCTCTGCTGGTCTCACAAACATCGGATGGACATGTGTTCGGCACTGCGTACATCGACGACGGCATCAGTAGCCCGCCGGGTCCGAGCAAGACACTGGCTTTCTCCGTGACTGCCGGTCAAGTCAAGATCACAGCTCATGGCGCGTTTGACGTGAAGCAAAAGCTGCAAGTTATCACGGTCCTGGGGACGAAAAAGCCTACTGTCGTCAAAATGGGCGGCGAGAGCAAGGATGGCTGGGAGTACATCGAGGCCCAGGAGAAATTGGTGGTGAAGGGTATCAATCTGGACTTGAACGAGGACGCGACAATTGTCTGGAAATCGGATGTTTGACTGTGGCTGCTGATAGTAGACCTTATACTATAGAGACTTTGTGGGAGTGGTCCGAATAGTTCATTAGGGGTCTTCAAAGTTGGCGATGCTCCAATGCTCGATGCTGGTCGATGCTCGATGTCGATGTTTGGCAGCCTCGGCAGGAAATGCAAAAGTCCCACGCTTGGTTGCGTCTTTGTTGCCACGTCGGCGACCAAAGAAACTCAGAAACCTAAGCTAGGGTTTATGCTCGTTGAGGCAATCCTCACAGTCAAAGCACACACATCACATTGTTGGTTCCCATTCTTAGAGATATTCCGTGATCTTTTGTCCGTTCTTTGCTCATAAGGTGATGTAGAAATGAGGAAGCCCAAGTCAAAATGTGCACTAAAATGTAACCCTAACTCGGGGTCAAACCATATTTTTACATCCCGGCGGCGACGGCACGACTCGGAGGGCAATCAAGCAACAATCAAGCGTGGGACTTTTCCGTTTCCTGCCGAGGCTGCCGAACATTGACATCGAGCATCGACCAGCATCGAGCATCGGAGCATCGCTCAACTTTGAAGACCCCTATTATAGTTACGTAAAGCCACTATGGCAAGGCGGCGCGTGTCAGAAATACAAGTTCCATCACTTGTACCTGATGCTAGCTAACACCAGTCTAATACACGGACTGGTAGCTCAGTTGGTTAGAGCGTTGCCATGTGTGCTAAAGGTCTCGGGTTCGATTCCCGGCCAGTGCATGCCTTTTATCCTTTATACAGAATAGGTCAAATTCTGTCACTCCCACTAAGGATTTAAGAGGCCTCTGCATTGGTAATCATTGCCCACGCTCCGGTCTAACAGTGCTTCCGTACAACCGGATCCGCTCCAGGTTCA
>KN832573.1:157609-270959 GCA_000827205.1 Plicaturopsis crispa FD-325 SS-3 | reverse complement strand
CTAAGGATTTAAGAGGCCTCTGCATTGGTAATCATTGCCCACGCTCCGGTCTAACAGTGCTTCCGTACAACCGGATCCGCTCCAGGTTCAGTGGGGGTCCCCGTACCTCTGCAAGGATGCTGTTAGGTTCCACACCGGTACAAGTATTCACTTGAGTGGGGGTGTCAGAAATACAAGTTCCATCACTTGTACCTGATGCTAGCTAACACCAGTCTAATACACGGACTGGTAGCTCAGTTGGTTAGAGCGTTGCCATGTGTGCTAAAGGTCTCGCGTTCGATTCCCGGCCAGTGCATGCCTTTTATCCTTTATACAGAATAGGTCAAATTCTGTCAGCGCGCGGCGCGGCGCGACTTGCTCTCAACTACATCCAGACTACATCTTTACCTTCATTTCATTCTCATTTCCTTTGCCACTAGTACTATGCCATCTTTCATCGTCTCCAGCAATGCAAACGCAGCTGCTTCTCCAGGCGAATGTCTTCCTAGTGAGCTGATACTACGCATATTTGAGCTTGCCGCCAAGTTCTCTACGAGCTGCTGCCTCACGCTCTGTCTCGTCTCTATCTGGAGCCGGTGTTTCGTGACACCATTCCTCGTGTCTACTGTCATTCTCAAGCGTGACGTCGGTCGTATCCATAGATTCAAACAGCTCCTGTGCCACTCCCCCCACTTCACTGGCCGCGCTCTGTCGAGGCATGTGCACAGCTTGTGGCTTTCACCCGAAGCAGGACTACACACGCCCTCAGTCATCTTGCCTAAGCTTGACCATCTGGTCAATATCGCGCTGAGCTACGAGTGCATGCTCTCGTGGAGCAGGATATCCGCGACTTTCAGAGACGGCAACAGCTCGGACGCGACACGACGCGGCAGGCGTATCACGCTCACAACGACATGTCCTGCAGACAGCATCACGAATGCCAATGCCGAGCTCACTCCGGAACACTTAGCTGTGTTTGAGACCGTGACACACCTACAACTCAAGGACCATCGGTCTCTTGACCTCCGCCGCTTTGTCAGCTTGACGCACTTGGCAATCCCCTGGCCTCGCCGCAAGCACCATTCGCGTTTCGACACCAACATACTATCTGTCTTCCACGAGCCACTTGATAGATCACTCTGTCCCTACCTCGAGTTCTATACCATCCTCATTGACTGGAGTGGTTTTGATGCACCCGCGTTCTCGTGGGTTGAAAATATGCGGAAGATAGACTCCAGGGTGCACCTCGTGTATCACGAGCCGCGGAGGCTCCAGGCTGATTGGGAGGAGGAGGTAGATGGTGGGGAGAGCGTATGGCAGAGAGCCGAGAGACAGACACGACAGTGGGAAGAGACATCTCGCATCTGTTCTTCGCCGTGGTATGTGCCTCTTTTCTCGCGTCACTGTGCAGGGGCTAATTCTCTACTGGTGTAGGGTCATTGCTTCTGTGAAACAGAGAACAGGATCCAACTTTATGTAGCTATACACATTCACTCGTCCACACTGGAACACGTTGCACTAGTACATAGTTTCTCGTTCCTTACTCTACTATTCCCAGTTCACGCATAACTCATATCGCTAAACCTTCAAATATATTAACGATTCGAATAATAATGATAAGTGGTATGTTGCTCCCAGTATTTTTGTTCTCTGGTTCCTTGTCGCCGCGGCGCCCGCCACCGACCGAAAGTGGTAATATCTCGAGCGGTTGTTTGGTTCCCTGAGAGAAGCCAAACAACGCCACCCGCCGCGTGTTGCAGGCCGAGAAAATATTCCGCACGCCTCTTGTTCTCTCACCGCCAACGCACAACCCAATCATTCCATAATGGCCCGCCGTTCTGCACCACCCAACTCTGGCCCCGCATATCTCGCGCCTCATCATGCGCACGGCGGTCGGCGGCAGCTGAATGACCCCAACGAGAGCGCGTTTTCACGATTCCTGCGCGAGCAGCTTTGGGCACCCGAGAAGCTGCCGGGGAACATCCAAATAGCAACGGCTGTCAGCGTATTTGTGGGTGGGATCTTTGTGGCGAGGAGATGGGGCGACTTGATGGTTCCGGCATGAGGTGCTGCCATGCTGCCATTGGCAATTGCGACGGGTACGCCACGTTGCCATGTTTGCGGTCGATCTCTAATGTTCAACCAAGCTTTTGTCTCAGTTTGCGCAGGAGACAGGGCGTGCCCTTATGCCTCGACGGTCTTGACCGGGCGCGCCGAGCGCAGAAAAACATACAATACACTTGACAGCTACCACGCACTCCACACTCTTAATGCCGCAATATGTTCAATCGCATTCACCCCCAATTTACTAGATATGCTTCCGGCCAATCTCGCTCTAGATTCTGTTAACGAATATTCTGGTGCTTTGCAACTTTCTTCGCTCAACTACAACGTTGGAATGTTAGCACTGTCAAAAGGTGACCCTACCTCTCGTCATCTATTTGACACCATCGCCTCGCAGCGCTGGTGGTATCTAGACCAGGAGCGTGCAGGCGGATGTTTGCCCGGATATTACTTATGTGGGTCGGTCCACATGTCTGTTGATTGATCTGCTGAACGGCCTGAGCTTGGCAGCAGTGCTGTATCAACAGAAATGCCGTAGATGTCGGACTCCCTTGTCCTCGACTTGTGTGCCAGTAACTATGTCCCGGATATCCGGTGAGTACTGTACACAAGTTGCGCACGACTGAGGTGGCTTAGCGCTCATCGTCGTTTCATGTAGTGCACCAAAAATATCACGTTCTGCCCCTGCACAAGGATATTCCCGTCTTCCGTCATGTGCCTGTGGCCCTGAGCAAGGAGGTTTTGCAATGGTGGCTACAAGGTGGCTATGATGCAACTGAAAGCACTAGATCAATATGGAGAGCGCAGAGTGTTGAGGCTTATCGGCGTTCACATCATACTCGGCGCGGACATGGACGTACCGTTCTTCCGCATCTTTGCCTTGCTCCCCAATTGCTCCCCAAAATCTTTCGCACGGAGGGCTAGCGCGACCTGTAGCTGCCCGTTGTAAGTGTCCCAACTCTGGCCCTCCATATGGTCCCACGGGCACGCTCATCATGATGCATTGTCATTGATAAGGTATATACCGTGATAGAATGCAACTAAACGACGCCAGACGACTAACTAATGTTTTGGGCGGGATGGAGTATCTACTAGCCCGTATCGCCCGTAATGTGCAGCTGCTTGACATCAATGTACGATGCTCACTCGTGCGACCGCAGAGTAAACTCATGGTCTCCTTCGGAGACCATCTGCATTCTGGACCAGGCAGTATCACTCGGCTACTTTCATCTGCGTTTGACACTCGGTGTCGATATATGGCGTTTGCGAAGTACCGTACCCTTAGGCCTGATAGTACGCAATCTCCACCAATCACATCACTTCTAACTCGCTCTTTCTCAAGTTGTGGCAGCAGCACATGTACTCGAAATAGACTCCAGGCCGTATACATGATCCGCAGAAGACGAGGTATACTTAAGGGAGGGAGCTCTTTGCTTCTGCTCTACACGTCGAGCAAACTCACGTCCCTCCTCTAGCATGGGTGCGTACAGTCTTGCCCTTCTCCGAGGTTAAGGCGCTAACATGCCTAACCTGTTGTAGCTTCCCCCGCTCACCCTGTCGCAGACATCGTCACTGCAGACACTGACGTTGTTGTCGCCCCCGAGACCGAGCAGGTGGTCGCGATCGCACCGTCGATCAATGAGAAAGGGTCGCTCGAGGACGAAAGCGCCGTTGGCCAACCGGAATTTCACGATGACGCCGGTGTCCTCTTCGTCCATCCCACCGATGAGGAGCTCGCCACTCTCCGCAAGGTCCCCGGAAAGGTCCCCGCTACCGCTTATCTTCTTTGTATCGTAGAGTTCGCCGAGCGGGCGTCGTACTACGGCTGCTCGCAGGTCTTCTCCAATTTCATTCAATTCCCCCTTCCTGAAGGTGGCAATGGTGCTGGCGCTCCCCCGGCTGGAACCCAGGAGACGGCTGGTGCATTGGGACAGGGACTCCAGGTCTCTTCGGCGCTCACACTGCTATTCACCTTCTTGGCGTACACAATACCGATCCTTGGCGGATGGATTGCCGATGTTAAACTGGGACGGTACAAGACTATCTGCCTCGGTGTTGCTATCGCCGGTATCGCCCATATTATCATGATCTTCGGTGAGTTTGTAGTGCATTCGATGTACGCCGATGTTGAAACACCCATTTTTCAGGTGCTCTGCCAAGTGTCTTGCAAGCCGGTCACGGCATGGGCCCCTTCGTTGTCAGTCTCATCGTCTTGGCCTTTGGAAGTGGTACGAATGTTTCATATCTGTCTCGATGGTTTTGGAAACTGAAGTCCGTACTCAGGCATGTTCAAGAGTAACATTGCACCGACCGTTGTGGATCAGTACACACAACAGAAGCCCTACGTTAAGACCCTCAAGTCGGGAGAGCGAGTGATCGTTGACCCTGAAACCACCGTGCAAAGGATTATGCTGACATTCTACGGCATGATCAACGTGTACGGCCAGATCTATCTTTTTTTTGCAAGACCTCTTACTAACGCCCTCTTCGTGCAGCGGAGCCTTCTTCGGATTGGCGACTGCTTACGCCGAGAAAGACATCGGCTATTGGCTCGCGTACTTGATCCCTGGCATCCTCTATTTCCTCCTCCCGATCCTCCTCGTCTTCGCATACAAGCGTACTCTCAAGAAGCCGCCCCAGGGTAGTGAATTGACCAATGTATTCAAAGTCATTGGCCACGCGATCAAGGAGAACGGATGGCACAAATTTGACCTTGATGCTGCGAAACCCTCTCGCCTTGCCTCGAAGGGTATCTCGGTGGCTTGGAATGACGGCTTCGTCGAGGATGTCCGCCGCACGTTGGTGGCTTGCCAGATATTCCTCTTCTTCCCCATCTACAACCTCAACGACGGTGGAATCGGCAACATCCAGACATCCCAGGTGAGTCTCGGCTACCCTCCTGCATGGATAGACATTGAACTTCGTCAATCTCTTTCAGGGTGCTTCCATGGTCACGAACGGTGAGTAAAAATTGATGGTAATTTTTGAGGTCGTACGCTGACGGATGTATGACTCATTAGGCGCTCCCAACGATCTTCTGAGCAACTTCAACCCGCTCACCATCATCATCGCAATTCCTATCATGTCGTACGGTGTATATCCCCTCCTCCGTCGCTACAACATCAAATTTGGCAGAATTTCCCGCATAACCTTCGGCTTTGTTCTCGCTGCGCTGTCCTCCGTCATCGGCGCAATTCTGCAGTGGCGCGTTTATTCGACCTCGCCGTGCGGCTACTACGCCACGGAGTGCGACATCGGTGACGGCGTCTCCACCGTATCTATATGGTGGCAGATCCCGCTGTACGTCCTCGGCGCGCTTTCCGAGGTGTTCGCCAACGTCACCTCGTACGAGCTTGCCTACGCCCGTGCCCCCAAGAACATGAAGGGGCTCGTCATGGCGCTGTGTCTCTTCACGACGGCCATCAGCAGCGCCATCGCTGAGGCGTGCACGCCCGCACTTGCAGACCCACACCTCATCTGGCCCTTCGTCGGCACGGCGGTGGCTGGATTCGTCTTCGCGGCCATCTTCTACTGGATGTACAGGGACCTGGACCACGACGAGTTCATTCGGGAGGAGAATGCTGAGGAGATCCCGACCGAAAAGCTCATTGAGGAGCTCAAGCCGGAGAAGCACGCTGTGTAGAGTATAATTCTGTATCAGTTTCTATCGGGATCTAGTGGGAGGACTTGGGAGTGTCTCGTTATTATGGGCGCTGTAATCATACTCTTTCTTCGTCAATTTCATTGTACAGTGTTCCGACTCTCGTCGACGTTTTTGAGACTAGCTATGGCATCTTATGAGCACTACGGTGTGTGTTTGTGTATAAATTCAAATCCTATTCGGCTGGTTCAACATGCAGCGTTAACGGCGATAGCGAACTGCTAAGCCTTGCTAATAACCACCACGACCCGATGGCGACGGCGACCACGCTGGCCACTCCACACTCGTCCAAGCTACTCAGTACTCAGTATCGTCACGTAGGGGCGCAAATCGTCGGCTAGTCCTCATGCTGAGTTATTCCCAATTGCACCTTGATTGCACCGCGCACTGCATATTACGGTTGACGCGTTGACGTTTGAGGTCACCAACAGCTACTTACCGTTTGCTGACGGACAGGCCTGTAGCGGACGTCCGTGTACTAAGTCCGCTGGCAAACGGCTTTGGGATACATACATACTTACTAACCGTGCAAACATCGGCGCAGAATTTGGCGAATGGAGCGAGTATGCTGGTATCGACACTCGAATATCCGTTGGAGCTCCGTGCTTTACTAACGCCATTTACGCATGTATACACCAGTGCACGGTGGCCGGCCGATGATGATACGGAGAAGAAGCCAACTGCAAACGGTGTGTAATTGTCCTTTATGCGGACAGCGGTTCTTTCGAATTCGCGGTACATATATAAAGGTGCGTATACTACTTTGAAAGCACTCATCGTACAAGCTACCGCAACTGACATGTCTCCCGTCAGCGACTCAGCTACGTTTATGATCCCGAGTCTTTCTCTCGGGCTGTCCCGTCAGGACGCTGTTATCTTTGCCGCAGGTGCTGGACTGGTAAGTCATGTCTAGTCATATCATCAATTGAGAAAGTCTTGACTGAAGTGACTTTGGTGTCGATCATGATTACTAGGCTTGTCACTTCGCTTTCAAGTCCATGGAGCCTCGCCGTCCACTGGCCCATGCAGTTCTGCTGCTCGTTGCACCCTTCGTACTCTCTCTCATTCTTGAAGAAAGCTTCGAGCACCGTGGACAAGCCTTTGTCCTCACATTTGGAATATACCTCGCCAGTCTCGTAACATCCCTCGTCGTTTATCGTCTCTCCCCGTTCCACCCACTCGCAAGGTACCCCGGGCCCATTCTGTGCAAGCTCTCCAAGTTGTGGCTCGCGTATAAATGTCTATCCGGCAAGCAGCATATCTACTATGAGGAATTACACAACAAGTATGGCCCGGTCGTACGGACTGGTATGTGTCCTTTCGCATACCGTCAAGCTTGAAGACGACTAATGCTTCTGACACGGCCAGGTCCCAATGAGCTCTCGTTCTGTGACGCGAGTGTAATTGCTCCGCTGATGGGCCCCAACGGTCTGCCCAAGGGTCCCAGTAATTACTCTTCGCCTCTTTCATCCGTCCAGTGGGCTCACATAATGATCTCATCCAGTCTGGGAAGGGCGTAGGCTCTCAAAGCAGAAGACCAAAACTTTGATCGCATTGACCGACGCAAAGGACCATGCGCGTCGCCGGAAACCATGGCTCAGAGGCCTGAACTCGACTGCACTGAAGGACTATGAGATCATCATCGAGCGCCGCACGTCGCAGTTGGTGTCGGCTCTAGCTGCGCAGAAGGGAGCTGTTGACATGACACAGTGGATCAGTTTCTTTGCGTACGTGCTCCGTCGAGGTTATGCGCTTTTCTTCACAGGGACTCATCCCTTGATACTTTTAGATATGACTTCATGAGCGACATGGCGTGAGTACTCGGCACGATTTCAACAATGCTTCTTGATGCTGACCGTTTTCAACAGTTTCGGCGGGGGCTCTGAGATGATGAGCTCAGGTGATACCGGTGGTCTATGGCACATGCTCGAAAATGGACTTGCGTATGGTTTCTTTCAGTCCAGCTCAGCGACGCACTTCCCTGACCTCTCATGAATTTAGGGATGTGCTTCCCCTCGGCCACGTTCCTTGGGTAACTACGTACTACAGGATGCTTCCCGGTTTGGGGAAAAACCGCAAACGATTCCAAGCATTTGCGGTTGCGCGGGCACAGATCCGGAAAGCGGAAGGGTCGATGCAGAAAGATCTCTTCCACTATTTGGTAAGTACTTTTCTCCGACTACAGCGTGGCGTACAGCTTGACCCACCTTGCACCGGCAGTTTAACGAAGACGGGGCCGAAGCAACACCGCCGCCAATGCACGAGGGAGTGTCTGATGGAGCTCTAGCTATCGTGGCCGGTATGCTCTAGCGTCCGCGCTTCCAATAGGTACTAACAATCTGTTCGAGAACAGGAAGCGATACTACGGCTACTGCTATCGCTACGGTCATCTGGTATCTGCTGCAGAACCGTGCGGCGTACACTCGCCTGCAGGCCGAGATTGACGCGAACTTCCCACCTGGCGAGGAGCCTACAAACACGACGCGCCAGGCAGGCATGTCCTACCTCAACGCGGTGATGTACGCTGTGCCAAGATTCAATACGGCGACTATATTAATCTTTTGGATTCTCCAGAAATGAGGCTCTTCGGCTATTTCCCCCAGTCCTCGGCGGAAGCCAGCGCGCGGTGCCACAAGGAGCAGGCGCGAAGGCAATCGGGCCACAGTAAGCCACTTCCCACTTTAGAAGCGAAAGGCTATTGACCTCAACGACACGACAGCGTGCTTCCGGAAGGCACCGTTGCATTTGTTCATTTCTACTCTATACACCGACGCCCCGAGTACTTCTCGCCGATGCCGGATGCCTTCATCCCGGAGAGGTGGTTGCCCGCAGACCAGCCCGGCTCGCTCCACTCGCCCGACTACAAGGGAGATGTGCGCCACGACACCTCGGCGTTCGTCCCATTCTCATTTGGCCCGGCGATTTGTGCCGGGAAGACACTGGCCTACCAGGAGATGCGGCTCGTACTATGCTGGCTCCTCCAGCAGTTTGACATGCGCTTCGCGGACGGATTCGTGCCGGAGAAATGGGAGGAGGACTTGCGCGACTGTTTTCTCACGATAAAGGGTCCTCTCCTCGTCTCTTTGACACCGCGCAATGCCTCGTAATATTTTGCTACTACTTACTACCTTGCTGTCGACGCGTTCCTCTTGTCGACTTGGTGTATGGGCGAGTGAACACAATACGTCCATACATAGTAAATCAATACACTTTGAATATGATTTAGCTTGTTCCCTTTACTCTCCGACCTACACCAAGGCTAAAAAAGATATTAAGTATTATTTTAGATGATTTCCTTCCAAATTATGCATCATGCCCTCCACCCTCCCCTCCTTTCAACGTTCGACGGTAAAAAGGCATTAAAACCCATATTAATGCTGGACAAAATAAATACACCCAACGGGAATTGAACCCGTGCCGCTTGCTTTATGGACAAATCCATGGAAGGCAAGCATGATAACCACTTCACCATAGGTGTCTTGAAGTCCAGTATGCAAAGTGCAACTTTAACCGTCAAAAACGCACGTGTGATCCAACGCGACTTGCACCTGATTTCCGACATTCATATCCCGGTCCGAGCTTTCGTCTCCAGCTCGTCCGAGTCACACAACTCGCGAACATACGGATTTCCTACAGGAATATTACCATCTATCTGGAACGGACTAACGTCGACGCGCCCTACTGTACTCTACAACGTCAAGAAGAGTCCACTTCTCACCGTTTTTCTTTGTCAAGGACGTGGTTTTGCACGCCGAGACTCGCGGTGCAACGCTCTCAACAAAGTAATTCTGTATCGGGCTCTCAGGAGCTCTCAGGGTAGACCCCAGCAGATATAAAACCCACTGTCCCTTTTCAATCCCCAGAAACCACCGTCCTCACAATGGCCGACACTGATAACCCACTTGACGGAGTGCAAGCCCTTGCATTCGATGTCTTTGGCACGATCGTGAACTACCGCGAGGGTGTTGCCTTGGAACTCCGACGCATCGCGCCAGACCATATTTCGGAGGAGGATGCGTATGCTTTCGCCGACGAATGGCGGCAAGGTTACTATCGAGTGGTTGCGCACATCGCTGGTGGCGGCGAAGGGCCCCTCGTAGTCGATGTTCTGCATAGGCAGGTAATTGTGCCAGGACACTCTTAGAGACTCGAAATTGACGCAGAAGGCACGTAGCTTCTAGACGAGATGCTTGCTAGCCCACGTTGGTCCCATTTGAAGCCGTTGTGGGACGAAGCTGCACTCCAGGACCTAAATTTAATTTGGCACCGTCTCCCAGGCAAGCTCAAGCTAGCGTACCTCAAGCAATGTCAAGAGGAAGACAGCTGACTGGACTGCGTTGTATAGGATGGCCAGATGTATCCGAGGGGATCCGCCTGCTGAACAAACACTTCATCACTGCCGTACTTTCGAACGGAAACGTTCGATTGTTAGCGGACATGGTCTGCGCTCACTATGCTCAGAGATAGCAACAAAACTCACTGATTTTTCCAGGCTAAAAACGCAGATCTCGACTGGGATGTCATATTCTCCGGAGAGATCTTCGGGATTTATAAGCCGTACGCTACCCACCCTGTCGCGAATGCAGGGATGTTATTGACAGTCCGGTCGACAGACACCCGAAAACGTATCAAGGCGCCGCATCGTATCTCTCCCTCCAGCCACACCAGGTCGCCATGGTCGCGGCGCACATTGGCGACCTCCGCGGTGCTATGCGTGCGGGACTGAAGTCGATCTACATCCCCCGCCCTACCGAGGATAAACCCGAGGTGACGGCCCTAGTAAAGACGAAGAAGGAGGGTGGGGAGGTGGACGTTATGATACCTAGCGGCTCGCTCGTGGAGCTGGCCAAACTAGTAGAGCAATGGCAAGGAAAGCATTGGCCCAAAGGCCACTGAATGCTTACTGAATGCTGATGGACGTGATGGTCAACGACGAATATTATTTTTGTAATTGTAACATGGTAAATGCAACGAAGGGGCAGTTAGTGAAGTCCGTAAAGAAGGGCAAGCCGTCAGCGCGAGTAGTAAGACGCAAGTCCGTGATAGATGATCTGTATATACTGTGGTAGTCCATCCAATCCTAAATCCAGATAGTGTTTTGGAATCGAGCTATGCCCGGATTACTGCGCCGCCTTGATTATGTCGGCAGCTTTCTCGGCGATACCATAGAGCGTGCTCGAGAGATGGGCAGACATCTGGAGCGGTAGAACGGAAGCGTCGACGACGCGAACGTTTGCAGTGTCGTAAACTTTCAATTGTGCGTCGACGACGCCGCCCAGGCTCCGTTTCATCATCGCAGCCTGGACACCATAACCGTTAGTATGATGGGAAAAGTGCAAAGACATGATCACTGACCGTTCCAATGGGATGCGCAACGGACGAGAAGCCAGCGTCGGGGTCAAGGATCCACGCTTTCCAGTCAGCATCGGATCCGCCATCGCTGTTATTGGGGACAACGTCCAGCCCGGGCTGTGTCTCGCCAGTCGAAAGCGAGCTACGAAGAAGCCCGGTAAGACGATGGAAAATCGGAGATGCGAAGACATCGCTTACCTCAGGGGCGGGCTACTGAGGATCTTCCTCGACAGGCGGGCGCCTGCGATTTGAACGGAGAGATCGTAGTCTACGCCGAAGTAGTTGACCTGGATAGACGGCTTGGTTCTCGGGTCCGTGCTCTACATATTCCGGAGTTGTAAATAATGGAACATCAAGGGTCCCAAGACAGCTTACCGTAATCTGAACACTTCCTCTGCTGAAGGGAAGAAGTTGCCACATATCGATACCAAGCGCACTGAAGTGGTCATTAGCCAGGTGAGCGCAAGATAAACGTCTCTCAACTCACTCGGGGTAACCAGTGTCGTAAAAGAGCTCGACAACGGGGGCTAAGAGCAGAGGTCAGCTTTGACGCCCCACGGAATATGTGTAGATGATCCTTACCGTTCTTGTTGATGATCAAGTCCGCCTGGGTCTGGTAGATCTCCTCGAGCGCTGATGCAGAAAGCGCCGAGCCAGCCTGAGAGGAAGCCCACGAGGAGAGCGAGGACTGGATCTTTTGTGCGGTGGCATTCGCCTCACTCCCGAACAGCTGGTACAAATTGGGGTAGGCGATCGCGTCCGATGGTCCATCGCCGCCTTTGTCGAAGCCGTTTCCACCGGCTCCAAGAGAGTTCATGGTCTACGAGAAATATGAATAACAAGACACAGCCTCTGCGGATATAAACCCACCTGCTCCTGAAGGTTCTTTCCTACGGTTGTCAAATTCACGCGGGTCGTGATACCGAGCTTGTTGAGCAGTGCAGGGTCACCGATACCAGACAGCTGCAAGAGAGCCGGCGTCTATAGCTCGAAAGATGAGAAACGGTAAGTGCTGCTTTGGTTTGGAAAATACCTGGATTGCTCCTGCTGCAATGATGACCTCCTTGCGAGCTTCCGCGGTGTAGGTCGATCCTGGGGTATCCGCGGGACTAAATTGGATGCCGCTAGCTGTGAGAGTTCCAGTACCATTGGACCACGTCAACTTGTTGACCTGAATGCACTGTCAAAACGCATCCGACAACACCGGCATGAAAGGCACTGACCATATGGCCAACCAGCGTCAACCAGTTTTCAGCCGTGCTTTCCTTTGGTGTCAGATAGGCCTCGGCGGAAGAGGAGCGATGGTCCGAATCGTGCCAATTCAGACTCTGCAGATACTTAACGGGGGTTCGATAAAAGTAAGGGGCGAAACATACCAAGGGCGTTATCGAGACGCAATTGGGAGTTCCACCGTTAAGGTCCTTGTAGTGTTTGATACCAGTCAAGTTCACAATCGTGTCCACGAAATCAGGCTGCTCCGGGCCGCCGTACATTGCGTCAGGATATGTGACTTGTACGGGCCCATCGGTTCCATGGTACGATGCGATCGACTGCGCGCCTTTGGCAGCCTGTCCGTCGTTGGGAGCCGAGAATCCTTCAGACTAGAGAAATATCCGATCACTAAGCGGGGTCGGCACATGTACAGAAAATGCACGGACCTTTTTCATGTACGTGAAGAGGCCATTCCAATCCCACCCGGCGTCGGCATCCGATGACTCCAATAGGGACGTCAACGCATCGTACTGTGCATTGAGACCGCGCGTCCAGTGTCCTCCGTTAATGGAAGAAGACCCTCCTAACGTCTTACCGCTACAGAAGTGGGTATCAACATAATATTTCGGCAAGCATGGGTGGAAATGCTTACCCGTGGATGATTTTTCCCTGCTCTGCACTCCAAGCCCAGTCAAGCGATGTCCCGAATGCTGCGCTGTACTGGTAAATGTCGTATACTCTCTCGTCGGTCCTGTCGTCGTTCCCGGCTTCTACGAGTAGTACAGTAACATTAGAGTTCTCCGAGAGCCGCGACGCGACGGTCGTTCCGGCAAGTCCTCCGCCTACGACAATATAGTCGAATGTCTGGGACGCGGCCGCAGAGGTGGTCGACGTGACACCATACGTAGTAGCACGTTTCGATGGGCCTGCGACGGTTTGCGCGGCGAGGCCAAGAGCCACCAAGGGGATGGCAGAGAACATGGGAGGATCTAGTAGGATATTGATGGAGGGAAAATCGTTATAAACCCGCTCCAGCGATCCCGGCAGGAACGTGAAAATTGCTAATATGGACAGCTTGCAGAGCTTTTTGGCAGGTTTCAAGGCTAGTTGGGGCCGGCGTTGGCAAACGCACGATATGATATACGAATATCATTGCGGCCATGTGCGTCCGGATGATGGCCGACAGGGTGTCAGCAGCACTGCCCCCGCATCCCCGCAAAGTACTGGATTCCTCCATAATTATAATGACGCACGGGCGGTGCCTTGGCATATGTAGGCCCGAGGGAATAAAACTCGAGGATTCAAGGTGCAGTTGACGTGCAGCGTCGAGTTTGGTGTCATGTCAGGTGTTCAACGTTCACTGATGCGTACGGCGAAAACTGGCCTACCTGCACAAAGCATGCGTGATTTTGCCGAGATGATGAGTTACACATGTGCACTTGTCTGCGCTTGTACCGTTAGGAGGGTCAACGATTCTCTCGAACGGAAAAGCACAGGCCCATTCTTGAAGATTGAAGATCGTTCTGTGGTAAGTAGCATGCTCGTTGTGGAAGCTAAGTTTCTGTGTTTGGGGCTAATTTGGGGTAATGGAATAAGAGGCTATGCACTTACGTAACACTACGAACAGGCCCCTATTCATTTCGAGTCCAAGTAGGTTCAATTTTGCCCTAGTTCCAACACCGTTTGACGGCCTGCTAATCGCGCACACTAGATGATCTCTCTCTCTCGGAAAAAGCGTCTACAGAGGCGAGCATCCACTGCCATAGAAAGAAGTAAGTGGTGCAGCAAGACCACTGCACTCGCTGTATGCACGATATAACGCGATCACGCCTGACTCATCTAGAACATGGGGATTTCCCATGAGTGCGCTCGAACACATGTCTTGATCTCACGACTGCAAAACTACAGCGCCATTTCCAAGCCCTTCCAGGCCCAGAGGCTAGGACGGCTTCATTCGCATCGCGACGCACGACATGAGATGTCGAGAACGTTACAAATCCACCGATTTCGCCATTGCGGCGCGTTCCAGACCGCTGGATACGTGAGGATCGCAAAGATGAGGTCCAACGATTGCGACCCTCTTTATCGGCTCGAGCACACCCTAGCACACCCCGCGGCACTGTAACTCTATCCCATTGCCTGGTCACTCCAAGGGCCTAGTGCCCTCCGAGTCCCCACGTTCTGCAGGTGGTTCATGCCCCGTGGTAGGGCTCGCAAAACATCGATTCTTAGTGTGACTGACATGCTCTATTGCTCTTTTCGAAGTTATTCTTGCCTCGTCATCGTCTGCGTCCATTTTTCGCTAATGCACTCCATCCCCCCAAAAAATTGTAGTCGTATCAGCACACCGACGAGCCCGAGGACTTCAATCGTGCCGGAGACTGGAGTTCCCGGTACCTGGAGTGCTACAATACTTTCAAGCCCTGCCAAGCAGACGCGACGTTTGGACCAGGCGCAGCACAAGATGTCGAATTGCTATCTCGCCAGTGCGGCGTAATCTTGACCGCCGGCAGCGTGCTTTCTTTCAAGATCGTTGAGATCTGGACCAAGGACTGCGTGCGACCTTTTTTCTGCCCGAGCAGACTCCGCGGCACTAAAACTCTATTCATTCTCTCCCCTCGCCTGGTCCAGTCAAGGCCTAGTGCCCCCTCCCCACATTTTGCGGGGAAATTCATGCCTCATGATACGAACAATGCGCAACAGAGTGGGCGCGGTAGCGGTGCACGACACGTGAGTCTGTTGTACAAGCCTCCTTATCCTCGTCAGCGTCGAGTTTTTGCCGACGCACTCCAACCCCCCAGAAAAATTGCAGTGGTGCATGTCCACCGACGACCCCGACGATCCGTACGACTCGCTCTTTCCTGCGACGGCATTTGGAGTGCCGGGGAAACGCGTTCACTCTCGATACGGCCAAAGGAGCACGACATACTGGATTTGCATCCGCGCAGAGATTTCATCTACTGAATGGATGCCTGTTGCTGGAGGCCCGACTGGGCGAAACACGTGGCCTAAACAGCGATTTGCGCGCTGCAAAATACACGATCTCGCCTTCGTGGTCTCGAGTAATCACACCAGGCTTGCGCCAAGTACGTGTGCCTGTGGTCTTAGCGTTGTTCGACTCTATGCAAGATGCAATGAAGGGAAAGTCCAATAATCTAGTTGTCAATGTATATAGGGGTTACAATGTAGTGATACAGATAGATGATGAAGTCCGAGATGTAAAGACGCCCAGAGCCCAGAGAAAAAGATGACGAGGACGGTACTTGGATGATTAGCAAGTCCACAGAGATGTAAGTAGTAAGTACAGGATAGATCCTAGAGAGCGACGCGAGATGATATACAAGAGAGAAATGAGAAGAAACTTGGAAGAAACTATTCCTCGACTTCCATGGAGTGGAAGTCGGATGCCAGGGAAGGTCGTTGCAGACCGTCCCAAGGCTTTTGGTCCATCACCGTCTGGATCATCGTCGGCGAGCGTCCGAACCTGTTGTCGAAGCCGTGTAGGCCTTGATCGTTCCAAGTCCATGCGTCGATCTGGCTGGCGGTGAACGGCACGGTGGGCTCGGGGTGATAAACCAGCCCGACGTCCTGCTCGAAAGCTGAGCCCGGCGACGGCGAAGACGAACCGCCCGAGTCGTGCTGGTATGCGGGGAGAGCTAGCGACCCTGTGGACTCGGAGCCGAACTCCCTGTAGAGGCTGGAGTGCTCGCTGTTACTAAAAGCGACGGTTAGCACGTTGAGATAAGTAGAGGAAGCGGAAAGAACATACTCTTCCATCGACATGTCGCTCGAATACATCTCGCCCGAGGACTGGCTGGCATAGCTGTCCCGCCGTCCGCGTTCGAGGTACGGCTGGAGTAAACTGTCCATCGCAAACCTAGTCTGCTCCACGGTCGGCGAGGTCATGTGGATGTTCGGGTAGAGCCTGTCGGGCGTGGTGGCGTAGTTCATCGCCATGATGCTCGACACCTCCGACATGCCGTGCACCGACGCGCGGTGCGCGATGCCGTACAGCGGGGAGAGCTCGTTGTAGCTCGGGAGCGCCGCGCGGGGCTGCACCGACGAGGGGGTCATCTGGGTGTCGTGGCCCTGCAGATGGAGCGGAGTGTGCGGCGCAGTGGAGGCCAGAGGTACACCGAACTTGGCGGAGCTGAGGTCCATGCGCAACGCCGGGAGCGACGGCCGGTCCAGATGGCGCTCCGCGAACGAGCGCGGCTTCATCGAGTTGCGACGGTGCTCGGCGAACGACAAAGACATGTTGGGCATCTCCCCCTTCGTGGCCGCCCTGGCGCGGGCGACGGAAACCTTCTGCGGGGACGCCGGTGCGCTCCGGTCGACGGGCTTTGACGCCTTGCGCGGGCGCGGCTTGTTCTCGATGATGTTGCCGTTAGCGTCGCGCATCTTGGGCTTGTTGGGCCCACGCATACGGCCCTCGGCGGCGTACTCGCAGGTGAGACCCCGCGCGACGCAGCGCTTGCATGGGTGCTCGCCGGTGCACTGCGGACGACACGGAGCGTTAGAATCCGGACTACTGAGCGACGGCGGTCGAGATTGAAATCATACCTTGGCCTTCCGGACGCGGCACTTTTCGCACGCCTGGGCTGTACGCAGGCGGGGGTGCTGTGGTGTGCGGTAGAAAATTCCCGTCGACGGGTCGAGGGACCCAGCAACCGTGTCGCGCGGGGTCAGGTCCTCGCCGTCAGGCCCCTCTGCCTGCTGAGATATCTGGGTGTAGGATGGCCCTCCATAGGCAGATGGGAAGCCTGCTTGGCCATCCGAAGAATATGGCTCGGTGCCATCGCTGTAAGCCTCCTGACCATCGCTGTAGTAGGGCCAGCCTTCAAGCTGGTGATGGTGAGGAGTGGCATGGCCGGATGAGTGGGGGGACTGTGAGTGTAAGGGGTCATGAGTGTCGGAGAACTCTTGCGAGGGGAATATTAATTGGGAGTCCGCATCGACACCGTGGGGAGCGAAGGTCGGCGGTAAGAGGTGGTCCCCTTGCGCTGTCTGCTGCGTGGAGAACATTGTCGCCTCCTGGTGCGGGGTAAATGTCGGCGTAGACTGCAAGTCCTCGTAACCGGACGGGTGTTGAAGTTGTTCGGGGTGCATAATAAATAGTGCGTAGAGGAGGGGGGGTTGTTAACGGCGTAACTGGTTTATAAGGTGAGTATTTTATAGATAGAGCAGGAGTTAGAGAGAGGTGGACCTCTAAACGCACAGAGTACGCCGCTAAGTACTCGAACGAGATACCCGAGACATGGACCCGAGCCGGGGGCGCACGCTTAATACAGCCCAACATACCGAATCGAGTGGCCCTGCCCGATCAGTCCGCCGGCATGGACAAGCATCGGTCTGGCTTCAGCCTGGCTTCAACCGCAAAACTGAATGGCAAAAAGTGAGGCACGTCGTTTGCGGATAAGAAAAAAAAAACTTACGGTTGAAACCGTGCACTGTAATCGCGAAATTAGCGCTCGAGTTGACTGAGGGTCTTCAGCTCTGCAACTTGATGCCAGACGCAAAGTTCTGACCCCTCTCGGAGAGTTTTGAGACATTTGCTTCCGCAGCGGCAATGAAGTCTTCGTATAGCGTTACGTAATCAATAGAACTGACGTCGATGTCGATTGCTGGTTGACGTTGAAGGTTGAACGCTGGCCTGTTACAAAGAGTACTGGTGCTCGGAGTTGGCTGTGGGTATTCGTCGAAATGTATTTCGAGTCTTCGTCGGCTCAATTTGTGAGGTCCGTGTCGCGGGCGGCGACTCAAAGTCATGGACAAGAGTCACCTCACAGCACTCTCAGCACTAAAACACTGGCACAATACACTTCAATAACTACGCAGCCAGTATATTGATTGGTGAAAACATACAGATATATAGCTTCATTTATGACGTTCCTTCGGTCTACAAAGAACGGAAAGATAATACTACAGATAACATAATCGATCCTAAAAACACACCATAAGATAGCCCAAAATACAGTCGGCGTCGCGCTCGTGCACAAATTCGTAATAGAGGCGGTCGTAAATAGCGAGGGCAGGCGTTACGCAGGATCATGATAGGGAGGGGGTGAGGTGGCGCATGATGCGGCTGAGGGTGTGTGGCCGTGCACGGAGGGCGCGACGAGCGTTGGCAGATGCAGAGGAGCCCGACTTCAGGCGGCAGGTCTTGCCCGCGCTGCCGCCGGTGGACTGCGGGGACGAGGTGCCGGCGGTGCCGTTGCCGCTGGAGCTGCCACTGCCACTGACACCGCTGGAGCCACTGGAGCTGCCGGTCGTGGTGCCGCCGGTGGAGGTGACGGTCGTGTTCGCAGAGGCACCGAAGGCCTTGCTTGCGGTGGATGCAGCCATGGAAGCGACAAGAGGGCCGGGGAAGATGTACACATTGTCGGGGTCGAACACCTATGAATTTGATGACAATGAGCAAGAGGGTTCGATGAAGTGAGAAATGAGGATGTTGCTTACGTTGGGGACGAAGATGCCAGGGTCGAGGTCGCTGTAAGCTCCAGGCAAGCTCACGAGTTCGTCATCGCTGGGGGCGTCCGTGCCGCTCCCACCGATGGTGAGCTGGCTGCACGAGGGGTAGAACTCTGCACCACCCTTGGAGTTGGCGAGGTGGAGGGCGATGATCTCGTGCCGGATGATGTAGTTTCCGGGGGCGATGTTCTTGGGCAGTGTCACATTGGCGACTCCGCCGTTCACTATTGTTACAATGTTTAGCGTGGGCGACAGAGAGAGCTACACTGAACATACTGAGGATCTGCTGCAGCCATGTAGAATTGTCATTCTGCATCTTTGCAACTTGATCGATCTTACGAACGAAGAAGATTAGTGGAGATCAGGTGACCCGCAGCTGAGAGAACTCACCTTGAACCACTTGGCGCTGGACGAGTTGAACTTGTCGCAGGTTTCGCTTCCACACGAGGCGAGATAGGTGAGCATGGGGCCTGTGTTGTGCGGCCACTAGTGATGACACGAGTCAGACACAGTCAAAGCAGTGCAAACAGCAAGTAGAAACTCACGTTTTCGTCGACTGACGCTCGCCAGTTGAAGGTAAGCGCGTCGCCCGGGTTCGCAGGCCCGTTCAGCGAGGCAAGTTGTGCATTCTGCCCGCAGTTCACGAACGGGTTGTTGGCGCCCTTGACGGGTGACGTCGTGGATATCTGGCGAACGATGCTCGGGTCGGTGTCTGCGTTCGGGGCGTTGCCCTTGAAGCTCTTGCCGTTGATGGTGACATCAGCGACATAGCCGTGACCCGCAACGGCGGGGATGACGAGGAGGGGTAGGAGGATGCTGGATGGGACCTTCATGTCGAGCGTGAGTGTTTAGATGAGAACTGGATCGTCTAATAAGTAGAAAAAGTAAGAATAGACGCGAAGGCAGAGAGAGTCGATCGGTGCGAGTCGCGCTGCGAACACAGTAGAGAGATCCGGGACACACGAGGAAAAGGCGAGGAAAAAGTGGAGAATGATGAGGAGATAGAGCGCGCCTTTGCCAGGCTTTATAGCGAAACGAAGCTGGACTTACCGTGAACATGATGCGGCGAACGATGCCATTGTCCTCGAGGACGAGGCGCGTACAAAGAAAATTAAACAATTGTCTCCGGGCTGTTTTCAAACTCCGCTCCTCCGCTCGCAAAAATCCGACATTGTCCTCCTCGTCGAACAATGGCGCCGTTGTCGGCACCGTACACCGTGAACAAACACTTGTACCCAAAATACCCGTGCGTAGACCCAGTTGTACAATTTGTACTTACGGTCTGGTCAGAGCTAGGCAAAGGAGAGCTGGATTCAGCGGCGCCACGCCGTTGAGCTCAGCGGTTCATCGTTATCACCCTTCCTTTCATAGAACCGAAACACAGCTCTTATGAAGTGCGCGAAGCATCAGGTGCGCTATCCAGCGTACAATCGCATGCACTCTATGGGTCCCTGTGTACGCTGTTTTCCCCATCTTCACAAGGCACGCACCGACCTTCAGCTTCGTCGAAGGTTTTAAGCACGAGCAGCATCATGCGTGTGGGCCTCGTGTTTTCATTCAATGCACAAACATGGACGTGGTTGATTTCGCGGGCCATGTCCAGTGCTTTCTGGTGCTTCCTGGTGCCTCGACAGGTCTCTGCCGTGCACAATCGACGCATCGCGTCCCTTGTCCTGCAAGGCCTCGATCGACGCGTAACATCTCCTTACGAATAGGACAGGAGGACGTCCTCGTCCTGCAGTGATTAGAGTGCGTGTTTCTCGCGAAAATATGTACCGTGCACTGTGACATAACTAGTCAATTGACATGGCATTGGTAGCGGATGCAACATGTCTTCCGCGCATGACGACCCCTATCAGTGCCACAACACCAATAGCAATGGCCCCAAATCGCCATTTCGTCGTGATTCGAACTTCATCCAGTGAGCACTCTTCTCCTAGATCTGCGGTCTGTCTGGTGGGTCGTTATCGCTTTCGGGCACAGTGCATCCTAGGCTTGAAGCCTAACCGGGTTGTAATCTTGTGTATGTACGAGTTGGCAATAGGTGCGCATTCTCCCTCATTTCGGAGAGCTTGCATTTATGAATACAATGCGCTCACGTTGATTGTACTCAGGAGACCATCAGCCTTTCATTCATCGTTGAGCAACTTCTGGCAAATGGCAGCCTCGACCTTGATCAGGGCATAATATTTTACGATGTGTATACAGCTCTGCGACGTACGCGCCGCGTATGCCAATGTCCGGCGAGCTCGGCGACTACCCTGTCATGTCGTCGGTGCGTTCTCCGCTATGGCCTATCTTGTGAGCGCTGAGGTGCGCGATCTGCGGTGTATCCTACTCGTCCTTTATGCCCCGAGTCCCCTCGATGGCGCCATCTCTTCAACCGATTATCCCTGCTGTCTTTGCGATAACGCCTCCCGCGGCTGGTACCCCGCGGACTCCCACGGACAGCACTGGAACGGAAAGTCGATGATCCATGTACAAATCTGTCACAACCCTGGACGATGTACGCGTCTTTTCAGTCAAACCTATAACCGGTCTCTACTCAATAGCGAGCCGAGCTCTTCGATGTCGACGCTTGTCTAGTACTTTTCGATGTCCACGGATCCTCTCCTAAGCACACATTGCTATCAGTCATACCCACATATCACCGTACCCCCGTCTCTCACGATATCCGCTGGAATCCCACTTGAACTATGTCCGTTCGATAGAGAAGCGAAAAGAACTCGTTCGAAACTTGAAAGTGCAATGTACATAGGGCCGTTCACCGTGGATTGCCTTGCATGGATACACAGATCCATGGATTGTGTACCACTACGATTGCTGCGCCGAGGTCCTCGATCAAGATGAGCTGTTCGGGCACTCGGGGATGTACCATACGGACTTCGTATGCCCGAGCCCTTTCTACTATATGTACAGCCGTTTATACGGCGAGCCGCATTCCCATAAGTATCCTGCATCAATATGACCGCGCCCAAGAAATTGATCCTCGTTATCGGTGCCACGGGCGCACAAGGCTCGCATGTCGTTGATAGTCTCCTGCAGCTCGCCGCGAATGGATCCCCGTCCCCGTACACAGTCCGGGCATTCACGCGCAACGCCAAAGGGAAGCGCGCAGAGGGGCTCGCTGCGAAGGGCGCCGAGTTGTACGAAGGTGTGCCGCAAAGCGGTCTACGCACGCGAACGTACGCTTATCACATGCCTCCCATCCCTCCCTAGGATCCTTCATGGACTTCGCCACCGTCCTCGCGGCGCTCGACGGCGTCTACGGCGTGTTCGCGTGCACAGACGGCTTCACCGTCGGCGACGCCAAAGAGACCTACGCAGGGATGCGCATCTTCGAGATGGCGAAACACGCAGCGAGGCAGAAAGGTGTGCTGAAGCATTTCATATGGAGCAGCACGCCGTACTCGACCGCGCTCGGCGGATACGACCCCATGTATAATGCGGCACACAACGACTCGAAGGCGCGGGTCACTGCGTGGCTGAAGTCGCAGCCCTCTGAAGAGCATGGGCTGGCGTGGACGTCGCTCAGTATGGGCATCTACATGGACATGCTCAAGCTCGTGAGTTTTGAGATATATTTCACCCGCAAATAAAGCTGGATTCTCACTCACGCAGTATATGATCGGCCCCATGAACGTCCGCGCCGACGGTACACGCGTCTTCGCCAACCCGCTCAACGAAGGTCCCATCGCAGTAATCGCGCTGGAGGACCTCGGCTTCTGGGTCCGCTACTCCCTCGACAACCGCGCCCTCTCGTCCGGAAAAGATTTTCAGATCGCGTCGGACTGGGTATCTTACCACACGCTCCCCGAGATATTCACCCGAGCCACAGGCCTCCCTGCTATTTACAAGCCATTATCGATCGACGAATGGTTCAGCTACTTCACGAATCACGATAAACCCCTCGCAAACGAGCGGGCGGAGCTGGATGGCCCGGGCGACGTCAGTTGGGTGCAGAACTTTACATGCTGGTGGCATTGGTGGCGCGATTCGTCGAAGCTGTGGCCCGTCGACATGGAGTGGATCCGCAGCGTCCACCCGGGGTCACTGACGGTGGAGGCGTTCTTCAGAAAGGAGGTCGAGAATGGATGGAAAGGACGTCTAGATCCGAGCGTTCTCAAGAATGCCGAGGATGGGAAGGGTGCTAATGCGAATTGGGCGAAGATGGCAAAGCTATGAAGCTGAATGATGAGCCGCTGTAGGTATCAATGGTCAGTACTGCATCAATTAGTACGACGCGCACCAGCCGGGGGAGTTCCATGCTCAGGAAATATGTCGACAAGGAAGAACGCCAACTGAAATATATGCTGCAATTCACGACAAAGCAGACCCGCACTGGCCACGCGTACAAGAATTGGTAGATGATGGTGATTATAAAGTGACACCGTAGACGCCCTCCGCGGCGAGGGCCTGCAGGCCCTTCTCAGTCGTCTCGAGGGAGATGTGCGAGGACGCCTCGCTTGCCCCCCGGACAGGCACGTCATTGGGAAGACCATTTTCTGGGAGTGTAGCATTGGGCCACGGCGTGAGGGCACCTGTATCGGGCGCAGGTTCCGGGTAGTCGGGGGCGGGGGAATCGCGGTAGCCTTCCGGAAGGGGGGTAAGGCAAGAAGACACAGACAACGCCTCCGACGCGCTGGAGTCATCATCATGAGTGGGAGGCTTGATTTTTGGCGGCTTCCGTCCGATGTAGCTGCGAACGGTAGATATCTGCGAGGGATCCATCTTCTCCTTGCCCTTGCCCTTTCTTTTCTTCGCCTGGTGCTCCTGACCGGGAGCATAGAACTGCTTTCCACGAGCGCCCGCAGGAAGTCCCCAACCTCGTTGCACTTGGCCAACCCAGACGCGTCGTCGTGGTTTCGCATGAGAATGTGTGGGCGGAGCTTGCGGAGGATGACTAGATACACTCCGCGATGGCCCAGCTATAGGACTAATGGGCTGGGCTCGCTGAGGGTGGCTGAAGATACTCGACGAGTCTGCCGCAATGTCTCCTAGCACTCCCATGGGCTCGCCATCCATGCCATATACCGTACTGAAGTACACGCCAGCACCGCTGGTTTCCGGATCCGCAGTAGCCGGGATGAACGTCCGCGCCGGTTCCGGCTGCATATCGAACGCAGGGGGGCTAGAGGCAGCAGACGCCGCGTCGTTCAGATGACTTTCGATGTCGCCCAACGGCTCGTAGCCATGCGCTTGGCGCCAACCACCCTCGATCTCGCGAACGTATGTTTCTCCGCGCTTGCCTGCGCACGAGGAGCAGTTGCAATCGTCTCGACAAACTGGACAAACAAAGTCCTCCGCATGTCTGTTGAATCTGACATCCGGATATCTAATACAAGGAGGTAGGTGGTTTGTGGATTAGTCCTGTTCAAACAGACGGCGAAAACGAAAGCCAAAAAATCACCTCTTCAAGACACACCGTACACAAAACTTCCTGTCGCAGATAGTGCCGTCGGCCTTGATGTTGCTGCAGCTCATCTTGAGGTATTCGTTCTGGCTGCGACAGTGATGGCACCATTCGATGACGCCCCATCGAGGAAAGACCATGCGCCCGCGAGCCGCTTGTTTGCCGGCAGGTGCCATAGTAGACTTAGCCTTCACACCAAGTTTCGTCGACGTGCTTGCGATATTCGAGACGGCATTATCCAGTGAGGCCGCAGCCTTCGCGGTAAGAACCCGCGGCCTGGTCGTTTTCCGTTTGTCGGAGATGACAAGTAGACCCCTAGCTAATGCCGCGGTGATGCCCTCGTTTTCAGAATCCGAAGTAGCCATGGGCGAGGTGGAGATGATAGGGTGCGACACACGAACAGTACGACGCGGTGGGTGGGAAGTGCCTCCGATACGACGCCCAGTCTTGGAGGTCGACGCATCGTTATCAGAAAGGGTATGCGGGGGAGGAGAGGGGGACGGTGTCGGGGAATGCGCTAGGGGGCCCGGCGCATTCCCACCACCTAATAATGTTGGGTCAATGGTACCGCCGTATGCCATTGGTTCACCGTCATCAGCACCCAGGGAATCGCCTGGTGGCCAAGACCGCATATAGTCATCATCGTGGAGTGCATCTGCGTCAGCACCTCTTCCACCGAAGAAAGGTCCGTCCTGGTCGTCGTGGAATGGATACATCGCGTGGTCGGAGTGTCTTTGAAAAGGCGTATCGTGCCGACCGTGATCATCCATCGGGAATAAGGAAGACTCTCGAAAGGGCGAGTGGTGCTGGCTCCCTAGTCCGGTATTTGGGTCGTGCATGTTGTGCGCCGAAATACTGTCTGTAATTTCGTTGTACTCGGATTCTTGAGCACTGCCCATGGCGGTCCCGGGGTATACCATGTACTGATCCATTTCCATTTCTTCGTCCCGGGAGACATGACGGGTCGGCGCCGCGGTATGGTGTAAGCGCGACGGCCCTGGCTCCCCAAGGGCCACCGAAGCATTCCGTGACCGAACAGAGCTGTCTTCACGGCCACACGAAGAGGAGGAGTCGACCTCAATTGCATCGTGATACCCACTCCCGCGAGGCGACTGAGGTCGCATACTCCCAGGCAACGACGAGGGAACGCCACTTGCTGAAGGAGGAGCTCCCAATGAGCTATGTGAAGGACCGGGTATTTCGTGGTAAGGCTGGAATATGCATTTTGGCGGAGGCCGCTTGAAATAATGCGCCTTTCCTTTCCCTTTCCTGTCGCCCGTCGGCGGCGGTAAGACACTACGTATATGCCGAGTATTCCTGAGCAGGACTGCGCGCGATGTGGCATATGGCGGCCCGATATCGAAAAGCATCTCCGCGAGCAGCGCGGTCGACTGGGCAAGCGAATTGCCCTTTTTCCGTGGCCGCTTACTCGCATGTGAGCGCTCCCAGTCATCACCATCCGGAGACCGCATTTTCGTGCGTTTCCGTTTCACCGACGCCGACCCGTTATTCTGTAGTGCCGCCGCATTGAGAGCATCGCTGATGGAGGAGGCATGCGTGGCCGTGGACCTCGAGGGCGTGGCTTTGTGTCGCTTCAAAGGTGTTTGCTCAATGATCTCCACGGACGGCGAACGAGGCCGAGGCCGGGAGACTCTCACTTCTGGGCGAGGCGGGCGTGGGGCTACGAACTCTTCCATCTCGGAACCGGGCGGAGGTGTTAGACGCGGAAATGGTTTCATGGGAGCGTAGGACGACCGCCGATTGCCATAGGGGAGTGGAGGTACTTGAACATACATACGATGGCGCGGCGGTCGCACGGGGACGGACGACGGGGGCGAGGTAGATTCGGGGATAGGCGGCGTGCCGAAGAGAGAGTCGCTAGAGCCCAAGGGTGATGACTGAGATGACGGGGAACGGGAAGGCACGGAAGACGTTGCATTGTCCTGTGGTAGATGCTGATGCCAGATTAGGCTTTGTGGATGATTTTCGGCAGCATATCTTACTATCGGTGAAGGGTCGATTGGTATGGACAAAGCAGGAAAACCCTGGGGATGTTCGTGAAGTTCAGTCTGAAGCTGGTATCAATGTCAGCGCCTAATCAAGCAAAACCGAGGGAGAAAGAAAAACTTGCATGCGCTTTCACTCGTCGATCCTGTTTAACGGGGGTAGGCGGTGCGCTGAAGAGAGGGTCATTCGACCCTAAGCATGACGACTGGAGAGACGAAGAGCGGGGAGGCACAGCACGGTCCTGAAAAAATCATAGAATCAGATGCTTCAGAGGTAACTGTACCAATGAATCTTACCAATAGTGAAAGCCGGGCCTGTGGGGAAGCTGATGAAGTCCTAAAGGTTTTGGCCTGGTAGTCGTTTAAATTCAAGGGCTTTTAGCCATAGAGAAAATCATAGGACAAACCTGAAATGTGTCCGCTCGCAAAGTGCCTTTGTCGATCAGTTCTCCGCGGGCATCAGCCACGCTAAAGCCGTCGTGGGCGACATCGTTAGCAAAAGCCCCAGCTTGTAAAGTCTCCTCGTCAACGATTTCGCCTTCTGCGTCTGCCATCGAGCCTAAGTCGTCTTCATCGCAAACTTTGTTCGGATAGCGGTTGTCCAGTGCATCTTCTGGCACATCCTGCCAGATACAAGGAAATTAGCAAAGGCATCGTGAGTATCCATGCTAATTGCAGAGAGAAATGCTCGCACAGATAAAAGATCGGCGACATTTTTCGCGTCAATTGCGTCGTCGAGGTCTGCACTGTGGCCCGTGGCATCATTGGAAGGGCCATACACGTCCCGGGCACTCTCCGCGGTCATCTCTACGTCGGGTTCGCATGAAAGGTAGAGTGATGGAAGTGCCGTGGCCGTGACTTGTTCTTGTCGAGGAGACGATGCGTCAACGTGCGACGGTTTGCTGGAGACGCTTGAGCCGTGTATGCTGCGGGGTGTCGCGTCTGGTAACGCGTCAGCTGTCGATGGGCGCGTCGATGACCCGGGTATGGGCGGTATCGCTGGCGACTGAGTTGTAAGTTGTGTGGGTGTCGATATCTGGCAAATTGTCAGCGTCGAACAAGCCCGTCTCTGTCCTCATCCCTGCTCACATGTTCGTGCGCCCCGCGCGCTGCGGGCGCCAAAGTCGCGACATTAAGGTTGGGCATTACAGTATAATCCAAGAAATTAGTCCCAGGCGCGCGTCCACCGCGCTACCGTGAAACGAGCCGTCGTCAGTACCCATGCGTGACTCGACCGAGCGAAAAACGCGCGCACCTCAGAGTCAGAGCCAGAAACAGGAGCCTCCCCGCGCTGCGTAGATTCCGCCGATATCTGCGCTCCCACCACCGCTCCGTGCGTTTTCGCGTTATAATGCGTATCGTGTCCAAGAAAATGATGTGCAATATGTACAGAGGGCGGGGGTATGGGGCCAGAGATAGAAGGGCGATCGGAAATGGGTTTCTTCATGTGCTGGCCCGTTGGAGTCCCGCCCGAGAGGCTACCGTCCCAGTTCGCGAGCGTCGACGAGTTCCCGGTCATGTCCAGACGACCAGCAGAGAAAAAGAAGATAATCGCAATAAAATAGCAGCTGTTTCATTCAACATCGAAGACGGCGACCTCGAGAGCAAAGAATCGACGCAGTACGCGCCTTCCGAAGTCCGACCAATTTCCGGATCCTCGTGTCAGGTCGTGGCGTTTGGTGGCAGCGGCCAGGCACTGCAAAGTTTCATCGTACAACGGTATTATTGATTACTTTTGTAAAAGAAAACATAGCTTTACAGAGGTACAGTCACAAACAAGGCGAACACAAAACAACACTTCAAAGCGTCCATATCTGTCCGAGCACGCGTCCTCAAACCAGAACGACAGCTCCAAAACCGACAGCCAACGCCAGCACCAGCGCCGCCGGCTGGAAATGAACCGCCATGCCAGCAGAGTTCTTCTTTCCTGAACTGGCGGCAGTGGCAATCGCCGACGCGCCGAGGGGACCAGTCTGAGTACTGGCAACGGTGGCTGCAGACGAAGCCGACATATATCTGCCCGCGAACAGATGAGTGCCCGTATCGTCACTGAGACACTGGGAGAGGCTTACGCGGAACTAGCGGCGCCGGCGTTGCTCTCCAAATCCGCCAGAACAGCGTCGATGACATGGACAACTCCGTTGCTGGCAAGGATATCCGTTCGAACGATCTTGGCCATAGCGGTCCCGCTCATAACATAAGCGCCCGAGGAATTGAAAGTCGTCGTGAGCGGTTCGCCAGCTGCCGTAGTATAGTTGTGCCCTTGCATGAGAATCGGAGAGTACGCAGAGGTCCCGTTGATCACCTAGGCATGACTGTCAGCAGAACACTCTGCTAAACACATAGGAATGCGTACATGGTTTTGCAACACAGACAGAAGGAGCGTCTGGTTCGACATGATGCTCTTGAGCGTGTCTTGGCTTGCCATCACAGCGGCGTCCGTCGGCGCGAAGAGCGTGTATCCATGTGTACTTGCGAGCGTCTGCGGAAGGCCGGACACGCTGCCGACGACGCCGAGGGCGGCGGTAAGGTTGTTGGAAGTCAGGACGTCTACCAAGGGCGCCGGAGGAACGAGAACGCCCGTGATAACATGAAGCGTCAAGTTTTCGTAAGGCATGCTTTCTCCTACGGTTATGTTCCTACACAGAGATGAATAATACACGTAAGAGGGCATACAACGGCATGAAAAAAGGCGGCGTACGACTGGCCAAGCACAGAGGTCGTGCCGTTGGTAGATGTCCACACGAGCACCTGGCTTTTGCCACCCTCAAGCATGACGAGCGACGAGTCGTTGAGCATAGTGCGTCCGATAGTCACGCTAGGCGACATAGCGGCGGCAGCCGCGAAGTTTCCAGGGAGGATGTGGTAGGAAAGGATTTCAGCGAGCGCCGTGACGTTGGACGAGACGTTGGCAGGCACTCCTTTGACTAAAAAAAACAAAATTTAAATCAGGACTCGTAAATGGCTGAAGAAACGCGTCTTCCGGGCCAAAGAACGCGTGAAAAGGATAATGGACGTACAGGCGTCGTCGTTTGGCGCGAACACGGCAAACTGTCCAGTGGGCAGTGCGGCGAGGAGTTCCTGGCCTAGCGTCGTCGAGTTGACTTTGGCAGCGACAGCGGCTAGCTGCGTGAGCCCGGCAGAGCTGAGCGCCTTCGAGAGAGCGGCGACGTAGGTGTCATTCACAGCTGAGTAAACAGTGGGCACGAAGCCCAATGCGAGAGACGCGAGTACGGCGGTGCGCATTTTTCTAGATCGATTGGAGAATAAGGATTAAGTCGTGAAGCGGGAAAGTCGTTGTGGTGGTTGAGAGGAAGAACCTGGAAGAACACGGTCAGGAAAAAAACAGGCTTATATACACTATGGAACCCAGACTGGGTGAGAGTAGCTATGCGACAAAGCTACGTTCGTAGATCACTAGGAAACCAAGCTATACCTAGTGAATCGAAACAGAGCTGGTTTGACCAAGAAAAACTGGGTGAATTTTTTCACTCTGACATTGGGCTACTAGTTGCCATAGCTACGACAGCATTTCCGCGAGAAATGCTGAGTCCATTCGAGGCGCGTTTCCTTGTGCGCCACATCGCAAACAAGGATCAACCACAACCTCGCGACCACGGCACCGTCCTGGCGACCGCGTTCTTGCTCTCAACCACGACCACCTCGCACATCCTCCTCGGAACAGGCATTCGGATACGCAAGATCCATAACCCTCTCGTCATTGTCTTTCTAGGTCTCACTACGGCGGCCGCGTGCACTCCAGTGCGCTTTGGACCCAGGGCTCTCAGAGGCGCGGTGTTGATTTGAACGACGAAGACTGGCTGCTGGCGCGCAACAACAAATTTTTATTCCATTCACCTGTCGTCAAATGATTCTCGGCCATCCCCCACCCCTGGTTACTACGGCCGTAGATTGGTACGACAGTGTGAGGCTGAAAGATGTCGTGAAGTCACGGTGCAGGTACGCGAGCTCAGCCTGTGCGGACATTGTTGGCTTTACTCACGAATGATTCTAGCTGTCTCAAGTCTACGTAACACTTTTTAGTGAGTCTCTAATATTGTCTAGACCGAAGGTGCGTTCATTACGCTCTCCATACCTCGTCGACTTACTTACTCATGTCCCGAACATGCCAGGCAATTCTCCATATGCGCAGGTCAATTGGATTGTCATATACGGTACGAGTCACTTTTGGAATACCAGGTTCCCCGGAGCATTCACATGTCCAACAGGCCGTCGGCCTGCACGCGTGCATTCCCTCACATCTGCGCCTCTGGCCCCTCCGCGATGCCGCAAGGTTGGCGACATTGAACAGGGTGAGAGCCTGTGCATAGCGGGTGCATGAATTCCTCGCTCATGAGCTCTCGGCGCGAACCCCGTTTTCTGCGGTCTCGACGTGCTAGCTGGTCCGCGATGGATGAGCTGACGGAGCAGGTGCACCAATCGATATATCTGGCTGACCGGCGCATCGTGCGTGGGCGCTCGCGTTATCGATCCGCCTTGACCGTGTTCGGCCCCGCGTCGTCGTACCATGTACTATTATATTATCAATTAATCTGATTTTTGCCCTATCTAAATGCATGCAAGCAGCGGTAGTCGCTAAGTGCCGTGGCACAAGCAACTAAGAAACAGAGTGAACTCGAAATCACCAGCTAGTATAGCTAACAAGACGGCGCGGAGCGTACGGAAACAGTGAGTGAAAACGGACATTCAAGGAGCTAAACCCGCTCTGTCCCACATAGTGAGAAATCACTTGTTTGCCTAGTGATTTTTTTGAGTCTGAGTCACTTCGGCTCTGTAGGATAGCTACTGTGTCCCGATGTCAGAGCGACTGCCCTAGCTAAAGTCGCTCTGTCCGGGTCTCATAGTGATACTCGCCGCAAGAGCCGTTTGGAATGCATATACCCGATTCGGACTCGGGATCGACTACCAGTGGAAATCAAGGATGCGCTGTAATTGTGCCAGTGGGCCATGCTATACACCGGTAAAACTGGAGAGAATGAGGGTCGGAAGACTAGAGTCTCTGTGCTTTAGCTGTACGCTCGCTGCATGATGTGCTGCGTAGAATCGTCTCGCTTTTCTTGCGCCAGACTCGAGGACAAGCTTTCAACAAGCCGCAGCCAACATGCCCGATACAAAGCAAGAAGAAAGTGCAGCGCTAATCATTGGGGGGAGAATATGCATCGAGGAAGCGACGGAGGGACCAGTCACCAGATGGTCCGCAGAAAACCAGAGTACATAGATGAGCCACTGCCACGAAGAGTTTCCAGATCACATATTCATAGTCGCAGAGGATATTCCAGAGACAGCATCCATGTAATGGGATTCATAGATCATCAAGATATTCGAGTCCACTCGGACTCTAAGCCATGGTCAACAGCGACGGGAAGAAAACGTGAAGCTTTGAGGGGACGGGGTGGTGGACCAGTCCAAGGAGAGTGACGGGACTATGGGGGATATTCCGGCGGAAATTCCGTACCGGATTCCGGCGGATTCTATGCTTAAGCGAATCCTTTCATACTACGAGGCACTTTGCCTATGTACAAGCATGACGTCTTGGAGGGAAAAATGCTTAAGTGTTTCCCCCAGAGCAATTGCTTAAGCTATACAATGCAATGGTGCTCAAGCAATTTTGTTTAAGCATTTTAGTTGTGGTTGGCTTAAGCAATTGCGGAATCGCTGCCCTTAACGTCAAAGTGATTCGAGGATTGCTTAAGCAGAGGAAATTCGGTAAAAAAATAGGACACATCTGAGCCTCGAACCCAGGGGTTTTGGAGGACAACATACAGTTATCCACCGGCCCGTGATACACTGAAAACTCGTTTTCGCAATTGCACACCGGGGAAGTTGTTTCTCTCAATTTTTTTGTTGTAGATACCATTCAATACACCTCTAGAGGGCCTGTGCAGAAGGATCAAGGGAGAGAACAAAAATTGAACGAGATATTGCTCAAATACGGGTGTATCAGTGACCAGTTGAGCATTGTCTGCACAGCCACCAGGAAACTGTACCAGCTCTCGACAATTTTTTGGGCAGCCAAAATTTGCAGAAAAATGCTAGAATATTGACCAAAGGGTAGTCTCACAGCATGTACATATGTTCAAGATGAAAGAGCAAAGAAAAGTGGTTGAAATTGAGGTGTATCACTCGGCGGTGGTGTCTCAGTGGCCGGTTGATGACTGTACCAGTAATATTCAAGAAACAATTGATCGTAACGACTAAGCTACGGAGGCATACATTCTCAGGGCATGTGGCTAGACTTGTCCCTCCGAATCAGCGAAGAATGGTGGTCGTGACCTCTCCTCGAGCTTTGAACCGTTCGCTTAAGCACCCTACGCAGCGCTCAGCGGTACTAGGGAATGCTTAAGCATGCATGTACCAAGGTAGTTTGCTTAAGCATTTGTCTAACAGCTTGCTTCAGTAGTTTCCGGAGGCATTGCTTAAGCATCAAGTTTTGCACTGCTTAAGCCATTTCCTCAAGTACAAACATCAAAATTGGCCCGCCTCGGTACGTACAGATGCTTAAGCAGTTGACGAGCTCGCTGCTTAAGCACTTTGACCAAATTTTTCCGCCCACCGTTGCTTAAGCACTCGTACGCGTCGCGTCTGCTTAAGCAGAATCGCTTAAGCGATCCGGCAAATCCGGCGGAATCCCGGAATCCGGCGGATATCCCCCATACTCCCGTCTATCTGAGTACAAGTCGTCGGAAACCGGGGGACCGGCGGGACTCCTCCTCGCAAACACGCTTCTCTCCCAATTTGGACTTTCATCAGCAACTTCATTTTGCCTCCGCCCTCCGCCAAGGCTGAGACCGTCTATGACTCAGAACTCTCAGGCTGATTGTCCTTGATGTTTTTTCAACCTGCGGCACTAAAAATTGGGGTACTTGTGGCAGGCAGAATTACGCTTCCACTGGCTTTCGCACACTATCGACTTATCTCTCAGGGCGGCTATGGTGCCATGCACTTCTATCTTCCATCATACGCGCCGAGATTGTTTCGGCACAATGCAACTCGCCGACAAAGTAGTACGGGATCGTAGCTCCCTGCGTTATTATAGGCGTGTACTACTTTTCTCTCTGTCATCCCAAGCACATACTGAGTAGGGTCGACGTTGAACATTGACAGATTGGTGGATCAGCAGAATCTGTCACAACAACGTCAGGCCTGGCTATGACCGGGCTCTATATAATACAAGAAGACTGCATAGTGCACGCAATCGCCTCAGGTATTGTGCAATGCGCAGTGGCTGGAGGCTTGGCATTGCAAACGCTGGCGGAGCATGTCATGGGGCAACCATTAAACTGTTAATCGGGCACCCGAGAGAGTAGGTACATAACGATCTTAAAAGATAATCGGGTCTCCCTGCAGTCCACGCCCTACATACATCGACTTCACCGCCGGCTTTCTAGCTGTCAAGAGGTTCGCCATGGGTGTGTCCCTCACCTTCATTCCTCCCTACACTCGTGTCTAACCAATTTGTTTTGTCACATCTTGTTGCCGCCAACAATTCAGTTGCAGACACGCACACTGTGGATCCTACCCTAAACAAAGCGGTAAAGCCGGAGGGTGTCGAATCTACGTACAGATCACAAGATTTGGGCGAAAAGTCCTCGCAAGACGACCATGCTGTTCATGAGATTGCCGCACAAAACGATGGTCCTGACTCCCTCTTCGTCCACCCCACCGACGAAGAACTAGCAACCCTGCGTAAGGTGTCAGGCAGCATTCCCGCGACGGCATATCTCCTCTGTGTCGTGGAATTCGCGGAGCGCGCCTCATACTACGGCTGCTCCAAGGTCTTCTCCAATTTCATCCAATTCCCGCTCCCCAAGGGTGGAAATGGCGCAGGTGCACCACCTCGAGGCACGCAGGAGACTGCGGGCGCATTAGGCCAGGGCCTGCAGGTGTCCTCGGCACTGACGCTGCTTTTCAAGTTCCTGGCGTACACTGTACCCGTTTTCGGCGGTTGGATCGCCGACGTCAAACTCGGACGGTATACGACGATCTGCATAGGCGTGTTTATCTGCGGTGTCGCGCATATCATTATGATATTCGGGGCATTGCCGACTGTTCTGAAGGCGGGACATGGGATGGCACCCTTCGTCGTCAGCCTTATCGTGCTCGCATTTGGGGCGGGTGCGTCCAAGTTTTAGATAGGGCGTCTAGAAATCTGGTTGATGCTTCGTTTTCAGGTCTGTTCAAGAGCAACATCGCGCCTGTAGTCATTGACCAGTACACGCAACAAAGACCATACGTCAAGACCCTGAAGACCGGGGAGCGCGTTATCGTCGATCCCGAAACAACTGTTCAGCGAATAATGCTCACGTCAGTATCCATGATAGCGTGTTTACTTTGTTCGTACTCAGCGGAACTCACACTTTCTGTCGCAGCTTCTACGCATTGATTAACGTGTTTGTCCAGCAATTTCCCTCGTATACGATGCGGAAACTTATTGTTTACCTTTTGGGCAGAGGGGCATTCTTTGGCCTGGCTACGACATACGCCGAAAAGGACGTAGGGTTTTGGCTGGCATACCTCATCCCGGGTATCATTTACTTCCTTTTGCCTGTCCTCTTGGTTGCGGCGTATAAGCACACGCTCAAGACTGCACCACAAGGAAGTGAGTTAGCCAATACTTTCCGGGTCATCGGCATATCTCTGAAGGAGAGAAAATTCAATCTCGACGCCGCGAAACCCTCGCGCCTTGCGTCCAAGGGTATTAGCGTGCCGTGGAGTGACGGCTTCGTCGAGGACGTCCGTCGCACATTGGTTGCATGCCAAATTTTCCTCTTCTTCCCTGTGTATAACTTGAACGATGGTGGAATCGGAAACATACAGACATCCCAGGTAATTTGCCTCACCTTTTCTGCTCCGTGCGCGTCCAGCAACTACTAAACACTAGGAACAATTTCTAGGGTGCTTCTATGGTGACGAACGGTGAGCAATGTCCATACTTATGGCAATCCATTGTGTTCTCATGCACGATCTATCTAACAGGGGCGCCGAATGACCTGCTTGGAAACTTCAACCCTCTCACCATCATCATAGCTATCCCCATTCTCAACTACGGTGTCTACCCGTAAGTCCGCCTGATCTCCTCATTTTCTTTCCATGACTTACGCGCTCCGCACTCAAGACTCCTGCGACGGTACCGCATTCCGTTCGGGCGTATCTCCCGCATAACTCTCGGCTTCGTCCTCGCCGCCCTGTCCTCCGTCATTGGCGCGATCCTCCAGTGGCGCGTCTACGAGACCTCGCCATGCGGGTACTACGCCACCGACTGCGCCATCGGCGACGGCGTATCCACCGTGTCCATCTGGTGGCAGGTCCCTTTGAACGTCCTCGGCGCGCTCTCCGAGGTCTTCTGCAACGTCACCGCGTACGAGCTCGCGTACGCGCGCTCGCCGCAGAGCATGCGCGGCCTGGTGGTCGCGCTGTTCCTGTTCACGACGGCGATCAGCAGTGCGATCGCTGAGGCGTGCACGCCGTCGCTCAAAGACCCATACCTGATTTGGCCGTTCGTGGCGCCGGCTGTGGCGGGCTTTGTGCTCGCGGTGGTCTTTTACTGGATGTACCGCGACCTGGACAACGACGAGTTTATTAGGGCGGAAATCGCGGAGGAGGTGCCTACGGAAAAGGTCGTCGCTGAGCTGAAGCACCCGGACTCGGATACGCACACCGCGTAGATCGTGACGTTGTACTCTACAACCAAAAATCTCGACATTGTATTCCGTCCCTCGACTGCATAAGTGCCTCAGCAGCCTCTCCAGGTTTCCTTACGGGTCACAGGAAAGCCCCGGTCTCCAAAGTGAATATAAGCATCCTCGACCAAGCGTCAACTAATCTTCTCTCTTCTATGCATGCGGTTCTCCCGCCGGATGTGCGTCGAAGGTAACGTATGTTATTCACAAGTACAAGTAAAAGCCACAAGTGCAGCGTACAGGCATCATCGAAAGCGTGCAAACATGGCGAGCGTAACTAATATGCGGGCAATGCGTAAGTTGAAGTAGTCGGGTATACCGCAGCACCCCGTTTTGAGACAGCAGGGCGTTGTGGGATGATTATCGGAGGTAGGCAGGTTTCGGAGGCAGGCAGAGTTGAAAGCAGGCAGCGAGGGAAAAGCACGATGGAAAGCAATTAGTCGAGTCGGCGCGGGAGCGCGCCGAGGGGTGGCATCCAGTAGCTTTCCTCGCGCACGAGCAGCTCGCTCACGCCTGCGTAGTACGCGATCCAGGCAGTGATGATACCCAGCGCGCCGCCAGCCTGCGGAGAGATAGGTGAGCACCTGGTGCGTACATGTGATGGGAACGTGGATATACGTACGCGGTTGACGCTGGCGCTCCCCGTGAACGATCCGACGCCGAGGATGAGGAACGTGAGGGCAAGGAAGAACAGCAGGAGTATGAACGTGATGTTCCGCCTGATCGCGCCAATTCTGGTTGGGGCGGGAGCGACGGGCGTCAATACTGCACTGATGCGGGAGCAGGGAGTGACTCACAGGAGCAGACTCGTGAAAACGAACCAGATCTCGAGGTATATTCCGATCGCGTTGTCCAGCTCCTGCTTCGTCGCGTAGGCAGTCGCGATCCCGGACGAGGGGATCAGAATTGTGGCGTATGACATCCAGAAAGCGCCGTAAGATACGAATGCTACGAGAATGGAAAGCTACGGTTAGCACATGAACAAAGCCAAGTCGGACTGACGAGAAAGATAGTGCATATCGTCTGTCTACGATGTCAAGATGGGGTATCCAGTCTGCGCCGCATAACACGAGACAGGCACGATAAAACGCAAGAGGATGATCGCCGACCATTTTTTGCATTTCCCCGCATTACGTCACCATTTCCGCGCAACCAATTGTGCGAGAAAAGACCCCGACGCGGATTGGGCAGAAGAGATGGGAGAAAGGGAGCACCACAGCACCATCCAGGAACACACAAGGCCCGTGTCCTGGATGGTGAGCGGTTCCCCCACGCCAGTTGATATGTTGAGAACAAGAAAGATTGGGGCACTCACCAGTTCCACCAAACTGGTTGCCGCGCGGGAACTCCCACATACCTGCGAGCAGCTGGGCGAGGCCTCCTGTGAAGAGCGCCATGCCGACGATGACATTGGGCGTCGAGACACCGTGCGCGCCTACGTTGTAGAGCGAGAGCATGAATGTGGTCGACGCGAAAGAGAACAGGCCGCTGTGAACAATAGACTCAGCGACGCGACGCGACTTGTAGGAAAAGGAGCGCGTACAGGGCACCTGGGTTGCCGATACCGGTAGGGCGCGGTGTGTGGCTGATCGGCGTGAAGCCGTGCTGGCCGTTGTATGCAGCTTGGGCGGGCGGTGTGGCGTTCACCGTCGCCGACTGGCTGGACTGTCCTTTCTCCATGTCCGACATTGTGCACGATTAGGTAGAACTGGCGCGTAAATCGGTGGTGGGTGGGAGAAAGGGAGAGGCACGAGTGTAAAACATGGGGCGACGAGGATACTTATACTCCCGCACACATGGGTGGGCCCTTGTCCTTCTAAAGTTTAGAATAGGATTGGGGTTCGAAGTTTCGGACGATCATTAATGATGTTCCCGTGGGTGAGAAGATGGAGAATGCTAACCTGCGAAGGACATAAGGCAGTCAGATGATACCCCGCAATTGCTCCGCGTGAAGAGGTCCAGTGAACAGATAAATGAGCACGGGTTTGCGCGCCCGCTTGATTTTGCTGCGTCGGTCGCGTCACATTGGCAAAATGTACCGCAGAAAAAGCACGATCTGAGATACATGAAAACCAGAGAGCAGAGAGCGTTTGCGAAGGAGGTGACCTATGCTCCGATGGGGAACGGAGATAGACACGTATGCGTACCCTCGAAGCTACCTTGCCGCTAGGCCATCCATGATAACCAGAGCGCCTAAGTACCATCGAGGACACGGTGTGCTTCAGCCAATCATGGCGCAGTTTTCGCGGGATAGGTCATCACCGAGGACGAGGGCCGAACTGAGGCCAAAAGAAATCGAGAACGGGCGTCACGTAGAGTTCGAACTCGCTTCAAGAGCAATTATCGCGTACATATGTAGCATCTTTCTGCACAGCGTCCCGCAAACTACGAGAGTGCTAGTAGCGTATGGAATGGTAACGAAGCATGCTTGGACGTGGACCGCGGTAGAGTTCAGCTGAGAAGAAACGCTGCCGCCGCCACTCTTTGGTGCGGGTCGGGAGTCGGCACGTTTCCTAGCTGTTTTTACCACCATGATCCATCTGCAATCGTTAAATAAGTAGAGCTCAACGTTCAACGCTCGACTGCCAGACTGAAACCTACCGCCATCTGCGTGAGCTTAGGTCAAGAGAAACCATATACTGGTAGCAAGATGAGTGCGCTCAGTGCTCGGCGCTGAAGTCACTTTGCGTCCCGGATTTATCGTCGTGCGTATACCGCCATTATCTATTACTGTATATCTGAAATTCACTCTCTGCGCCTTCACCACATAGGATTGATATTGTACATATCCTACTGATAGAGTCAGATAGACTACACGAAACAGTCTGCACTAGAGATTGACTGCTCTTGAGGCACTGCTCGCGGGCGTCCCGTCAATCTTAATATAAACAGGCAATCGTGGTGGTCCTGCCAGTGGGACCTTGGCTCTTGTAGTATGAATCCACTTTCGTCGCGACTATCGACTTTTCTAGCTCTGGACGTCACCTACTGCAGGCAGTGCGCGATTTGGTCCCTTCAATCAATATGAAGTATCGATCGGGACACGTCTACAACGCATTTATACAGCTCCGTTCGTCCACAACGTCGTATTCTGCTTTGCCCACCGCCTTTTCTACACTTCTCTGAAGAACCCTCTCTTCTAGCATGTCTACTGACAGGAGCATGTACAGTACGCTCGGCGCATCCGAGATCGGAGCCTTACTCTCCATGGGCCTGTCCGGTATCGTGGTTGCTCAGGTCTACACATACGCCCGCAGGTTCTCGAACGATCCAGTATGGCTGCGCATCTTTGTGAGTCCTATGTCCTAGTTTCCCCCATCCAGTGTGTCTGACCCTTTTGATCGCCAGGTTTGTGCCATTTCGTGCGTACATCGTTACACCGCACTCCCGCCCTTGTCTTTGTTTGACGAGAACACGCATAGGATATGTGAACTCGCATACACGATTCTCTTGATGATCGCAATGCATGCGATATCGGTGACGGCGGCGGCCCGAATACCAGCGAGCGTGTATATGTGCATGCTCGTCGGTAGCATCACAGGCATCCTCACACAGGTATGGCTGCGCAAGCCCAGCCACTCCATATACCGCGGGGGCGTTCTCGCAAAATTTCTGACATCGTGCGTTAGGTATTCTTCGCGCGCAGGATCTGGATATTGTCCGGAAAACCTTATATCACTTTCGCGTGCTGGGTGCTGGCCGCCTTCCGCCTCGTCTCATCTGTCGTCTCCGCCGTCTCCAGTTTCAGGACAGCGCCAAACTGGGGCGATTACGTGGTCTCCGGTACCAGGACGTTCGTTACCGTGCTGAGCGTGAGCGCTGCGATGGACGTCCTTATCGCCGGATCCCTTTGCTACTATTTCCGCAGGGAGCGTTCGCGGGCCATCCCACGGTGAGCGATTGCGCGCCCATGGTATGATTCGAGCATGAACGAGGACTGATTATGATATTTTGACAGGACGGCTGCCGTGATCGACAAACTCATAGTGTGGACCGTTCGTCAGTGCCCACTTTCGACTGCCGGTCTTTGACATCCTTTCGCTTACGCACCATTCCAGAAACGGGAGTCATGACAAGGCGCGTTTGCGATGGCAAAGTTACACGCTGCCCCACGCCCACGAGACATATACCACCGTCAACAGTTCTGCCTCCATGGCTATTCTGATCCTCGTACGCGACTTAGTTCTGCCCACGAAAACAGATGCCTATGCTAATCTTATTCTTTTAGCTCGTCACAGCTCCGGACAACTGTATGTGTTGTGCCTGCTTTGCTATAGATTCGCGTTCAACCCACATCACAGATGCGTGGCTCGCCGTCCTGATATGTTTCCCCCGATGTAAGCTCAAAAGTCCTCTCGACCTCATCCCAATCTCATGTGGAGTCAACAGTATTCTCAATTTCGCTCCTAACCTCGTGCGTACGTCGTTGCTTCTGCCTGTTCCATCTCACATGCATACTCCAGGCTCAACGCCCGCGCGGCGTTTCGCGAAGACCTCGAAAGTACTTTGCCTATGGAGTCGATCCGCTTCCCGCAAGTCCCTGCGGCGCCCTCGGACATCATGTGTCATGCGGTAGAGGAGCCACGCTATCCCACTGAAGCTTTGTGAGCGGTGTATCGCAGTCCTTGCGCGCGGTGTTCACTGCCAGGATTTCGGGCTTAACGAATCCGGGGACCGGGTCACGTTAAGAGAGGGACACATACTATCCCTTTGTGTATGGAAGCAACGGTCACGCATAACGCGGGGTCCGTTGTGTTGCTAAAATCGCCAATGTAACGCGTAACGGGCCATTTTTCTCAACGGACTATTGCTGTATATAGCAATTTTCTCTCTCCGGCAGCCTTCGGCTGCCTATATATGGTAAGTGTCACGCACTAATCGGGGTGTCGTTGCTAACACCTTGGACGTTCAAAAGTGTCACGCCAGATTCTCTGTTGCTTCCATACACAAAGGGATAGTACAGTGGGTATGCAGACTGCTCACTACGGTATATACATACCCACGAATCGTCCGCATCAGTACTAGTGGTCCACTTAATGTGAAACTACATGCCACAGCTTGAAAATCTCGAAAGCATATAGATACTGTGAGCAATGCGAGCATGGACGATAATCATGTCGAACAGCTATTGTCGACGAAGTCGCAATGGGGAAACCTACCGAAACGGAGGTGTCAACGTCACAATCCCTGGTCATGAGACGCTGATTCAGACACTGACGCTCAAGGACTTCGGAAACTGAGGCGATGGTATAAGTATCCGGTCAAAGCGCTAAGCAAACTCAGAACGCAGGTCGCACGCACGCACGACCTGCTCCCACACGCCCAGCACCTCGCCGCCCAGGATGTCCACCCACCCAAAGTACACCATCATCGGAACGCCGTTCTCGACGTTCACGCGCACCGTCACCCTGGGCATGCACCACAAGAACCTGCCTTTCGAGCAGACCCGCGCGCTATTCCACACGGACGCCGCGCGCACGGGCCACCCGTTCGGGTTCCTGCCCAGCCTCATCGTCCACCGTGACGGTGCGCGGGACGTGGCGCTGTGCGAGACGCAGGCGATCGTGCGCTATCTCGACAGGATCGCGCCGGAGCCCAGCCTACAGATCGCGGACGGGGACGGGGGCGCGCCGCTCGCCGAGAAGATGTGGGAGTTTGTTAGTTTGACGGCGTCGTTCGGTGTGCCATCTTGCTCCCAACATCCGTGACGATGTACTGACTGGAATGCGCGTCACGCAGGATTCCCGGCCGTCGAAGTGGGCGTGGTGAAAAAGCGCGTCGCGGCGACCGATGAGGGTGTGTTATCCGACGCAGAGATACGGGGGCAGATCCAGGACGGGGTGGCGGAGCTCAAGAATTTCCTGGCGGTCGCGGAATCGCTCATGGCCCCCGAGGGCTACGTTTTCGGGGAGAAGCTGAGCTGGGCAGATTTCTATTTGTTCCCGCTATTGGCGGACCTGCAGGCAATACCGGAGGGCGAGGTACTTAGCGAGAGGATGCGGGGCTGGCTGGCGAGGATGGAGGGTTTGGAGGCTGTCAAAGCAACTACCCCGGGTACATTATCTGCTGGCGCGAGACCTCCATGAGTTGATGTGGGCAGCAGACGAAGTAGTAAATTCCGGGACTGCGTTCAATGTCAATGGCGAAGGGAATACAACAAACACTGAAATTCAGCAAAAACTGATGGAGGAGGACACTAGGACAGGAGTAGGAGGTCGGAGAGGTCGGTCCTCTGAGGTCGAGGGCTTGTTTGGTGTTGTTTGGAGTTGATGGTATATATGGACGCGGCTTGCGACTGCATGTACAAGGTCTTCAACATCTCGATACTTTTATCGATTTATCTCCCACTCGTTTGGTTTTCTCGTCGTCTGAGTCCTCCCTCAGGCCTCAGGCCTCAGGCCTCAGTCTGCACTGCTCCACTGAATTGAATGGTCTGTCTGAACGACGCACTGTCCCTGTTTATTCACTCCTCGTTCGACTGCTGCCACCGCACGAGGAGTTGCTAATGCTAGGGAATATTGAGCTCTCAATCAGGAGGCGTTATTTCGGTCACTCTCACTTGCTGTATTTGAACTGGGAGTGGCCCTACGAGACGCTTCACATTCACTTTTGTTATCGTTATAGACTTTTGCGATGTATATATGTCGGACGCCATCATACTAGTGCGGTCCAGCGGTCGTCGGCGGAATATCGACCCTCGAACTTTGCGTTTCTCCGCGTCGAGCCTCTCGACGTAACCATCCATCAGGAACGAGGCGTTTGGAAGCTGCGAACGCCAGTTGAGTACGGTGGATGCCGCCCATCCAGCCGCCGGCTCGGGCGCGATGGTGACGTCCGGTCTCCGAGCTGAGCTTCGACTCTCACCACTGCCCCGAGCATTCATAGTAAGGCTTGGGGCATAGTGCTCTCTTCCATTCCTTTCCGCTATCCTCTACCTCAGTTCCTACCCTGATTTTTCTTCGCAATGGGCGCTTTCGACGCGAGCCTTGGAGCTCTGGAGATTGGCATTCTAATATCTATCTTTCTGTTCGGTACGGTGGTTCCTGGTGACAACACGTCTATCATTGACGTTTCGCAGGTATGGTCACCGTGCAGACATATATCTACTATCGCAATTTTGCGGAGGATCCCCGGTGGATGAAGGTCATGGTGCGGTGTCCTTCACGGAGCCCCGAAACACGCTAACGCTTGTGTCCACGCATTTGTGCACGATGACATAGGTGGCATCTATATGGTACATCTACTCCCTCGAAAGTGCGAGTACATGGATTGTGTGCTGAATTTCTCCCAGGGCGCTCGAACTTGGCCATTCCATAGCAGTGGCCCACACTCTTTATATCATAACAGTCTCCGATTTCGGCAACACACGGAACCTAGCCTACCCGCCCAAGAGCCTCTTTGCATCGTCTCTGCTGAGCGGGATAATAACGCCCGTCGTTCAAGTATGTTCCCCCAATCTAGGTCAATACTCAAATCTTACCGTACTATGCACCTCCCGCCTCAAATATAGGCCTTCTTTGCGCACCGACTACACCAGATATCCCGGAAGCTGTGGATTGCTATCGTATGCTGGTTCCTGCTGTTTCTACGCTGTCTCTCGATCATCGGCCTCAGCACGACGGGCATCATCTCGAACGATCTGGTTGCATACGAGAAGAAAAACGGGTGGCTGATAGTCACGGTGTTGACCACCGGCGCAGCTGCCGACATCGTCATTTCGGGCTCGTTATGCTATTTCCTGCTCAAAAACAGATCACAGTCATTCAATGAGTACGTTTTCGCCTTATGGACAGACGGTGGAACTTACCAAGTGAACGCCTTGTGCAACAGCACTGTTGTATTGATAGACCGCCTGATCGCGCTGACGCTCCGTAAGTTTGTCCCAAACCACGGTGACTCATGTCCCAAGCTTACTAGCCACATAGAAACGAGTCTCCTCACATGGTATGGTTTTCATTCTCATCTGCATGCCACAATCGACGTCATCTGTATGCAGTTTGACAACTCTTGCGATGCTTATATGTGTACGTGCTCGTGCCTGTATGCCAACTATATAACTAACACCTCATTGTTCAGTACCTCTCAATGGCGTCAAATGGTCAGCTGTAGCACATAGCGGACATGACTGCAGACTTACCTGTCAACTGTCCTCCACAGATGCGTGGATAGCGCTTTACGTTGTCATATCTCGGAGTGAGCCATCACCCTCAAATATCGGGGACATCATCTAATAACATGCGCAGTATTTTCGAACTCGCTGCTCGCCTCGTGAGTACACCGTTCTCTTCCCGCGAGGTCGTGCCGTTCTGATAGCGCGTGCTACACCAGGCTCAACGCGCGCGTTGACCTTCGTGAGATTGAAAAACATACGGTCTCCGGCAACCGCTCACGAGCAAGGAGAAGCGCGCGCATGTCGGCTTCCGTCCCCATGGTGCAGTCCGCATCCGCCTTTTTTCATACAAGAGCCACATATTGATTGGACACGCAGTTTGAACCAATAGGCGCCGAGATGCAGAAGTCGCGTACACCGCCGCGGCTGATAGATAGCGACAGCAGTGACCCCACGTTCACGCAGCAGTACAAAATCTCGGGCGAGTGAGTGGTAGTACCCCACCCGTCATCCCGTGGCTTAACACAGACGAAATACAGCACAGAGGAAGGGCGAAGCGAACGACCGTCGGAGGATCCGTCGTGGGCATGAGCGGTGACTCGTGCAAACGGTGCATATTCTGAGGTGCGTCTGCATGGTAATGCTGATCTACCGACGTAGATTGACCCCGTAGGCTCAGTATGTGCTATAAAACGCGCCACCATATCTCCCCATTTGCGCACATCGTGAGTCCTTGCGACCACCACCTCTGCAGTTGACTGCATCGCTGCGGTACGCAGGATAGCTAGCGGGCCCCGTGGTTGCGCGTCACATATATACCGTGCGGTCTAATGTAGATTGAAGAGTAGACTCTCAACCGTTTCGAAATGTATCATTGCCTATATGTATGAGGACGATGCACACACGAAGGATGGATATCCCGTGGTTCAACGTTAACACGCAAAGCATCACTGCTCAAAAAGTGAACCGTTCCCTCTTGACCTGCTCTGCATCTACACCAGCGTCCTGCAACGCCGCCATAGCGGTCTGCACGAATGGCAGCGGTCCACAAATCTGCAGCTCCCGGTCCTTTGCACCGAGCCTCTCGAAGAACTCGCCCCGCGCATCCAGACGCCCCTCATGCACGTGCAGCGCAACGAACGCAGGAAGCGGCGAGGGCACAGACACCGCGCAAGGGGTGAACAGATGCACGGCGTACGAGAGGCCAGACGGGGATGCACCCGCAGCCTGCAGGGCATCCGCGACCAGCGCGAGCATGACATCCGGCTCGCGCGTCGACAGCACGAGCACGACGTCCCACAGGCCGTACGTGCGCGCCGCGAGGCCCGCGACGTGGCGCGTCAGGCTCAAGAAAGGCGTCACGCCGATCCCGCCCGCCATCCACAGCAACCGCCGCCCGCCGTCACACGCCGCGATCGGTTCCGGCGCAGGAATGTCCCCGCCGATCCCACGCAGCTTCACGGTGAGTTCGAGCTCAGACAGGTCAGCCCTCCCGTCGAAGGATGCGTGGGACGCGGCGATTCCGTATAGGAGGGGCGTGACGAGCCCAGTGCGGACGACGCGCGTGGTGATCGAGAACGTGCGGGGGTCCGCGCGGGTGGGGTTGACGGTGACGGTCCACGTCCGCACGCAGTCGTCCCGCGTCGTGCTAGTGTGGTGCGCCCAGTCGAGGAGCGCGGGCGCGCGCACACGCACGAGCTCGCCGAGGTCCAGCACGACACTCTGGCCCGGGCGCACATCCACGGCGCGGGAGGCGGTGAATGTGTACGTCGCGAGCGTCGCGTCATGGATCTGCGCGCGGACGAGCGTCGCGGGGCTGTCATCCCCGGATGCAGCAGGCGACGACTCTTCGGCGAGGAAGTGCACGGGCGGGCTGTACGGGCTCGGCTCTACGTCGGTGTGCGGGGCCTGGCGGAAGGGGAGCGCGGCGGAGACGAATGCGTAGCCTGTGGCGCGGATGGTTGTTACGACGTTCATGGAGGGCATTAGCGACTGCGCTGCGCTCCCGAAGAGAGTTTCAGCTGTGCCAGTGATATACAAAATGGAGCCCGTTGTGAACGAGGGGAAGACGAGGCCCGCAAGAGGGGTGACATGGATGTTCCCAAGGGAGCTCATGATCCTGTTTCCTGCGCGACCGGTGAGTGAAATGGACTGTAATTGCAGGTAATTGAGGTCGCACCAGCATAATCGGGGATGACGAGGGTGCGGCCGTCCGTTGGGAGCACGCGTATGAAGCCGGGGCGTCCGCCGCGATGATTGGTGCCAACATGAGAAGGGCATTTTACCGCGTCTTCTGGTCGGGCTACGTATGAGGTTGCGAGATATGCAGTATCGGCTGCATGTATGAATTCGATCAGGTCGTCTGGTAGTCGTTGTTCAGAAGACATGTCCAAGTTGCGATGAATGAGACGAGGCGACGTCTCAGGGAAGGGTGTGAGCGTGCGAACGTTAATGTATTTTGGGCAATTTCTGCAAGCAACGATGAGACGGAGCAGGCATTTCTTGCCTAGCGGGAAGCTCACCCTAAAGCCTGATTGACGGTCAACTGCAGCGAGAGGTGTTTTCCGCGTATCGATGCATCGGAAACATGGCCGCCAAATTTATTTCTTCTGCGAGTGGAAGTTTCAACACCTACACCGCTCACAAGCACGTTTTTTCGCCTCGTGAAGCCGCGTAGATTGTCGACGATTGGGTCTCCGTCCCACACCCTCGCCTCGATCTCCAGGATTTTATCAGAGGGGCTATTGATAAAGCCCCGGTCGCCATTTGGGGCGGCGAGCAGGGATGCCCACGGCCTGCCTTGATCGTCTAGAGTAGTCACGGGCAGAAAATACAAACGCGAGGTGTGGAAAACCCGGTGCTGCTCAGGGAGCCTGTTGACGACGGCAGCGAGAGGAACGTGACTGGGGAGGTTCATCATGCTTTGGACGGCTTTTTCACCAGGGTGCCAGTCCTGGAGCGCTTGTGCTGAGGTCGACGAGGACATGGTGCCGGTGGTGACCTGACTGTCATTTCGTCCCTCCGCTCTTAAAACAAGGCGTTAGCTTCTTCCACCGACTCGGACGACGTTAGTCTCCCTGTGCAGACGAGACAATTCATTCAACCTCACGGGCTCGGATATTCTTGTCTGACGTCTGCTTTCTATAAGGGGGGTCTTGTCAATAGGTCCATCAGCCGAAGCTCGGCATATCACGTGCGATACCGAACGCGTCCTCGTCGCGTCCTCGTCGCAATTCTCTACGCGGTGTTGTAGCACTCATTCCACAGCCAAAAACATATTGTATTCATCTCTGAGCACAAACAGAATAACATTACTATGGATATACCCAATTTAGTACGCTTTTAGCAGCAGAAAAGCAGCCTATGCGTGCTTTGTCCTCTGTAACCTTGACTTAAAATTCCTGCCAGCGTATATGTACAGCATGTATCCAGAAAGACGACCTTAAAAGAGTCTGCGAGACTCGTGGGGCGCTTTATATGAGAATACAAGGCATCATGGAAAGAGGATTAATGTTGATCTGTAATAGATGAGCCGAATAATCGTACCGTTATGTTGTGCTGGACGGCCCCGACGCACTGGTGTAAAGCGGCTCAGCAAACGACGGCGCTGCGGACAACTGCAGGTGATCTACTCACTTCACGCCGTACGATCTGTAAACGCGCCTATGCGAGGAATGCGAAGATATCCAAATTGAGGGCCCCGAAGGCGTGTAATGCAAGCATACGGCGAAAGGATGCGGCTAGACGTTGACGGACTTGGTGGGAAATCGATAGGACGGCCTCAGAGGAGGGCGAGGGCAAGAAACTTAGGAAGAGTGTGTGTAAAGTCCGTCGTCGTCGACAAAACGTCGCTCAGTATCAGCACTGACGCGTAAATGAAGATCAGTGAAAATTTGTTGATAAGGCTTCAAAAATTTAGTGATAATTCAAACTCAGATGTAGCCAAGTCACAATTTGATTACGATTCGATTACAAGTGGTTTAAGCTCCGATTGAAAATCGACCTATCGACAAGCCCCCCGCGTCTGAACGTAGGCTAGACGACGTATGACTATGCTCACCAAATGCTCGCTGAGAAAAACGAGGACACGTCAACGAGTCGAGCACGCAATAACGTGCGACGTTGGGCAGTGTACCGGTCACGGACACGACCTTATAGGATCCATTCTCGTGATTTGCTGAGGAACAAGTGGTTATACCGGCCACCTGTCTATTAGCAGTGAAACGGTGCCCTTCCAAGTAGAAATGGGGATATCGATGAATATCCGAACAAGAAGAGTGGGCGCGCGTTGTACGAGTTCAAGTCGTTGTACGATGCAACGTTGGCCGACGCCGGACGATTGCCGGACGATGTGTCCTGTGGCGGCAAATGTGGCGGCTATAGTGCTGCAGAGCGTTGTGTGACTTGCTTCCTGCTTTCACCCGACTTTTGTGGTCCTTCGAACGCTAGCCTCGAGCAGTGCAATTGAAGCATCGGCTATGACTGTAGGCATGGTAAGCATTATAGGTAGAAAGATTGAAAACGCTAATGGGATCGGGAGTAGGTTTGAATCAAGGCTGCCAGCCGTTCAGCAACTGCCAAAACAGCTGGCCAATGCGTCCGGCCAACGCCAGGCCAAGATCCTACACAATGCCGTAAAGGCAGGTCCTGTCCACACGAAGTTGCGCTAATGAACAATAGACAATAGGATTGCGGCTCGATTCGCAGGCCACCCTTTAGCAATTGTGTGACAGTGCGACCCTGAGCGGCCACCCACCGAACGCGGGGCACCATCGTCGGTCGCCTATAAAATGCAGCCTCCGATGACCTGGGGCAAGACATCGACACACGCCCCACATCCTCTGTACAACCAAAACCCCCCGCCCATCCACCTAATAATCCCAAGAAAACTGAAGAAAATGTCTCTTGCTCTCTCCCCGCGCATCGAAAACTCCCCCGACTACGAGGCATCTGGCATGTCTTCTAGCTTCCTGGACCTGAGCCCGCGCCCGGAGGATGGCTTCCCCCACCGCGCGAGCGACGCGACCACCTCATCCGACAACGCCGCCAAGAAATTCTTCGGCAACCTCTTCAAGCCGCTCCTCCGGCGCCAGGCAGTGGCGCCGCACGGGGAGCGCACCGCACTGCTGGGCCGGCACAGCGAGAACGACCAGGAGCGCCTCCGCGAGTTCGTTCGCGCCAGCGTCCGCTTCAGCCAGCACACCGCGCGCCAGGGCCCGGCGCACGCGAAAGATATTCACTGGGACGACCCCGAGGTCGCGTTCTACGCACTGGACAAGGAGGTCGGCGTCGAGTTCACCGATCCATTCGGCGCGCCCGGGGCCAGCCCGACGTTCACTGTCACCTTCGAGGAGCCGACCAGCCCGACCACCACCAAATCAATGTCAGACCTCCGCCAGACGCGCAACAGACAGGCATCGAAGAACAAGACGCTGCAGATCCTGGGGCCCGAGGCATCCATCGCCGTCGCAGACTCCTTCAGCCCGCCAGGCAGCCCGCTTAGCCCGTCCTCGCCCCGGAGTCTGCGCCGCACGAAAGCCGCCTCCCGCATGAAGACGCTGCAGCTGCTCGGGCCCGAGGCCACCGCCGCCATCGAGGACGCGCTCACCCCGCTGCCGACGCCCGCGCCGATAGAGCCCGCCACGCCACACAGCCCCGTCCCCGAGGTGCCGGAGCACCTCAGGCTCCAGCGGCGCGCGCGCAAGACCCTGCAGATTTTGGGGCCGGAGGCGACCGCTGCTGTCGCGGATGTGTTCAGCCCGCCTGCCAGTCCAGTTATGGGGTGCGCGGACGCGCTGAAGATCGACCGCCGTGCGCGCTGGGCCTCCCGGATGAAGACGCTTGAGCTTTTGGGCCCGGAGGCTGGCGACGCCGTCGCAGAGAAATGGGACAAAGAAAATTGTTAATGAAGAACACGACAGGATACGCGATTGGGAGCAGGGCGGCGGGACATGCATGTATATCTAGGGCTTATGATCTAATATGACCTAGCACGAATTCTATGTGTACGACTATAAATGGCCGTCTAAGTAAGTGTATATGAAACTGAATAAGAACCTGTCCAACATCAATGTCGTCGAGATCGTGAATATCGTTACTAGCGGCCTCCATCCAAAGTCCCAGAGAACAACTAGAATAACAACTGAAGGGTGTACGCTGTCAACGCGACCATGGAGATAAACATGAGGATATACTGCGGGATGAGGAAGGCGGAAAGGTGCTCGGCGCTGCCAGTGCCCGAGTACACCTGCGTCAGGAAGACCTGTGTGGTGGCAGTTGGCAAGCACGAGAAAAATCTACCGTGAAAGAACGTTAGCGAGCACATTCCGAGACACCCGGTGAAAGCACCCACATGCACACGAAACGCAGCACTTTATCCTCCACATCAATCACCCCAACCTTGACCAGGCCCTCGCAGATGAGCACACCCAATACCGGCATGATCAGTGTCTTCCCGACGGCAAGCGCCGAGATCGCGCCGAGCGGCAGCGAGCCCCACTGGTTTCGCGGGACGTTCAGGCGCGCGAGCGCCGAACCGAGGAGTACGAGCCCCAGCGGGACGGACGCCGCGCCGATGAACTGCGTCGTGTCCATGACGAACGCGAGCGGCGGCTGCCCGTCCGGCGCGTTCGGGATGTGCGTGCCCGGCACGTCCGCGACGAATAACGCCTTCAGCGTCGGCACGAGCGCGATCGGGAACGCGAGGATGATAGAGCTCGACGCGGGCTGCACGAGGGACACGACGAACGTCCGCAGCAGCGCGAGCGCGCTGCCCAGGCGCGTGCGCGGCGCCGGGGACAGCGGTGCCGGGGAGGACACGGTGTGCAACGCGAGAAGAGTGGTTTGTGGGAGGGTGTCACCGACATGGGTTACGGAGGCGGTGGGGGAGACCATGCGGGAGGCGGCGACGTCGGTAGCAGCGGGGGAGCAGACCTGGGAGTGCATGACTTCTGTGGGGACAGCGGTGGTTGCGCCGTCGGCGTAGAAGGAGACGTGTTTCCGCCCGTTCATGGCAAACTGGGCAGGGGAGGGCAGGGGGGACGACGCCTCGTAGCACATTGCTGAGCTCTGGCACATGCCGGCGCCGTCACTCGAGTTCCCCGATTTTTCATCGCGGATGGGAGTTTCGATGTCCTTGGGTTCTGGGAATTCTTTACCCTGTGAACGGTGGCGGGTACGTCGAATAAACTTCATCGGCCAGTTCAGAATGGCCTTCTGCTTTAGACGTAGTTCCTCTCGGATTTCTTCGTCCTCGACTTCAGGTCCACCGTAATCCATGGCAATCCATTTGTGCCCGCCGAGCGGGAACAATGTAACCTGCCGAAGGAAGATCGTCAGGAAATGGAAGGATTATATTTATCGGGCCATTGGGACATACAAAGAATACAAGGATGAATGCCGCAACATATGCAACGGATAAATTCTGGTCATCCACACCACTAAACGGTACGCTTCCCGTTATACTCAAGATGACGCTCGTCGCTGGTTCATACAGTCAACATGCAAACCACGCGAGGGATTGCGATTGGCCACTCACGTATGTCTCCGTAGTTCCCCCAGCCTCCTGCTGTGAGGATGCCGTAACGAAACCGGTGCGGTACCCAGAACAACTGTTTTACAATCCACGCGATGGTTATGCCGATGAGCTCATACAGGATCGCAACAAGTACAAGAGGTCCTATCGAGCAGATAACTCTTGAGCATATTCCACGGCGGCATATTGGAAAAACACTGACCTAATGCTCCGATATTATCAGAAGTGAAGCTGGGTACAATTTTCGAGAACATTAGACATGGTAATGTAACATTCTGGGCAGTCGTTAGCACTAAATCGTACCCAGCATGGACAGGAGCTCACAATAATGATTTGGCCAGCGCCTGCTGACGCCGCCGGGGGAAAGATATCGGCGCGAGTGATAACAAACCCGCATCCCGCACATATGACCCTTGTGCGCATCCGATGTTAGCACGCCCCTTTGACCATGAGCTAGCTCGAATACTCACAACCGTATGAGGGGGCGCAGGGACACCCAAATGAGAGCACCGGCAGACAGCATCGCAGTATGTGGGGGGCGGTATACGCGAAATCATGATAGCGGGGTACCTTATATACGGCCTAGAGACCAGCAAATGGGCGTACCCAAGTCACAATTACATGAACTTTTTTGCGAAAAGTTGGGAATGGAAAGATAGATCTGCAGAGAATACGCCGGCCCGGAAGCCTTGATATGATAGCTTGAGATTAAGTGCGCTGCACGTCTTTTCTTTGACGCGTACGGTGCACTACGTAGGTTTTTGGATAATAAGACGGGCTACAGAGCGGTATGTGTTTTGATGTCTTGACGGTCGATTAGGTACGGAGCAAGAGCCAAGGCTCGACGACGACGACGACGACGAGGGCAATATTTGCTTTTGTTTGTGGCGCTCGCCTCGGAACTATCGGACTGTTTCGATTTGGTTTCGATCGGTGGCTGTCCTGCTTCGAGGTCTTCGGACTCGGAGAATCATCGTGCGCGTATGCTGCTTGCCTCTTGCCATGATCCACATCCTCTTGGCCGGGCTACAAGAGCCTGCGCAAAATCCTTGTAGACCGGAGCTTTCAGTAGCTGACTATGCACAAAAGTTATCTTTTTCTCGGCGGTACGTGTTTGGGTGTCCTTCCCAGGTCCCCGTTTCTCACAGCGTGCCCAAGCAGTGTAACTCGAGGCGTGCTCGAGGCCGCTCGCCGCCCTTCCAACATAAAACCTTGCGGGTTCGGCCGGCTCATGTTTTACACGAGCTGCAGCGCGATGCGTTCTTTTGATACCTTAGAATGATGTGGTAGCGACCACTACGTGCCGTTCACTTACCCAACCTGTCGCTTCAGAAGGAAATATTACGGGAGCGGAGGCGCGTTCCGTCGACGTTGCTCACAAGATCATGGCGGTCAGTGTTACTCCATACACGTCTTAATATCTATGTTAACAATAATCCAGACGCAGTCTCCGCGTACACCAGGCCCGCTGCCTTCAAGCAAGCTTTGAAGTTTGACTGCGTTCGTCGTGGAGTCGGCATATCTTTCAAAACTCCCAAGGCAAAAGGGTGCGTCAAAATTGTTGTCTTCGCGGAAGGTTTCGCGAGGTGTATCTGCCTTGGAGTAGTATATTGCAGAGTGTAATCTTCGGCCGTTGAAGCTGACTATTTTGCCTCGGGGAGCTACTCAGGACCAAACACGGATAACCAATGCCCTACACGCGCACTTCGCCCAACCTCTTCCCCCCGTTTTTCCTCACGAATTTCGGAGGTCTCTACCGACTCGTAGTCATGAGATCTGTGCCCAGCTCTTCATCAGAACGAGCGCTTCGTGTCCATTCTGCAACAAGCGGCCTTCGATCTACACCATCTGATTCCATTTTCCCCGCCGCCTCCCCGACGTCCCCCCGTTTCCACACCTCCGCCCGACGATGATGGCCGAATGGTTCTGGTTCGCTCGGACGAGGAACGGGATGTCACAGCATCAAGTCCCCCCGTTCGCAGGATACGGCCGTTTGCAGTTATGTGCATGCCGATCTCCTAGAAAGCGGCACCCTGCGACGGACACTTATGCAAACGTAGCCCTTTCGATCGTCGCCCTTGCACTCGCATCTGTTGGCACCGCCGCCAAGCACATGTATGTCTTTCCAGCTCTCGTCACTAGCGGCCAGCAATTCGTGGAACCTGTGGGCGGTTATCGCAGGGCTTCACCTGCGGTCAGGGCTCGACGTGCGGATCCTGCATTTCCACCAGTCGTAAATCTAGCAGCACAGTTGCCACTGGCATGATTCGTACGGGTGGGTCGTTGAGTCTGACTCTCATGCATGTCGCAATTCTGTATATGCCTGTCCCCATAGTCGAAGTACATATGGTTTTTACATACTCTATATATATTCCCTTCCGTGCTGGCACTCTCGTGTCCGGTGATAACGTCTCGTTAGGGAGCACGTTCTGTTGTACAGCGCGCCATATTGTGCCATACAGCGCATAGCTTCGTTGAGCGATCCTCCTCCCAGTATCTATCGCATCTGTAACCCGAGGTTCACATGAACTGCCTTCACTTCGGTATAGCTGTAAACATCTTGTCAGACAAGCGAAACAACCCTGAGCAGCAGGCATCTCCATGCTTACTTTGCAAGTGCGTATTCCCCGAGCTCTCGTCCAATTCCAGACTGCTTGAAACCGCCGGTGGGTATGTATGGCTCCGGGAAGTTTGCGCAGTTGACCTGTATCCCAATGAGTGACACTGTGCTTTTATTACCAGTACTAGTGTACGCAAGACTCACCCAGGCGGTACCAGCTTCTATGGCATGGGCGACGCGGATGGCCGTGTTGATGTTCGTGGAGAAGATGGATGAGGCTAAGCCATAGTTGCTGTCGTTGGCCAGCTCTATGGCCTCTACCAAAGCAACCACCGCCCTATGTAAGGGAAAGAGATACGACGGTAAGACTGTATGCACGTACCTTCCTCGGTCTTGAATTTGCTAACGACGGCGACGGGACCAAAGATCTCTTCCCGGACGATCTTCATGTGCGGCTTGCACTCCGTGAAGATGGTAGGCTGAATGAAATATCCCTCCGTCCCGTGTCTGTTGCCTCCGTACTGCACCTTGGCACCTTCGCTCTTTCCGGACTCAATGTATCCGAGAATTTTCTGGGTGGTGGGGATAGCGAGTGAGTGTCAGCATATGCTTACTCGGAGTAAATTGGACACTGACCTCGAATTGCGCCTTCGACGCTTGAGGACCGTGTTTAGTCGCTCCGTCGAATGGGTCGCCAATCGTGATAGCCTCGGAAAAGGCGGTGAACCGCTTGATGAACTCGTCGTAAATCCCCTCCTGCACATACAGTCGAGATGAGGCAGAGCACGCTTGTCCTTGGTTGAGGCTGAACCACGTTGTAATTGTTAGCGTCAGCTGAAGTGAGAGCAAAAATAGGCTCACTAAATCCCATGCCCGGTCCAGGGTATGACGACATCCAAGTCAGCATCGTCTGCATAGAGAGGTATTAGATTCACTCTAACAGTCGTTTCGTGGTCTCATACCAAAGATGATGCTAGGGCTACGAAAGCAATCCGTAACCGTCAGCACGTATCCACTGGGACACAATTATGGGGCAGACCTTTTACCGCCAAGCTCGAGTATCACATTCTTCAAGTTGCTCCTCGCAGCCGCCTCCAGCACTTTCCGTCCCGTGACAGTGCTACCGGTGAAGGCAACTTTGCCGATCCCAGGATGAGTGGTGATAGCATCGCCGACCGTGTGCCCGTAGCCGTTGACAAAGTTCACGACGCCGGGAGGGAACCCCGCCTCGTTGATCAGGCTTGCGATCCGGAGGGTGGTAAGAGGCGTGAGTTCCGAGGGCTTCAGCACGATACAGTTCCCGCACGCGAGCGCGGGCCCGATCTTCCACGAGAGCATCATCACTGCGCTGAGTTAGTTGGTTGTGCGAGGAGAGACACTTGAAATGGACGTGCTGGGGAAGTTCCAGGGGATAATCTGGCCGACGACGCCGATGGGCTCGTGCCTAGTGTAGGCGAGCTTTTTCTCGGTGGTCTGTACCACAGTCAGGATACCTGGAAAGCTCTACTAGGGGAAAGTGCGCACCTCGATGGTCTTGCCTTGGATTTTGTCCGCCCATCCGGCGTAGTACCGGAGAGTAGACACTATTCCGCCAACATCGAACAAACGCGCACTCCTGTACGGCTTGCCTGTCGCATTGAGCGTTAGTTGTCGCTCTGTGTGCCATTCACAGAGGAGCAGGGTAACTGCAAGCATCTACTGACCGACATCGAGTGCCTCAAGGGCAGCCAGTTCATCCCCATTTTGCTCAATCAAGTCCGCGAGCTTGTTCAGCAGTCTCGCACGCCGCGCGCCCGGCGCCCTCAGACCCCATGTACTTTTGTACGCCTTCTTCGCTGCTTGAACGGCAATATCGACGTCCTTCGCGCTTCCGGCGGTGACAGATGTGAGGACATTCCCGTTCGCTGGTCAAATGTAATCAGTGACTCCGAAGCATTTTTATAAGTCGGCAAACATACCGGGGTTGACGACGCTGAATGCGTGGTATGTTCGGTAGCGAGCATAGGATACGAGAGGTCTGAGACTCACTCAATGGTCTCTTTGTCGACAGAATCGACGAATTGTCCATCGATGAAGAGGCCTACATCGAACGAGGACACGCCTTTATACGTTGGAGTGTCGAATTTATAGGTGAATGTTCGCGACATGGTGAGTGACTGTGAAACTGTAGGACGCGGATTGGCACTAAGTTGAAGTTAGGTGTCCCCAATGTTGTGAGCTTCGTCCTTATTATCTGACTCTCATAGTGCCGAGATTCCGGACATGGATGACGAGAGAAGTGCCTCCTTCTATTAACGGGGAGTTGGCACCCATACCTGGACCACGTCCATGTAATATGCTCCTGTGCTCGGGCTTCTGTGAGGATTACGAGCCAGTTAAACGACGGTAAGATGACGACGTACATGTGAAAGAATTCGGAGGGTGCCCCCAATGCCAATGAATCGTGAGAAAGGCGCAGGACAGCATGAAAAAGGAATCAGGAAGGGCGAGAAGAGCGCATCGAAATCCATAATGAGAATATGGGACCCTGGCATACAGAGAGGGGGCCGACAAGCGGAACCTCATGCGGACGATGAAAACATGAGAATCGATAAACATTCAGTGCTTAGAGCACTATCACGCAAGTGAAATCCAGTAGAAGTGTGCATTCGGGCATCGTACCTGTATATCGACGGCATGTATACATCATCATTATAGCTTCGCAGGTAGTTTCAAGCCCTCGTATTGCGGCTGCCGTTTAGGTTTGGCCGTTAACGCTTTGAAGGAAGCGCTCAGATCCCCCGTTTGCAACATCGCCGCATTCCACGCGACGGTGTAGTCCATGTTTTCTGCCACACTGTGGTGCAGGTAGGTGAGCCGCGAGCAGTACATATGAGCAGTTGACAGCGATGAACGTACGAGTGATCCCGGGCGTGCATGAGAAGGTGCTTTGTCCCTAGGACTGCGACGGGACTCTTGCTCGCGATTAATTTCGCGAGACTGAGGGCCTCCTTGACCACCGCGTCTCGACCACCGTCTACGACTTTCGACACCAGACCGAGCTTCTCCGCCTCCACCACAGAGAATGTGCGCGCACTGAGAGCAAGCTCGCGCAAAAGCGACGTGTTGCCGGTTATCTTAGGCAGATGGGCAAGCGAACCTATATCTGCGGCGAGGCCCACATCAACCTCCTGATCAAGCTGTTAGTTGTATCACAGTATTTGAGGCTGTGGTGAATGGGCATGCACCTTGATAGCAAACGTAGCGTCCGAAGAGGCGTATCGGACGTCGCAAGCAGATATAATGTCCACCCCTAGGCCATATACGGGCCCATTGACGGCTACGATGACTGGTATAGGGCAGCGCTCAGGCGCTGCTATGCTATTCTGGAAGGCCTTGACATGCGACCGGAGCTCGAAGGCACGCCGCGCGGGCTCGGGGTGGAGGTTGTTGATATGGTCCAACGCAGTCACTGAGCACTCATTTTAGTCTGGGATTGAAGGTGCAGAGTAGCATTGCAGCGCACGGTCGATTCCCGAGGCAAATATCTTTGGGAGGGCAGACGCAAGCACGATAGCCCGGACGTCGTTGGTGCTCGCAGATATGTTGTCGAACACTTGCCCGTACTGTGTCCAGAACCTGGTCGTATCATGGGTAAGTGACCTGCTGGACTTCCGGAAAGGTTGGTGCCTCACGCTTCGTTGAACGCGTTTACTGGGGCTCTGAGAGACGAGTAACCGTCAGTCTCCTGCGTCCCCACTCAAGCTCGGCCGACTGACCTTGCGAGTTCGACGAGCAGGACGTGCGGCACCGGCTCGGTGACCTTCACGAACTCTGTTGAGAAATTCGACATGCCGGATTCGTATCAGTGTGCAATGGGGTAGGTGCAAGAGAAGGCGGGCGTATATGGAATGGCCATGTAATCTGTACTGACAGAGCTTAGCTGAGAGCGCGGGGTCAACCACATGGGAGTACACGGTAACAGTGAAACCCGGCCGAATAAGTTAACTTTCCATATGATTATGGACCTGCTGTACTTACCCCTCATTTCACATTTACCAGCTGGACGAGCGTTGACACGGTTGACGGTGCGGAAGAATTCCACACCCAGTCTCATGCGTAGGTCAACCGTCGAACTTCACTGGTATACTTGAATACATAGCGCAAGCTGAGATTACATTTTCCAAATCACTGTCCTTTGATGTTTTCCTTCACACTCTCTTCATAGGGAATCCACCCGTCGCGTCCCATTTCCTTCAGGATGGCGGTGCTCCTTGAGTTGTCGATCTGGCTCAGATTGGGCTCGGTGTCCCAAGCATAACTCTCGGGCAGGTCAGTGCGGTCGGGCCGAAGCTTTCGCACTGTGGCCAGAATGCGGTTGAACGTGAAGGGCTCCGCGGCAGCCCAGAGGCGATAACCAGGGGCACCGGTCGACTCGAGCGTGAGCGCTGCGACGTGCAGGCGCGCGGTGTCGCGCACGTCGACGAACCATTCTGCAGAATGTGTGAGGTATGTCAGAGCGGCCGGGGGGAGCTGTAGGGGGCATCACGCACGGGTGGGGAATCCTTTATATCCGTCACCTTTGCCGGCAAGTACAGTCAACGCAAAGTGAGCAGAGCTTTGTGGCTTCAAATCGAGGAACGGTCCCTGATTGTTGTCCGGGAGCACCGCGTTGAACACAAACCCGGGCTGCAATTTCACGTTAGTCAATAGAACGTACAACGTCAGTCAGAAGCAATCGACGCACCTTCTCCTCCTTCACGAATTTCCAGGCCGCTTTCTCCCCCTCGGTCTTGCTCACCGCGTAGACATGGACGCCCTTCAGCGGGTCTTCCTCAGCGCTCGCCACGACCTTCGCGCTGACGTCGTTCCAGCTGTTCTCAGTGAGAGTGTAGGCGACGTTGCGCGCCGGGAATCCGGCGGCGACCGATGACGACGTCAGGACGAATCGCTTCACCGAGGGCGTGGCCGCGGCCGCGCGCAGGATGGAGAGTGTAGTCTTGACCGCGGACCCGACGACCTCGTCCACATTCGTAGACATGCTGACGTCGGCCGCGATGTGTGCGACGCCGGAAACGCCTGGCCAGCTCGGTCAGGAGAGGTCGGGGCGCGGAGAAGGCGTAAACGCACCTTTGATCGCCTCGTTGAATGCCCCGTCGGCGGATATGTCGGGAATTTCCACGACGTCGAGGCGCCCTGCACCATACTCGCGAGTGAACTTGTCTTTCAGGTACGTGGCCTTCGCCGCCGAGCGTGTCGTGCCGCGAACGGTGTACCCTGCTCCGAGGAGCTGGTCCGTTACATGTGCACCGATGTAGCCCGTGAAGCCGGTGACGAGAACGGTCGAGCCCTTGGGGATTACTGTCATTGTGAGGTTGGAGTCTTTGAAGTTACGTCGGATAATTCCAGAGAATTGTTTATGATAATTGCTAGAATATAATAGCACTCACTTATAGAACTGTGCGGATCGCGGAACTTCGTGTAATCTGCTTGAGCGCGTTGTAAGCGTTCAATTTGAATCTGTAAGCACTTCTTCTACATCGTAGGTGGCTCTGTAAGCACGCTGCGAGTTCTGTGAGCTCTGCCAGCTGAAGTTGAGATTGTCTGAATAAACACTTACCAAGCCCGAAGCGCCGTCTAGCGAGTCTTAGTTACACCACCGAGCCTGCACACTGCGCAATACGGTGGCGACGCTACTAGTACGAGATCGGGCGACTGTGCACCCCGTGTCGGTAGAGAATTCGCATCCGAGTCGGATTCAGGTGGTACTTGAGCATGGCTGGACAGTCCCCGGGTCAAGCGCAAGTCGATGACCCCTGTGACCGCTTGAGCAGTTGACTGGACGCTCTTATTCAGCGAGACCGGCTGCTCGAAAATGCCAGGGTGCGCTCGCAAAGAGGACGTAGTGCGATGTCTCTGCAAGTAAGTATAGGGCATAACACTGGTCAAGGGCTGGCATAGAGTGGTAACAAACTGGTAACAAAAATGACCGTAACATGGCAGGCAGTACACTTTCATCCGGCTAGCGTTTGAATCCCGTTCCAGCTTGCCTTCCCAAGTTTTGAACTTCGACTTCGCTCAAATGCACGTCGGTGCCGTTGTACTTCCTCGACGGACTGTGTTTGCTGGCTCTATATGCTCGCTCGCGGTCAATGCTCTGGTCTGCTATGAGAAACGCTGGAGGAACGCGCGTGCTGACTTCTTGACAACATGTCAATTGATATATGTTGCGTAGAAGAGCTGGATAGCCGAACGACCACCTGGTTACTGAACGTTGCAATTGGGGGTATCTTCAAAACTGCTGCTGCCATAGTGGCCTGCCACCTCCCACACTCGTTTCGTCCAGGTTTCGTCTGCAGTCGTCCGCGAAAGGGCCGATGCGCTCCCTGTCCTATGCAACGTTTGGCGTTTCGGTGCCGTTCGACCCCGAACATCGCTTGGTCACCTCACCTGTCTTCTCCCCGCTCGTCCTCGCCTTAACCCGCCTGTTGTTGGCGTTATACGCTCTTTGCACTTCTATTTATGTTCTGGCGCGGATAGACAATGGTCCTGGGTACGTGTTTCGACTCATCATGGGGCATGTATGATGTACTTAACGCCATGGACAGGTACTTTGCATATTTTACGAGATTGACATATATCGGACTGCTATCGTACCTGTTTGCTGCAGGCGTGCAAACGCTTGCGTACGCGCTAAAAAAAGGCGGGCAGTATCCGCTTCAGCATTGGCCACGGCCTTTGCAATTCCTGCACCTACTTCTGCAATCCACTATCACGACCTTTCGTGAGTAGATTCGTTGCATTCATCGTGCTTCTGATGATACTCATTCCGTCATTAATTTAGCGTTCATTGTAACTATTGCATATTGGGGGATCCTTTTGCCTGCGGATCCATCTGCTATAGACACTCAATATGGCCGTACGTGTTCCCCCCCTGAACAGATTGCTGTCGAAGTCTCATGTATCCCTCAGTATGGTCCAACATATCGCAGCATGCCTTGAACTGCGTGTTCGCTCTGTTCGAAATTCTGTTTGGCTTTGTGGGCCCTGCGCCGTGGAGCCATTTGCCTTTCCTTATAGTCATCCTGGCTCTCTATCTAGCCTTGGCCTACATCACACACGCCACGGCAGGGTTTTACAGTACGTCTCTCGCGCACGCGATGTTCCGTTTCCGCTCGGCTAGCAACTGACTATATCTGCTACCACAGCGTACAGCTTCCTTGACCCGTCCATCACAAAGCACGGTCTGGTGGCGGCGTATGTTTTCGGCATCGCCATCGGGCAAGTGATCATATTCTCACTCGTACGCGGCATATGTATCCTTCGGAACCGCATCGCTGCACGACTGTCTAGCAGTCGTGGCGGCGCGTCCGACGTGGAGGCGATCGACGAATGGGAGGAAATCGACCGTCCCGGCACCCCGAAGAACCAATCTACATCCTCGGAGGCCATGTCCTCGCCGTCATCATGACCAAGCGTTGTTGGAGGCCAGTTTGGAGCCAGATGTGCGTGGGTTTGGGCCCACGGCACGGGTATATGGACGTCGTTTAGAGGCTGAGCGCTAAGCGCTAGGGTACATACTGTGATAAGCCCGTTTCGTTTATCATTACGCCTGTGCACCATCATACTTATCTTCTTTTTGGCGGACGTCTGCCACTCTTACCACCTCACGACACTGTACCCATATCGTATAGACCGTTTATTCACCTGGACGTCGGCCGTCTAGTATGCAGTACTTGGCTGCCCTGGGACCTGACGAGCCCTGGTCTGGTAAGTAGGCGATTTGTTAGGCCTATCAGATAAATTGCACATTGATACAAATGAAACGCCTGTCCTCCGAGTTTTGAAGCTTGAAGGGCGTCTAGCTGCGGCGACGTGCACACCTGGTGCACACCAAAGATGCCCGCTGTGATCTCTGGGGCTGTAGTGATACAGAATTGACCGATATTTTGCCTCCGTCTTTAGGACGTGTGTTCGATGATTTGTGTAATAGGCGCCTATACGCGACGTGCCAGTCGACTGCGTCTTTTCGCTCGACCACCACCATCTAGGTCGCCGTCAGGCATAATCTCTGCATCCATACCCCGTCGCTCTTTTGTCTTCTGGATCTGCTTACCCTTTCCCCATTAATTTTTCCTCTCTGGGTCTCTCTCTGGGTCTTTCTTCAGCGTCGTGTAGACATCGTAGAAGCTACGGGAGAAGCAAGAATCAGCTTTCTGCTAGCGCACTCTAGAACCTGCGCTGTATTCACACTCGCGTACAGCGTTTTTGGGATTGCCTACGTGCTGTAGCCTGTTTGTCTCGTCAAGTTTGAATCGCGAAGAATGGACGCCGCCGAGCTTGCTAGGTGGACTCGCTTCGCGGCGAAGGGCGGGATTGGGAAATGCACCGCTGTGAAAGACTGTGTCGCAGAGCGTGCTGAAGATTTGATGTTCCTTAAAGTGCGTTGGCTTTTGGGTTCACTCCGGACGCTTGTTAATGGTCGAGTTTACCGCTTATAGGGAGATGAAATCACCGTGCTATTGCAGCTGCCAGAGCAGGAGGTGTACCTTGTGCGTGGCCGTACACTTTGTTTTCGTCCTCTTAGATTAATCAACTTATGTGCTCATACAGGGATACTGCGAGGGCGTCGTGGGCCGTTTTCAAGGCATCGATGTCCAATTCCACTCGAAGTTGAAAAAGCCAGTCATGACAAAACGCGCTTCGACTGCAGCATCCAAAGCATCACCTTTCTCGTCGAAGTCACCGTCACCCGTCTCCGGAGGTATGCCCTCGCCGAATGTGCGCGACTCAGACGTGTCGGCATTGCGCGTACTTGTTAGCTCTCCAAGTCCGTCAATAGCTCTGCGGTCGTCTCTCGCAGCCCATGCACCGTCGCCGCCTATCCCTTCGCAGCCCATCCCTTCCTCCTCAGGGCATACTGAGCGGCCCACGCCTCCTCCACGATCGGACTCAGAGTCTCCCTCGAGTATGTACCCAGAGGATGAAATGGGAGTTCCGCCTCTTTCATCTACGTCGACTGCGACAGAGTCAGCGCTTGACACACCACCGCGGGCAGAAACTGGAAACAAAGCTAATGGTGAAGACTCCTACCGCGGGGAAGCGTCCCCTCGGCTAGTGCTTTCCGAGGTCGAAAACAAGCCGACCCAGATGTCATCGGCTTACCATTCTGTCGATGTCAATGAGGACACCATTACACCGTCGTCATTCACTCGCGGTCGGTTCGACTCGACGGGACAACTGTCCGTGGACAAGACTTTTGACGCCTCTGAGCCAAGTACCCGTATCTCCGCAGCAATGTCGGATGGTGAGGTGGGCATTGGGTTGTCCTTGCTGCAGGATTTTGCCAATGGCGGGGATGACGATTGGTCGTCTACAGGCGGTCGTAGTGCTGCCACTACCCCGGAGGTCGCAGAATCTCGGGCATCCATCGACTCTTACGGATCCACAGCAGAAAATTACTCAACACCTCTGGCCCCTCTGCCCATGCCCCCTCCTCTGCACGACGACGCGGCTACGACGCGGTCGAGGTCATCTTCACATGTCTCTTCCCCCAACTCATTGCAGCGGTCGGATGCCGGTGATTATTGGGAAGGCGCGTCAGACATATATGACGATTATCGATATTCGCGGTACTCTATGGCTTCCCGGATGTCCATCTCCCAAGGATCCAACCGCACTCCTTCTATTGTGGGCGAAATCCCCCCAGTCCCCCGCCCGAGCACGGACCGCGCGCAGTCGGCCGCGTCGCAGTACTCGTTTCAGACACAGTCATCGAAGTTCTCTAACCATCGTGCCCTATCGTCCGACCTTTCCCCTCCATTGCATACCACCCACTTAGAGTCCGCTGTGGGCCAGGCGCGGGAAAGGCCGGCGCCGCTCGATCTCGCAGTCTCTCCCCTGCTGCATACGTCTTTCGGGTCGCCAGATCCATCGCCTGGCATGGACCCGAATTCTGGGACCTCGACTGCCTCGCCGCCTTTGAGCTCTGGGCCTGCAACAGCAACCTCGAATGCAGGCGTCGCGTCTGCTCTGCGTATGCGGCTGGAAACTGAACGGGGTACTCCGTTCGCTCCACTTGGCGAGGATATAGAGGAGTCGGACAATACTCCTGATACCTCAAGAGGTCCCATTGTCATCGATGATGATGAAGGCATTGATGTCTCCATTTCAAGTGACATGAATTCGAGGGTCCGGGACTCAACGGCGTCGTCCATATCGTTGTCTCCACGATCGAACCACACGTCCTTTTCGCGGCAGAGCAAATTAAGATCGGGCCCTCCGTCCCCGTTAATTGTTGTGAATCCTGATTCGTCCACTGCACCCCTTCCATCGCCCACTTTGTCGAGTCCCCCTCTACTCTCTCCTCCCCTACACCAAGGTCAATACTTCGCACAGGCTCAGGCCGTTCCTCGCCCGCCTCGAGTGTCATCAGATAACCACAGTACAGACCCCATACCGTCCCCATGGAGTCCAGAGTCGAATTCCCAAGGGGAGTTACCACCAACCAGCCCGCCGGAAACTCATGGCGGTCTAAGGCCTGTCAACCCCTCAGACTCTCAACCAGGCTCTTCGCCACGGAGAAGTCTGTTCCTTCCACATCCTAATGCACCAGTTCCTCCCGTCTCCCCATCTGCGCCTATGTATGCTCGTCAAGTTCCCCATCATGCCTCCCGTCCCTCTATTGGTAACGGATCTGTCGTGACTACCCTCCAAAAGGCCATCGCATCACGAGTCAGTCCCAATGGAATGATTCGACGGACAACTATCTATGGCCGATGCGAGGTTGACCTTGCGAACGCGATAGGGCCTGTTCCAATATCGTTTTCTACTGAACCATTCCCTGCACCTCCCCCCATGCTACCTGTTAATAGAACCAGTGGTACCCCTCCACTGAATGTTCCTAAACGCGGCACGACTATGCCATCTCCGCTTGCCAATAACGTTCTGCTGCCGGCTGATAGAACGGCATCGCCGGCACAACCCCCTGTCCAGGAGGCAGCGCGTGTATCTACCGACTCTGCAGGACAACCAGCGACTGAGCGCCGAAGTAATGTACTGGCTCGTGCAAACTTCACCCCTCGGGCATCCACCTTGCGTCCTCGATCAAGATCATTTTCGGGGTTTAACTCTGCTGCTTCCGATGCTATATCATCTGGAACACGCAGGCGCGTCTTTTCATTCATCTCATAATTCGTAGCCTAGCTGACATCCTTATAGTAGCGAAGAAGGTAGCAAGCCCTCATCAAGCATTTCTGGACGGTCATCTATTACCAGAATGTCGTCGGCGTCCTCACTCACTTCTGTACCGACATCGAAAAGTACTATATCACCGCATACGTCTATACGATCATCCCATGCACCATCTCCACTCTCTCTGCCCCGCAATAACAGCGTAGTCGGCGTTGGATCCGCAGCCCAACAGCCAAGCAAATCACCTTCGAGCCCGCTTGCGCAGTTCAGCTTCCCTGCATCAGCACAGACCAAGCCCGTGCCTCATAGGCTCGGTCTCAGACATGCGGCTTCGACTACGACCATTGGGTCTGAAGCCTCCTCGCCCCTCGCCACGGCCCGTCCGTCATTGTCAAGACAAAGCAACGGACCTTCGGAGAATGAGCCGGCGTCTCCCACCTCTCCGTCTAATTCTTCGATGAACCAAGAGAGCCTTTCCGGTTCCCCGCGTAGCCGAGGGCACGAGTCCTCTCCGCCTGCTTGGTCCACCTTACCGCTGTCTCGATCGTCCGAGGGTGATGGTCGGACACAGATGGTTTCGCCGCCGCCGCCTTTACCCCGCAACGCCTCTTCATCCGCACGATCTCCGCCTCATCGACATGGCTCCCTCCGAGCAAAGATGTCTATGCCAAATCTTCGCTCGAAGAGCAGTATGGGAGCTGTTCGCCCAGACGACTCAATGAGCATGCTGTCCAGTCCCGTCGCGGCCGATTTTGGAACGGACAACGAGACTGTGCAGGTAAAAGACATGGATTTCGAACTTGTTCGGCCGACGATCCCTCAGGTGTCCTCACCGCGGACAAGTGAGGATGCGCCCTCCCTCGGCCATCTACCCGACGTAAGACCCGACCATGCAGGTCTATTGCGTGCCGAGAGTCCAGCCAACTCTATCAGGTCTGCACCAGCGGGTGTCCCGCGACCGCCCACTGCTGTATCAGAGGTCTCAAATGTGTCGACTTCGAAAGCACCGAAGCCTCAGGACTCGCAGGCCACAATGGATGCACACCGTCAGCGGGAGCTGAAGTGGATGACCGTCATGAGTTCCACTCCTGCTGCCCAGGCCAAGAAAAGCAAAAAGGTCAAAAAGCTGCTTTTCGAGGGCGTTCCGGCGTCTGTGCGGTATCTGGTATGGGCTCACTTAACGGACAGTAAAGCCAAAGGCATGGCTGGGCTCTATTTTCAGCTGGGAAAGCGCGGCAAAGTCTCAGCTTCGCACGACATCGAGCGTGATATTCGTAAATTCTTCATGGATCACTCGCAGATACATTGCACGCAGGCCTCGGTCGCCGCTTTGCTCCAGGCTTACATCACTATGGTTCCTGATATTCAATATGACCCCGGTGAGCTTCTCTCAAACTATTTTCTTTTAAACCATCTTCGTCTGCTCTTTCTAAACATATGGTTCGGCAGGTTTGACGTGTATCGCTGGCCATCTGTTATCGCTATCTCCTGAAGAGGATGCCTTCTGGATCTTTGTCTCTCTCATGGATGCCTTTCTACGCCCATACTTCTCTCTGAACACAACCCAGATGGAGGTAGACGGGGCACTGTTCTGCAAAGCTGTCGAAAACAATGACGCCGCCGTTGCGAAGAAGATATTTGTCGACATGGGCATGTCGCCGGTCACCGTTTGCCGACCATGGTGAGTCAAACGTTTATTTCTTCTTGCCGCGTCCAGTTTTGACCGTGCCATAGGTTCACGAACCTGTTTGCCGAATCATTGCCCACCGAATATCTTCTGAGAGTTTGGGACATATTCTTCTTCGAAGGTAACGTATCATTACCCTCTCCTCCCCAGATACGGGAGGTCTGATGTCCAAACTCTAGGTATCCCATTCCTCTTTCGAGTTGGCTTGGCACTTTTCCAGTGTTGCCGCCGACAACTGCTCGACGCCACTGGCGAGCAGGCCGTCATGCTGAACCTTCTCCACCCCCAACCGAACTCGCTGCCGCCGACGGCAGAAGCCTTTGTCACGCTTGCACACTCTATGAAGCTCAAAGACGATGATCTACGGAAACAAAGGGTGAAAATGGAAGCCCAAGTCAAACGACAAGCACAGTCCCGCGTCCCCGGTGGTTCAATATCTCTTCCTCGAAGCTAATCCTCGTATATTCACGGTGCCCTCTCATGCCCTTATGATTTTTATATTACCTATGACATATTCAATATCCCAGCCTGCATCTGATGCTACATTGTACACTCGTTCTCTCTTGCTTTCCCGTAGCTCTGAAATAAATCTGGTATCTAGTTTTTCCCGAAGAGAGCATCGCCCTTCGTGCACCCGTTCTCACATTTGCTCGAGGCTATTACAGCACCCTGGAAATGCGTCACAAATATGTGTATGAATATTGAATACACTCGAACAACAGAATAAGCAATGTGGTATCTAGAAAGTACACGGTAAGCTGGTTCGGGACATATCCTTGGCCTATCCCGACAAGATGTGCTTCGGATTCTTCCACTCCATCTCTTGTTTCAAGGCGCCCGTCAAGATAAGCTCGGGGTTGTATATAACAAAGCCCGCCTCCGCGAGCGGCCTCCATATCGACGCATCCTCTGGGCAAGAGATAACGTGGCGGTTCACATTCCCCTTCAATATGCGCAGTGTTGGCGATTGGGTCACAAGCTAGTCATCTACGCATAAGTACAAGACACCCGTGATGGTAAGCAAGCGGAGGGTGCTTACTGTACCGCCATTCGCGGCAATGACGTTCCTGAGCAGTTTGGTCTCGATCTTGACTTTCGGCGTCACGTAGAAGGTCTTTTGCGACAAGAGCCGGCCACCGACGAGCTTGCCGCGTTCAAGGGCATCCGAGAGCTTTAGGTTGAACTTCTTTTCGCTTTCGGGATCCTGGAGCGCGTACTCGTCTTCCGCTGTGGAAACGGTTTAGTTATGGGATAGCTGTGGGCTATAGAGAAAGACTTACGCATAACTCTCTTGGCAGCAGCGGTGGCATTTGCCCAAGCTTCGGTCAAAACGAAGGGCGAGACTGCCATAGCACATAAGAGCTTTTCTGTCCGCCCTAGGTGTTTCGTCACAACATGGGTACATTCCGAAGGTTTTGTGGTCATGTTGATACCAATCTTTCTGAGGTTCTACGGTGAAAAAAATGAGACATGGAGCGCAGCGAGACGTGCGCCCGGAACGCACCTTGACCACATCATCTGTTAGCGAGACGCCCGTTGTCATCACTTTGATTCCATGCGAATTTGACGAAGAGCTGTTACTCAGAAAAAGCTTAAGACCGATCGCACAGACATAAGGGAGAAAAACTAACCTTGCGGTGTCTACGTCCCCATCTACCACCCTCTGTTTCGCAGAGCGGCTTTTGCTTCGAGCAGGGACGCTGCCTTCAGCTTCGCTCTCAGCATCCGACGTGTTTCTCCGCGAGGTTTTCGACTTGGCTTTGCCCTTTCCGTTAGCTAAAGCCTTGTCTACGCCTTTACCCGATTCCCTACTACCTACCCGCCGCTTCTTCTTCTTATCACGACCTTCATCATCAGACACCGCCGCCAGCTCCTCAGCGTGGCCAGACTGGCGCCGTTTCTTGGCAGGCGCGCTATGGTCCGTCATGTCGACGCTCCTGTCGAAAGCCCTGTCCCTCGCCCGTCCCGATTTTTTCATATCGTGTTGGTAGTTGAGCACGTCAGGCATGATCTCGTCGTGCAACTTCTGCGTCGCCTTCGTGGCGGCGGAGCGCCGAGACGGCGTGCGCGTCAGTCCACTAGGGCCTGCTACAGGCTGGGCAGAGTCAACGGACGATTCGACTCTGTTGTTGTGCGCAGCGCGCCCTTTCTTCGGCGGCATTGGCCCGGAGGTATCGTCTGCGGGCTGTGAGTGCGAGTCGGCCGAAGACGCTTTCGTCGATGGTACGGGGCGGCTACGCTTGGGCGGGGAGGGAGCGGATGCCTCATAGGCAGTAATGCGGAGCGATTCTGTGCGCCGTGGAGTCTTCGTGGGCGACTTCGGTAGCGGGGGGATAAGGACTGAGTCCATGCGCTGGGGCGTGCGAGATGGCTTGCCGTTGGTCGTGGCCGGTGCTTTGCCCTTATCGTCGTGTCGCGAACCAGCGTCGGTGTCGTCGTCAGTTTTGTTGGAGGCACGGGGTTTGGCCTTGGCCTTTGTGCTCTTGCGAGTCTCAATCTCCGATTCCATGTCGCTCAGGTCGCTGAGCACCTGCTTCCCTTGACGCGCTGAGGCAGCTTCTTCAGCCTCCTGAGCTCTCCGCGCCGCCCGCGTTTGTTTAGCGGGCGAGGGAGTTGGAGGGAAGAGTTCGAACTTGGTGCCGCTCCTCCGTGTCAGGCGCCGGACGGGTTTGGTGGGAAGGTTGTCATCATCGCTGCCTTCGCTTTGAGGCTTCGTGGGCCTCTTCTTGGGAGTTTTCTTGGCACTGCTCGCTGGGGCTTTCTTCGGAGAGACCGTGCGCGTTCTTGAGCGAGTCGTGGTCTCATCATCGACGTCCATCGCGTCTCCGTTGTCTGGGCCAAATAAATCGTGTTCGACCTCCATGGCATCCGTCGCGCTGATCCCTGTCCCGACAGGCTCGAGCGGATGGGCCTTCTTGGCCTCGGGCTCATCGTCCTCATCTTCGTCGCCACCGATATCCAACTCGGCATCGTCAAGTACCATCTTCCCCACACCCCGTTCAGCAAGCACCTGTGCAAAGTCAAACCGCGGTGGGAAGAGTATATACTTCTCCAGGCCGACGGTGAGGCTGCGCCATTGCACGAAGCAGTCCTCCAGCCAGGTGTGATTGACGATGGGGATGGACCAGCTCCGCGCGCGTTCGGTCTTGTTCCCGTGGATGCTGCATAATACCGTTAGTGTTGTGCCAGAAGAGATGTGAGGCTGCTTACAATGCGGCAATGACGACAGTATTCTTGGCGGACATGCTAGCTGTGAAGGTCGCACCCATGGCGATGATGAGTTTCTTCAAGTACTCACGGGCATCTCCAGTATAATTTGTGACCGTGATTTCCTGCCGTTTAACGGTGAAAATACAGCAATGAAGGATGGGGCGCTAGGCTTACGTGGTGCGAGAAATTCTCGATTGGCCTTTTCGGTATCGGATAGTGTAGAAGCTGATCGGTTGGGCTGGAGATGATACCAGTCGACTCGACGTGAAATAGCCATGTCAGAGTACCTATCGTCTTTTTCGCCTTCACGGCCTATCGCAGGCTTCAGTGAAGTTAGCATGCACAACAGCCGTGGCACGTACCTTGATATACGCTTTTCCGTGTCGATATCGCGTTACGAAGACGTCGGCCTCTTCAACCCTCTGAGCCTCCTCCCGCGCATCACCGTCGCCACCGTTCGACTCAAACTCAACAATATCCCCACCAGCGCGTAGAATTCCCGCTTCGACGGCCTCTCGCCTCCCGCCAGCCAGCTCCAAAGTAGTACTCAGCATTATCTTTCGCCCCTGCCATACGTTTCGCTTCTCTGCCCGCGCTTCCCCAGCATCCGGTGATATTTGCGCTGTATGATACAGGGTGCGTTTGTCTCCGGTTGGAGTCTTGCTCTTCTTGAGAGATGTGACTCCTTCCGGCGCGCCGTCATCGGGAAACGGTTGCAGCATCTTGGGGTTCGGCCATTCGTACTCCGTCGTTGGCAGAGACCGTATGCCAAGTCGTACGGCGTCGTCAAACCAGTGGGGGAGAACCACCTTCAGACCTGTGAGTTTCCGGAAATGCATGGCGGTTTCGTATTTATACGAGCCAGCGGAGAGCGCGAAGAGATGGGTCACGTCTTTCGTGAGGCCTGTGCGCCATTGCCCGCCGAGGGCGACCACTCCGGCGCTGAGCACTTCGAGATCCGAGGCGGTGAGCTGCAAGGATTGTGTTAGTGCATTGATCGCGACTGAAGACAGAGTTGGCGACGCACGCCTGTGGCACACGCGACCACGCCCGAAAAGATCATCGCTGGATCCGCCGAGTAGTACTGGGGTCTAATGCTGGTTCATCAGATCGTAGAAACAGAGAGCTTACAAGGTCATACGCACGGTTGCAGCTTTCCTAGGATTATAGATCGATCCACCCATTCTTCCTACAGTCAACGACGCGTCAAACGAGCGCACCCTCGTGATTTCCACGGTAGATACGCACCGAAACAATGCTCGCATGCTCATCTATGTCTCTCCAGCCCTCAAAATAGTGTGTATTGGTGATAATGTGCGTAGCATGCTCGAGAGACTCGGAGATCGCGCCGTTTTGGTTGAGAATAGTCGAGATTTCTGTCTGGCGTTGCGCGGAAAGTGACGGAGGTAGATAGTAGGCGACTCCGTCAAATATGGGCTTGTTCGTGTCTTGCATCAGGTCCCTTTTCACTGCAGAACGGAAGAAAGCAAGACAAAGCTCATGAGAGTACTGCAGCAGCCTCGCACCGTGCCGCAAATCCAGCGCACGAGGCTCAGGGGCGTGGGAGTTTTCACGTGGCCATGTTTCTCGCTCGCCGCCACCTCCACAGTCACCGTCTTTGCAACTAGAAATTGCATGCTCATTGCCCTTGACTCTTTGCCATCCTGCTGCCGAAATTGCTGAACTTGGACCTGACTTTGCCCTGTATCATGCATGGACGCCCTCACGCCTGATAGACTCTGAGCATTCAGAAGGCTGGGAGAGCGGACGCTTGGTAATCCCGGTTGAGAAACGGTGGACGAGGTCGTACCTGAGTAGTACCGTCGTACGTGCCTTCACCTCTGATGCTGTATTTCCTAAACTGAAAACAATGTCCATGCCAGTCCATATAATGTACATATGCACTGAATGTAGTGAATGATGCCAAAGCGCCTCAAAGCAAAACAGCCAGGGCACCCCGGTCACAATGGAGGCCACTACGGATCATCTGTGAACGCTGAGCACGGCTAAATTAATACCGCAGATCGCTCGTGCTCCACCTTGGGATTGGGCCCCGGTATCTACACGCAATATTGTACCACGATGGAGGGCATCGTCGGCGAAACGATACAGTCCCAGGTAACAATACGAGGATCCAGACTGCCAAGACATGAATACCGTGACGTGTACAGGTATGCTCCGTTCTCCTGGCCGTCGCGTCACCCTATAATTAATTTATGAAGTGTGACCGGTAGCTTGTATTGAGACAGACAGTGAAAACACCGCCGAGATCCTATCAATCTCAATGGCTCAGAAAAGGTCTGTTTCGTATGCTTGTGTTATCCTTCAATCGGGACTGACCCCTCGCGTGTTTGAGAGTGAGCACTTTGCTCTTCTAGAAGGAAGAAATCATCCAGTCAAAGTCGATACAATAGGACCCAATTCTTGATAGTCCCCGAAGGCCGAACAATCGGGGGGCTGTCGCCTGCCTTGGGTGTTCTTTGGAAATGTCTGCACACGTATACCGTCGGCCCATGGTGCGATATACATCGAATTTTCGATTTCCTTCTCTGACACCTTTTGGCAGACTACGACCGCGGTTGATCATGGGGATAGCATGCTATTACGGATCTACACCTCTTTCTTGATCGGCAGTCGCCACGAAAAAGAGAGGCAGTAAGGTTTCCCCGATATCCTGCCCAGTCACTCAAAAGATCTGATCACGAAAGAGACAAGTGTGTGGGCCCGGGTACTACGTGAGGTGCAGGACATCCACCTCGTTCCCTCTTCGGCCTCTATTGTCCGCTTACAGCAGTCTTCCTTCTTTTTCTAGGATTTGCCGAGTATCTTCAGCCTTCGGTCTACGCGCAACGCGTCTCATGACTTGCGCCCCGACTGGCACCTGTTTATCATTTGCAGGACTGACGTGCCTCACCCTGATACTTCTCGTACCTCTTGAGACACGATCCCTGATTCCCTGATTTCACAGGCTGCCATGCATTCCTTATTGCGTGCGAGTCGTCGCTGCACTACATGAAGCGCAAAAACATTGACTCATGAATCGGTTTAGCCGTATGTGTTTGGGTTAAGGTTGCGTTAAGCGAGATCGACTCAATGCGAAGGTCGGTCTGTCACTCCTCCGTGACCGTGTGCCGTGCTTACCCTCATATGCCCACTTTACAAGCATGAGAACCACGGTGCGTTGTGATTGCCGCCGCCACCGCCTTCGTCCACGAAGCATAGGTACCTCACATGCAGTGCTCGACGTGGCGCCATCGAGTGGTGCTAAACTGGTGGACTTGATTGATGCAGCCAACCACCTGCCAGGTATAGGTCAACACTCGTCCCGGCCATCCCCCACTCGCTATCTATACGCAGCTGTCTGCTCTCTTTCCGCTGCGTTTAACTCCTATAACCCCCGATGCGCTAAACGCTTACTCATGCACGGTCGCGGAGAAGTACAACGATGCAGGTACGTATGCATATTTGACTTGTTTACAACCTAGACGTGGGCTTATGAAGTACAAAGAAATTCGGAACACGTCAAAAAAGTCGTTTGCTTGACTTGACTGTCCTTTCTACTGGTCGTAGATAAGGGTGTTTTTATTGCTTCCCTGGGCACACAGAAAATGCCGGGCGTGAAGGAGCACCCAGGAGCAGGTGTGCACTTCGCTGCTCTCTTCGAAGACACGATATTTTGGCTTCTACCCATTGCACGGGACCTTATCATATGCAGATATGCTTTAGCAAGCCGCACACCCCTTGGCTAGACTGCAGCCATAGATGCGAATTCAAGGGTCTGCGGGTGTGTCTCCTCCGCTAACTCAAGCCACGCCTATCGGCGAACAGAGGTAGGCTTCCATCGACACCCACTTTCATGTCAGGGCTCTGATTCTTCGCTGTGTAGTGTCCCACCCTGGGCGCCGCTCCCCAAAATCGTCGTCATTAGATCCGATGTCAATGTCCGACGCCTCCGACTCATCATCTTACGCCTCAAGTCTGTAATTGCAATCAACTTCCTCTTCTTGTTCGAACGAGCAATTCCATACCCGACACCGGAGACTACGAGCAGCTCCCCGTAAACCCTCCCGTGCCGATAACGTCATTTGCCGGACTAATGGAGGTATAAAGAGTGTGCTCATTGAGATAGATGACGGACCCACAACACAATTTGAATATCGACGATGGCTCCCATTGCAACAGAAACCACTGCAGCTGCGACGCGCACCGAGCACAATGACGACCTCGAGTACACCAAGCAGCTCGAGTACGTCGACGAGAACACGCGCAGCGCGTTCCCCAAACACCCCAAATTCCCGTCCAAGCTCGAAGAGCGGGCCTTTCTGAAGTTCCGCCTCGCACAGGCGTGCCGCATATTCGGTGAGGAGGACGATGTCGCTCCCACCAATCGTTGCTCACCAACATGCGATGTGTAGGCCATTTCCAGTACGACGAAGGTGTTGCTGGGCATATTACTGTACGGGTGAGTGCCAATCGGGATCCACTGGTATGCAGTAGAATTATGCCGTTCGTGCTTGAAGGATCCCATCAAGCCTGACTGTTTCTGGGTCAACCCTTTCGTAAGCACCATGCTCAATACATCCGACCACTGTAGTAGTTTCTCACAATATGTATATCAATCTCATTAGGGTGCCCATTTCTCTACGATTCATGCGGACGACCTGATGCTTGTGGACCACTATGGGCGCGTCCAAAAAGAATCTGCGCCGGGAAAGCTGTTGAACTATGCAGGCTTCATGATCCACTCCGCTGTGCAGTGAGTGTTGAGACGGTCGCGGAAACGTCGGCTTAATCTTTCGCTGTAGCCGCGCACGTCCGGATGTCCACGCCATAGCACATGCACACACCATCCACGGAAAAGCGTTCGGCGCATTCGGGAAGAAACTCGAGCCATATAATCAGGACGTGTGCGCTTTCTATAATGTAAGTCTGCGTGCTTCTAAGTAGACGTGTCTAGCTAACGCGTCGTGGGTGTTAGGACCACGGGGTCTATGGTCAGTTCAAGGGCATCGTGACAGAGGAAGAAGAGGTGCAGCAGATCGCCCAGGCTCTGGGCAACAACAAGGTATTTCTCCCTTCTATTCTTCTCGTCCATGTACACTTATCTCGCCCCAGGCCCTGATCATGCAGAACCACGGCCTCTTGGTCGCAACGCCCACAATCGAAGCAAGCGTGTTTTACTTTGGGTGCCTCGAGCGGAGCTGCAAAGTGCAGCTGATGATTGAGGCGGCGGCGGCTGGGAATGGGCAGCGACCAATACCCATCGCGCCCGACGATGGTGAGTGATCCTCCCATGTCATCCCGTGATGTGTAATGCTCATTGGATACGCGACCACAGCATACGAGACGTACAAGACCATGGGCGATATCAATGGGGGCTGGTTCACGGGCCTGCCGGAGTTCCAAGCTCTGGAGGCGCGCGAGGGCGTCAGGTATAATTTCAAGACGTACAAGCCAGAGCGCTTTGAGCGAGATCTTGAAGGGTTCTGAGTCCGGGCACATTTTTTGGCAAGTGCGTACTGGCTAGGTTGGAAATTGGTTTATATATTTCTCTCCCGCGATAGTTATCGATGCTTGGTTATATTGATTTTTGGTTGCGTGCATAGGAAGATGCAACGACGTTCAACCGTGGTCTTGTAAACGTTTCTCCTCTATGTAACTGCTGCATACATAGCATTCACTGTTATTAATTCATTGTACTATATCAATGTGGACTCCCCGCCTCCCATCCCGCATTCAGCCTGGCAGTACTCAGTACTCAGTACGCGCGCGACCGATCTTATCAAGATTCAATCGACGCCTCTGCATATATCGCGTTTGTGCGCAACGCGTTTTCGCTTACACACGAGTTATACACCAACAGTACTTGGGCGACATGCTGTGCACATCGCTGCTGCTATGCAATCTCACCAAGTCACTGCCAATCAGTGTTGAACACAATGCACATATTATATTTATCACCTATTCCACGGTTTGGACAGCCAGTCAGCAGCTGGTAAGTAAGCCATGGCGTCATGTTCTCGACCATCTCCCGACAGATAAATACCCCGCACTTGTAGATTACAGGCCCCATACCTTCACTTTAGCAAACGTGAATATCTCAAGCTTGACCTCCAGTAAACGAAAGTAAGCATGTCAGCAATCTCCCGCGAATACCACCTCCCCAAGGTATGTGGGTCTATATACCCCTCGTGGATCGCGTCTCAACGTACATCTAGTTCGATGGAATCCACAACCTCACCCTTTCCGAGGCGCCTATGCCAAAGCCGAAAGCAAATGAGGTCTTGGTAAAGATCCATGCCGTGTCCCTGAACGTACGTCGTACGAGCATGTCCTGAACCGACTCACACTCAACGCGTCCTAACGGTCCCACAGTACCGCGACCTCATCATAGCAAAAGGGACCTACCCCATGCCGTACGCCCCTCCTCCCCCTCCCCCTCGCGCCCCACTCACCCCCTCTCCCTCCAGCGCGAAAACCAACGTCATCCCGACGTCCGACGCCGCAGGCGAGATCGTTGAGCTCGGCTCCGACCTCGCCGCCGCGGGGAAATGGGCGACCGGCGACCGCGTGTGCGCGAACTTTGCGCTAGACCATGTGCACGGGGACACGACGGAGGCGATCAAGAAAACGGCGCTGGGCGCGCCGGTGGACGGCGTGTTGGCGGAGTATAGGACGTTCCCTGTGCATGTGCGTATGCGTGCGGGCTATAAGAATTGTGGAGTAAGGTGTGCTGATATGTTGTGTTATAGTCCCTTGTGAAGATTCCGGATCAGCTGTCTTACGAGGAGGCTTCTACACTCCCGTGCGTACTGCATTTCGGATAGCTTGCATTTGATGATAGTTGACCAGGATCTAACCTGTGTAGATGTGCGGCGGTGACTGCATACAACGCGCTCCTGGGCCCGGTTCCCCTCAAAGGAGGAGACACCGTTCTCGTCCAGGGAACGGGTGGTGTATCCATGTCAGTACCGCTCGGCTCTTTGTGGTAATGATCTCACTGACACGCACTTCGCACGACAACCCTTGCTAGCTTCGCCCTGCAGTTTGCGGCAGCGTCTGGCGCGACGGTCATCGCGACCTCGTCCTCTGACGAGAAGCTGAAGATCGCAAAGTCACTCGGCGCGCACCACCTGATCAACTACAAGAAGACGCCGGACTGGGACAAGGAGGTGCTGAAGATTGTGCGTATACGAAACTGCTCTCCTTTTCCGATTGCAGTGTTCGATTGACACTGTTCTTTTGCAAGACCAACGGACGCGGCGTCGACCACATCATCGAGGTTGGCGGCCCGGGGACGATCGAAAAGACCATCGGGTCCGTCCGCATTGGTGGGTTCATCCACGCCATCGGCTTCGTCGCAGAGGTGCGCGTCAACTCTGAGCTCCCCGTGTAAGACAGCGTACTGATGCGCCGCGCGACTGCAGGGGAAGAGCGACATCAACATCCCGCTCTACGCGATTATGAAAGCATTTTCTCTGCGCGGCATCTCAATCGGCTCTGTTGCTCAGTACGTACTCTGCCACCTGCTCGTGGGCCCTCGGCGCTGTCTAACAGAGGTGGTTCTGCGAAAGATTCGAGGACATGAACCGCCTGATAGCGGCGAACAACATCCGGCCCGTGGTGGACAAGGTGTTCGCGTTCGAGGATGCGCTAAAGGCGTACGAGTATCTGGAATCGCAGGCACACGTTGGAAAGGTTGTGATCAAGGTTTCAAAGAACTGAGCTTTAGCGTTGCCTTGGCGGAATCTAAAAGGGTGTGTACGGTAGTCGTGAAGAAAAGACCAAATGCAATGAATAATTCGCAAGCGCTCGCCGTCAATTTTAATGCACTCGTGCGCAGTTTGCTCCGGAAAGTTGATACATTTGCAATATTAATTGCGCAAGCCCGATTTTTAGGCGTTTAGACGTTTGATATTTCTGATTCGAGCGATACGGCGGCCACGCGACTTGCCACGTGCCATGATAAGAGGCCCCTGTCCCAAAATAGACTCCATGACACTCCACCTCTCCCCGAACCAAAAATACTCTCCGAAATTTCTGCTCCTCTGCCTTCTATGCGACCTTGCTCTGCCCTGGTTTCTCACCTGTACTCTCTTTTTTCATGCCGAACGCAACGCTGAACGACTCTAATGCACTCACGACACCCCCAACGAACGGCGAGGTAGCCCCGGATCCGCCAAAGACTCCTCGTCTCCGAGAACGCGAGGTCCGGCTAGAAATTCCAGAGAATGGTGACCAACCAGGTTCAGGATCCTACCATGATATCAAAGAGCGCGACAGCGGCGGGAAGGAGAATGATGATGCGAGTTCGACGACGACCGCGCCCAAGAAATCGTCGTTCACGCTACCGCAGCAGTTGGCTTGGATTCCTGCAAACTGGACTTGGTCAAAGATAAAGGTCGCTATCCGATGTGCCATCGCAGCATGGATATCTTTGGTACTTTTTGTCATTCCCTCTGTCGAATCTGCCATGGGCCAGGTGAGCATGTCAAAACGTCCTTTATTACGTCATGTATCTAAACAGCTCTCGCAATCAGGCTAGCTTTCTTATACTGATTGGTGCGTAGTATCCTACGAAAGTTTATTGACAAGGCACTTGCTTATACTTTCAATGAAGCCTCGTTTCTCTCACCGCCCTCGGACCCCTTTGTAGCCGTAATGGAACGCGAGACCTTAATTATCTCGTTCAATGCTCTGGCATGGGCGTAAGTGCTTTGATGCCTCGCACTCAACCTCACTAACACGAATACAAAGCTGGTCGTGTTTAGCCATGAAATTGGCGGATCTAGCGCGTACGAATCGCGATACGTCTGTTACCTATATCGACGCGATTTCAGGAGACTATATACAGCTCGCGGTTCGTTCACTCCCATATTCTTATCACTAGTATTGATGAACAATTTTCTCCATAGCCCACTGTCATTATGGCGGTGTTTATATTCTTTGGTAGTGCCTTCTTCCTCTATGTGAAAGCTAGGCAAGGGCCAGGCCCGTACACTTTTGCGTGCATATTTGGATGCATCGCCGTAGGTGTGTTGCACTGTTTCTCTCCTGATCCTTCGCTAACCTCTCCTCGCAGATATATCTCTAACAACTGGGGTCTTTTTCCCTTACCCATACTACAAAGTGAGTTTCTGTGAAGAAGCCAAGCATTGTTGCCTGACAGCTCGTAGCTTGGTCAAGTCATTATCGTTCCACTGGCCATGCATTCTGCCGTGGCAATCATCTGCTCCGTTCTGGTGTTCCCGTCTACCGTCTCCGCGCAGTTCACAACGCGCTGTCAAGCCGTCCTAACCCCACTCGTAACCTCCCTCGGCCACCACCGCAAAATCCTCAAAACCGACACCCAGGACGAGGCATTCAACCCTGCCGCGATCCTCGCCTCAGTCAACGCGTCCGAAAGCGCCCTCGTCCCCCTCGCCGCCTCCGCGCGCCTCCTCCGCACCGACATCATCTATAGCCGCTTCGCGCCCACGGACTTTGCGCACATCCACAACATGCTCCGCCGCCTCGCGGTGCGCGCGAACGGCATGACGATCTACTTCACGCTCATCGACCCCACGCGCGAGCGCTTCCCCATCACGCCCGCGCCGTCGCGGCCCGGCACTCCTATGACCTCGCAGCCCGGCACGCCCCGCCCCTCCCGCCCTCACTCGCCCGCCCGCGGGGAGAAGGACGCCGGGCGGCCCTCGATGCTCGCCTCCCCGCGCGCGTCGTACGTCAGCACGCGCGAGTCCGCCCCCAACTCCGCGAGCGCAACGCACCGCCGCTCGATGCACGTGCACGGGCTCGACACGCCCACGCGCAGCCGCTCGCGCCCGCGCTCCCACCTCGGCTCCCCGCATTCGCACTTTGGGGGGTTCTTCCCGCCGCACCACAACGGGCATGCACACGCGAAGAGCCCGCACGCGCACCACCACATGCTACACACGTCTTTGCTGCACCTGGCGATGTCGCGCGAGCAGCCGGTGGGCGTGTTCGAGTCGCAGCGGTACCTGCAGTTCGAGGCGGACCACCGCATGGGCGAGGACTCGGTGCTCTTCACCGCGCGCGCGACGGCGCTGCTGCAGGAGTCGTGCGACGAGCTGCTGGGGCATTGTGGGAGTGCGCTGGAGAGCATACAGGAGTGGCTGGTGCATGTAAGGGACGGGCGGCTGAAGTTTTGGAAGGGGAAGGAGCGGGAGAGGGCGACGCAGGCCCGGATTACGAAGTATGAAGATCTCCGGGCCGAGATGCTTACTGTCCTTGAAACATTTAGGAGCGATAAACGGTGCGTAGACACTTATTATATCATTAGGTGCAGTTTTGGTTTACCCTTTTGCTCTCAGGCTGTTGGTGCTAGATCCCTACCGATCTGTTTTCGATCCCAAGCACGCGTCGCTGTCTGCGGAGGGCGAAACAGCACCTCCCCATCGCTATCTTTTCCACTGCTACGTGTACCAGTACCATCTCATGTCGTTTGGGCTTCGTGTTATCGATACCGTGAGTTTTTATCGTGCGACGGCGAAGCAGCAATTGACGGTTTTTGCCTCGCAGCTATCGGAGATCATTCGCTTGGAGAAGGAGAGGAAACGGAACAGGATCTGGACGCCTGTCGATGGTGTAGGCAAGATATTTTCGTGGAGCACGTGGGATGCGACGGATAATCTGGAGCACGACGACGAGGAAAATCCCGGTACGCTATCCATGCGAACTCTTGAAATGCTTGTGTGGTTCTGAGCGCGAGTGACACAGAAATCATCCCTGGTATGGAACCTGGGTGGGTGGACGACCTTGGGATGCCCCGGCGGCGGGACCCAGATGCGTTACCTCCAAATAACGCATTCGAGGCGGTCATGAACTTCATTTATAATGCTACTAAGGGTCTCGGCAGCGGCAACGCTCTCTTTGCTATAAAAGCAGGAGTGTTATCTAGTGAGTCCCGTTGTCATGACTCAATTGTCGACTTGGACTTACGGCGTTGACATTCGTGCAGTTTTGCTCTCCCTACCCTCGCTCATTCGCTCTTCTGCACCGTTTGCTTACAGTAAGTCGTTTTACTATTCCATTGTGCGTAGTGTATGAATATACTGACGTGCATTTTTACAGACAATAAATTTGTTTGGGCGACGTGAGACTTTTCTCTCCTTTGCCTCAACACTAGGCTGATCGCAATCTCGACAGGTTCATGGGCCAATTGACAATCGCTCGGTTCCGTGGCGACACCACGTTCGGGCTAGTATCTCGAATAATAAGTACGTCTTTGGGAGGACTTGTTGGCATGACCCTTTGGTCCGTTTCTTTACTGCATGATACCCTGGCTATCGACTAAATCAATTCCCTAGGTACATCTCGACAGGCAATGGCCGCGGGAGTCCGTACGGGATAGCGGCCGTGTATGGTGTCTGCTTCCCGTTCTTCTTCTACGCACGGCTGTACTGGCCGGGGCCGCCCATGACCAATCTCGTTTTCTTCGTCACTTCGATACTGGTCAGTGTTTTGTGTTTGCATTGTAGTCGCTTTGCTTAAGCTTGGTGCGACAGGTTGTGGGGTATTCGTATCAGGACCAACATATATTCCTTCCTAGCTCGCCGGGATCAGGGTTCTCTGTCGCTTGGGTGAGTCGAATGTTTAGGCGAAAAACGCTGTCTTTCTAAACGTGTTCACAGAGACGCTTTGTCCTCGTCACGGCGGGTGTTACGGCGGCATTGTAAGTACATCTGTACATTCCTACAAGGCTTTCGAGTTCATCGCTCATCATATCTGTGTCGCAGCATATTCTCATTCCTCCCTCCCTCAACCACGATCCGCCGGTATCAGCGGACGTCCCTATCGACAGTGTGCACGGAAGTTGGGAATATCTATTGCTCGATATTGTCTTTTGCGAATTCGTCGAGGAAGCAAGACAACACCGAAATCGTACAGAGTCTGATCGCGATCCGAAGTAAACTGAAGCGGTCACTAACGCTGAAGGCGAATGTTATATATGAGGTCGGTTTCATTGGCCTGACTCCGTACTGCCGTTGTTCGCTAACTGAGTCTTTGAAAACAGTTTTCGTTACGAGGTAGATGGCCTGCGGATAGGTACCACAAAATCCTGGAAATACAACTGTAAGTTGTCCGAGTTGGTTTTCATCCTGATACTGATAAGGATATACCGTGACGTTGATAGCCAGATCGCATATTCCCTGTCGCATCTAATGTCTGTCGTCGAGCACTTGAACCCCGCGTGGACACAAGCCTTTATGCGGCGTACGCGCTTCATGGACTCGGATTTCCAGGGCGACGTGCTCGCCGTCATCAGTGCGCGACGTCTTCATTTTTTGGTACCACGTCGTGAAACTGATACTGTGTGTCGCAGGCATGATCTCGACGTCTCTGCGCACGGGCACGCCCCTGCCGCAGATCACGCCGTGCCCCCTGGTGGACCGTTTCATGATCCGCCACCAGGGGCTAGACGTCATCGAGCAGGAGTCCGAAGACGACTACGGCCTCCCGCGCACGATGACGATGAGCACGCTCGAGAACGAGCAGTACATGTACGTGCCTCCGCATTGCCATGGAGATTGGCGTTCGAGCTGACGGGTTGACGGATTTCTAATACAGGGTGTTTTGCGTCGGCGTGTCGACGGCGTTCGGGATCATGTCGCGCCTCGACAGGCTGATGGTTGCGGTGAAGGAGCTCGTGGGGGAGCAGTATCATATACGCGGCGTTGGGCTGCGCACTCCGCGGCACGAGGGCGCTGGGGTCGAGATGGGGTCGAGGACGAATTCTTTGAGGCCTCAGGACGTATAGAGCGGCGCTTTTTGTGCGCTTGGTGGATATATGGAGGGATATGCGGTGGATAGGTTCATGGTATAAACACTTCTAGATTTGTTTATAATTATGCAGTATAGGTGTTGCTTAATGGAATGTTGTGCTGCTTTTTCGCTCGCTAATTGAGCTGCTGTATTCCGTGATGCTGAGAGTCTAATCGGTTTGTCCGACATGTTGAACCAGACCGGATACAGCGGTACCCTCAATCATTCACGATCTTGATCACAGCCTTCCCGACGTGTGCCTGCGATTCGAGGTACTCATTCGCCTTCAGCGCGTCACTCCCGTAACCGCTGGGTTTCTTCATGCGATGCAAGTTTGTCGACGCTGTATAATAATATGAGTATTCCGCAGTCAGGCTGACAGAACACACACATAAATCTTGAACGTTTGAACACCAGAGTCTGGTAGGATTTTCGACTTACCGACGTGCGAGCCTCGAGGCAAAGTGTCGGAAATTATCGTGGGAAATACGGAACCATAGCGAGGACGCCCTCTGATGACATTTGTCTTTTCCTCCACTTTTCCTTCACTTTCCGAGTCGTGCTGCTACTGGTGGTCATGTCGTCGCCTCCGCTGCCACCTCCGTCGCCGCCGATCTCAGACTCCTCGCGAGCCCCCGCCTCCATCCAATACCTCAGGGCACTCCTGCGACAGACGCTGCGCATCACCGTCAAGGACGGTCGCATCTTCATTGGCACCTTTGTCGGCACCGATCAGCCGCTCAACATCCTCTTGATCAATGCAGAGGAGTTCAGGCTGGGTCCTGAGGAGAACCCGAACGGACGGTATGTCGGGCAGGTCATGATACCCTGGAAACTGGTCGTCCGGGTGGAGGCGCAGGGCCGCGACGGGGTGGAAAGCAACGAGTACCACTCCGACATGTATCAGTAAAAGGTGCGTTCTGTGCCATTTGTCGCTTGCAATCAGGCCTTACCAGATTTTCAGGATCTCTGTTTGATCACCATCGCCCGCCGCCACCAAGAAGACGCCTGCGTACAACATAGCGTGTACGGCGTACGCATGATCGTGCGTCACCCATCGACAAGCGACTCGAGTGCTAGAACAATGATCACTGGCGCCCGAGTGCAGGACAGCCGGCTACGTCTCTAGCACGCTCATATTAGCATCAACTGCTCGCGAGTCTTAAGAGCACTCTTGTTCGTTGTCGAGGCATCATGCTCGCTGCATACTTACCTTCTCCTGCCATTCGCAGTACTTGTCGACCGCAAGCAGAGATACAAATTGCATAGATGTATTCTGGAAGCGTAAAATCACAGTCGTATCATGTCGTTTTGCTCGTACCCTTTCCTTATGGGCCTGCTGACTGCTGAGCTCGAATACCAGTGCGTCTACCAGGGTCAATGGCAAATCTGACATCGATGAGAAAGTTTTCCCCAGTTATCGATATATCGATTCATCGGTGTACTTCTGACGGATCAAGGTGGGTCACCCGTGGGTATCATAAGTGCAGCCGCTGTCGAGCTTCGATGGCACCGACAACAACTCCTTTGCAATGTCCGCAATACCAGGGGGCTCGACTGTTCTCGTTACCGGCTTTACAGGCTACATCGGCTCCCATGTAGCGCATCAGCTCCTCCAAGCAGGATACACTGTACGCGGGACGACACGCTCGGCGGCAAAGGCAACCTTCTTGCGCGAGAAATTCACTCGCGAGTTTGGGGAGGGGCGCCTCGAGGTCGTAGAAATTCCCGATGTAACTGTCGAGGGGGCACTCGACGAAGCGATCAAAGGTTCGTTATACTCTCTATTCCCCCCTCACACGGGGCAACTTACCTGATGCACCTGTCCAGGCGTGTCCGGAATCGCGCACGTCGCGTCCGACGTCAGCATGTCTCAGAACATGGATGAGGTCGTCGGGCCCGTGGTCCGGGGCACCCTCGCCGTCCTGCGCGCCGCCGCCGCCACGCCCTCCGTGAAGCGCTTCGTTCTGACCTCCTCCACGGTCGCCGCCGGCTGGCCCACCCCTGGCACCGCATACACCCGCGATGAGCACAGCTGGAACGACGTCAGCGCGGCCTCCGCGGAGTCTGACCCGCATCGCGGATACCACGTCTACGCGGTCAGCAAGACCGAGGGCGAGAAGGCCGCGTGGAAATTCGTTGAGGAGGAGAAGGTGCGTCCCCAGTGCCACGCTACAGGTGCTAAGGGAGACTGAGGAAGGTGCGCGTGCGTGATTGTAGCCTGGGTTCGTGCTCAATACGGTGCTGCCGGACACGAACTTTGGGCCTGCGCTGGGCCCCGCGCTGCTGCAGAGCACCGCACTGTTCCCGCTCACCATCCTCTCCGGAAAGGGCGACCAGTTCGCCGGGTTCCCCAACCGTGCGTTCTTCGTCCTATCGTGCATAGTCTCCTCAGCGGCCTGGCTGACGCGTGACTCATGTCCTACAGAGTGGTTCGTCGACGTACGCGACACGGCGCGTCTGCACGTCGCGGCGCTCACGCTGCCGTCGTGCAGCGCGCCGGGGTACCGGCTCTACGCCGCCGCCGCGCCTTTCACCTTCAGCCAGATCCTAGGCATCGTGCGCAAGCTGCGGCCCGCGCGCGCGACGGACCTGCCCGAGCGCTTCGAGTGGGAGACACTCCCGAATCTAAGCCGCGTGGATAACTCGAGGAGCACGGCCCTGCTGAAGGAGATGGGGCGCGATGGGTGGGTCGGGCTGGACGAGAGTTTGGAGGCGAATATCGAGGGGCAGTAGGTGAGCTGGTGTGGGGAGGTGTACTTATTGATCTTGTATGTTGATTAGGGATGCATTTTTGGCTGCTCCTTTCCGAAGTGTTGAGAGCGTTGATGATTTGACAGAAACACAGTTCAAACGGTGGGATGCTGTACTGCTCAAGACTCAGAGGGTCCCGGATCTAGCGCCACATCTAGGAGAAATCTCATGACGCGAGACCTCGTACATACGCCTCCCGGACGGTATCTGGTGGCTGCGTGCGATTTGTCTGCGAGACCGTCGACCGATGCGCTTGGTTATCGTCTCTGGGCGGCCGCGGAGCCGTTCTCATGAGACCAACTGCTGAGCATGGTGCGGAAGCTCCGTCCCGACCGCACTGATTTGCCCGTGCATTTTATTTTGCCTGGAAGACTGCGCTTAACCTGAGTCGCATCGACAGTTCGAGAAGCACCGCAATACTGAAGGAGCTGGGACGTGAGGGGTGGATTGGAATCGAGGAGGGTGTGAAGGGAATATCGAGGGGAAGGGAATTAGATGAGGGACATTTGACTTGTATGTTTGTCCAATGTACATGCATGTTAGTGCCTGACGGACCCCGAACCTAGATATCCTACACCCCAGACACCCTACTTACTTAGTGCCCATGTAGTATCTCGTCGCTGAATCCTGAGGACGACTCAAACTTCACATCGTTTGCAAGTTCGCAACACACGAAGCAGTGAATTCGACACAATCGTTCCGAGCACAGGCTACTGTATTAGGGGTCAAGAACTCGCATATCAGAGAACCACGCACGCCCAAGCAGCGGCAGCGAGATACAGTTGGATGAGTAGAAGGAAATCAGGATTGTGGACACCACGTATGGAGGATGATATTTGTAATGCAAAAAAGGTTGTCGCTGTGCGTCTGTATATAACTTGTCCATAAGAAATAGAAGTTGAACATACACTGTGTCTACCAGGACTAGAAAAGCCACGTCTCTCCAAACCATAATTAATCTATGCGACAGCGTTTGGTAAACGATATAATAAGTGCACCCCGACCGAAGATAAATATTTAGAGGTTGAGCTCGTCCAACTTATATCTTTTCGCCAACGCGTGGAAGCCAACGTATCCGTGCTTGAAATGCTGGAACGCCTCCGATGCACCTTTGTGCGGCGCCAGGATCTGGACTACGCGGTCATGCGCGGCAACAGCCTCGTCCTCGAGCAGACGCAGGGCCTCGTTCTTCGAGATGTCGCGGCTATCGGCAATGAACGACACGCGGTTGACGACCTCCCCTGCAAGCTCCTCCTTGTAGAAGGAGAGTATGTCGCTGTGGATGCAATTTGATCAGTTTCTTGGTCGAGAGTAACTGGGACACTTCAGACGTACTTTCCGTTGTTGATGAAAATCATCAGTTCCGGCAGTGCTTGGATGTATGACCGCAGAGGAAGCTCAGGAGGGAACATCCATAGGGCATATGTTTCCGAAGCACCCGACATGACGCGGGAGAAAGTTGGGTAGCCTTGCGCACCAGATCCGAGCTGAAAGATACATTAGTATCGCCAAGTGGTAATCTTCGCAAAAAAATACTTACAGCCATTCCTTGCGTCTCGTACTCCAATAGCAATGCAGTGACCAAATTCAGCGTGCTCGTAATCATGATGTTTGCAACAACCCGCCCCTTCCATTACGGTCAAAATCCTGAAAAAATCAGAGAAGATAGCTAGACTCACGAAGTACTTCGGGATCTGCAGTAAGAGATCGGCGAAGTTATCAAGGACCTCGTCGCCTTGCGGCTCCCGGTGGATGAAGCGCTCGTTGAACTCCCTCACGGTGTCGATGTCCTCATTGAACACGTCGTCGAGGTAGATAAGGAAAGTGGTGTATAGACACATGAGAATCTGGCCCTCCTTGTCCGGCAGGTGGGCGTACGCCGTTGTAGCCATTGCGACAGCACCAGGAACGAACGGCCCAAGAGACTTGGGACCCTCCATCAAGTATCCACGGCGAAGACCGTCGGCGCGAGTCGCCGCATCGAATTCGTAGTCATACGGATCGTGAGGATACGGGATGCTGCATCGCTCGAGGAAGGAGACAATAACATCCCGAGTGCCATCTAGCCTGGCGGGTAAAGACTAACGATTATGTTAGTGTGATTCATTCGACAATTCAAGAGAGAAAACGTACGGGAGCTAGCTTCGCCTGGCGATACGAGATGCTATCGTACTCATCAGCGTTTGTAGAAGGCGCCATTCCGTATAAGAAGGACGAGGCGAGTGAAGTGAATACGTTAAAAGGATAGGAAATGATAGAGGTAAACATTGGTCGGGGAGGGGGGCTTGCTGTATATATACAGAGCGCTCTGTTTAAGTATGCAAGCCGGACTGCCTGGTGGCCGTAGACTGGCGCCCATAGCCGGAGCTGTTCGTGCCTGTGTAGACCCTTTCTGCCTCGCGGCCGACATTCGTCAACTGTAGAGTCAGTATGCGTTAGATATCAAGGGGTGCACGGCGGCAGACCCGCCGAATGGGCTGCGCTGGAGAGCGGTGCTAGGTTACAGAAAAGGAAGATCTACCATTCATATATCAAACGACTTGGAATGAGTGGGTTACGGGGACTGGTGTTCATTCGCCGCATTTACGACATCAGGATGAACACCGATAGAGGCGATGCTTGCGCTTTGTTCAACACCTCTAGAGAGCGTATTGTCCTCCATTGGACGGTGTAATGTACAGAAATCTAGTAAGGTCTCCGTCACTATGCTGGTATAATGAATGCTGGAGATTGAAACTGATATCGCTCACTGGTATGTGGCTAAGACGGGGAGATGTCGGTGCCGCTGACGACTAGTACCAAATCTCAATCGTGCACTGGCACTGGTCCGCAACTTGAGTCACAGGAAAAGATCCGCGCAAGATTGGACAATCAGTCAACGGGGATGAAATCAAACCGAGCGGCGCAGTGATATATGTAACGGATTGAAACATGAAGGCACGACTCGCATAAAGGTGGAGATGAAAACGTTGCAAGCAACACCGCCCGAGAACCTCCCAAATGCTGACAAATACTCCGATTAGGAAGCTCTTCTAGTTCAGAGTTTATGTTGGATACCAAGCTTCCCTTGACTCGCTGTATGCTCACTTGTATGTGCTTTACATGCCCCGGTTTGACGCTTGGATCTCCACGGAAAATGGACGCGTACACTGTTTCCGACTCTTATCGAAGAATATCTTAGAACCTGGTGCAAAAGAAAGGGTTGACTGTCGAATGGCCAGCGGACACTGGCACGCCGTTGAGCATACATATTGCCGCAGCTCGTCCTCCAGACTTACCGGACGTCTAAATTGGCATGCTCATTGCGCATTTTGATAGGAACAGCCTCGGACCAGCGCTGATTACTCTGAAAAAGGCATGTGGCGAGCCCCAGTCACCCGTTTTGTATATTGAGTCTACAACGGCGGTGGCGGGCGCCTCTTCAGCGGCCTCCCTTATGAGGGGATACTATATTACGCCAACATACTGGCTTCCCGAGATATCGCCCTCCCTCCCTCCGCATCCTCCACCATGTCATCGATCATCGGAGGTATACCTCCCTCGCTGCGCACACCGCTGACTGCATTACTGGTCGGGTTTCCGGTGCTGTGGTGGATTCGCAATGTTATACTTGGACGCTCGAGGAACGCTCAGGGTCTCCCCTTCGCTCCGGGACCTAAACCTCTTCCTCTAGTAGGAAACATCCGCGACATTGTCTTCGAAAGAGAATGTGAAACTTACATGGAGTGGAGCAAGACATACGGTAAGGCTTATCTCTGCCTCTGACCTTGTCCGCCTCTTTTCTAACACTTTGGCAAAGGTGATATCATCGGTCTCAATGTCATCGGGCAACCGCTGGTATACGTGAACACAGCTGAGGCGGCGCACGAGATATTCGAGAAGAGGTCATCGATTTACAGCGATCGTGTTATTACCCCAATGATGGAGATGTATGTTAACTTTTCTGCATCTTGTAGCTCTTCGCTGACATTCTCATTTAGGATGGGTCTCGCAGACTGGCCGCTTGTCATCTTGGAGTATGGTTCGACCTGGCGCAAGCACCGCAAGATCTTCCACGGACGGTTCCACCCCGGCGCAGCGTCTGCGTTCTGGCCATTGCATGCGAAGGCTACCAGCGAACTTCTACTCAATCTTCTCAAGGATCCCGCCGACTATGTTGAGCATCTGAGATAGTATGTAGCAATGGTTATATTCACTGGCCTTCTGTTCACGCTCTTTCGACAGTCTTGGAGGATCAGTTCTCGTCGAGATGACATACGGGTCAGTACACATGGCATGATCGCTCCAGGTTTCAGTTGCTGACCCGAAGCTTGCATGTAGTTTCGCTGTCAAGAACAGGGATGATCCGTTCCTCAAGCTTGCAGACGATGGTATCAATGCGTTCGCCGAAATATCGAAGCCTGGAGCTTTCTACGTCGATGTCATTCCCATCTGTACGTTCAATAGTGTATGGCATCTATGGGTGAAACTGACATCAAGATAGTGAGATATCTTCCTGAATGGGTACCGTTCACGTCCTTCAAGAAACAGGCTAGGGAATGGCGCAAAACCTTTGACGGGCTGAGAGAAGAGCCCTGGGATGTCGTGAAAGACATGATAGTGAGTCATTTGCATCCGTTATGCTTTGAAGTCCACCGGATCCTGACCATATCTCAGAAAAACGGACGTGCAGTAACCTCGTTTGCCACTACGATGATTGAGGAGTCTCAGGGCGACTCTAGTGTCACTGAGTACGATTACCAAGGTGCTGCGGCAACGACATACGGAGGTGAGTTCAGTCCATTGGTCTTACTTCTCGTTACTGATGTTTTCGTCGAACGAATCTAAGCTGGCACGGACACTGTATGTTTCTTTCCTTGTCGGATCATGACCGTATCTAACCCGCTATAGATGCTCACGACGTTGGAGTCTTTCATTCTTGCCATGGTTCTCTACCCCGAAGCGCAGAAGGAGGCGCAGAAGGAGCTGAGCGCAGTCGTTGGTGACAAACGGCTTCCTGATTTCGAGGACCGCGAGTCGCTGCCCTATGTGGAAGCACTCTTGAAGGAGCTCTATCGGTGGAACCCGGCATTGCCTTTGGGTAGGTTTGACGCTCAACTTTCTGCATGCGCGGTCTCATAGAATCCCTCTCCATAGGTGTTCCTCACAGGTTGATGGAGGACGATATTTACAAGGGGTCTTTCATTCCCAAGGGCACAATCGTATTTGGAAACGCATGGTATAGCTTGATATCATAACTTTGCCCACTTTGCATGACTAAAATGATGTGCAATAGGGCAATCCTGCACGACGAGAAGATCTACGGGCCCGACGCCGACAAATTCAGACCCTCGAGATATCTCGACAACCCGGACCTTCCTGACCCCAGGTTAGGCGGTACCTTCGGCTTTGGAAGACGGTAAGTTTCCCTAATCAAGCCTCCATCCTATAGATTTGCTAAAGCTTGACCACGTGTCCAGCATCTGCCCGGGGAGGCATTTCGCGGATGCCTTGGTTTGGCTTGCGTTGACCTCCGTCCTTGCCACATTCGACATCCGCAAAGAGGTCGACGCGCAAGGCAAAGAGGTGTCCTTCACTCCCGAATTCACCTCAGGCTTCTTCCAGTGCGTGTGCAGCCACTACTGAAACTGATCCGAAGCTAACGATCCCGCTTTTGAAGTCGTCCTCTGCCTTTCAAATGCCAAATCACGCCGCGGTCGCCTGCATTGCGGTCGTTGATCGTCAAGACCGCTGAGGAATATGCTGCCTCCAAGTAATCACTGTCGGTTGTCGTACAATATCATAGATATCGATCAGTTGCACCGCAGTAGGAATTCGCTGTTTCTTGGGCCATGTAGCCGCCATGATGTATGCTAGATAGTTGGACTGATCTCTAATTATTTTAATGGATGTAACTGAACGTGAAGTCATTGCATCTTGGAGCTGGATACACAACTGCAGGTAAGGACGCTTGCGCCTCCGAGCCCCTGCTAGTAACTAAGTTGGCGTCTTGTCTCTTCCTTAAGCTAAGTCTTGAGATCGAAGCCATCAAGCTCCTTACAAGTTGTATGCGACCTTGCAAATTATCTCGTTCCCCTCAGGCTGTCGTTTCCTGCTTTGATAGGAGGACTCGCTATACTACAACCCAGTTGAACTCCCAATAGATAAACATTTAAGAAAGTACTATGCTACGTGTATGATAATGCTATGGCAGGTTCGTACAACAACAACGCTATGAGCTTCCTATGAGAGCCTTGAGCTCACCCGGTTCCTCCACAAATATCGGATCCACCTCCTTCCATTCACTCTTCTCCACGCCCCCTTCGACGAACACCCTCGTCCGCTCCGCCCAATACTCGAGGTCACCCTTCTCCGTGCGCGCTGGGGCCCACAGCCTTTCGCCGGTGTCTCCGTCTGTGACGGCGGAGAACCAGCGTGGCCGGTGGTCTGGCAGCCTGCCCTCCTCACGGGCACGTCTTGTCGCCTACGGAGAAGTGTGTATGTTAGCGTATACGATATGGTGAGAGGGCGACAAGACATACCCGCTGTTTCTCCTCCTGGGCATTCTTCAACTCGTTCGCAAGTTCGTATTTTCCAAGCTCGAACGCCCTCTGATCAGGGCGCAGCCGACAATCGGTCGGGCACACATAGGGTTTCAGGGTATCGGTCGGACAGTCGTTCAAAGTGACAGCAAACGGTGTAAGGTTGAACGGGGCAGGCGGCTTCTCGGAATTGCGCCACAGAAGAATGTATTCGCGTGTGGCGGAGGGCGAGCTGGGCCCGCTCACCGCGACGTCGGGGTGCAAGAATCCGCTGCCAGCACCAGCCTCTCGGGCGACCAGTTGGCTGTTCCACCGGCCTGCGATCTCGTAGGCGACGCGGCCTGAAGAATCCTTGACGAACCCGGAGATTTCGTACGCGTCTCTGCCGCGCCACCCGCGAGGTTTGAAAGTCAGCACACAGGTGTCGTTGGTGCGGTGGTTCGTGATCTAACGGAGTGCGTGGCATGAGGTAACATCAGCAAGTTAGTGTGAAAAGAACACGCACCACCATGTCTCCGTAGTGGTCAATAGTTGGGGAGCCAAGAATGAAGCCAGAAACGTTCGTCGTGACCTTCTTCCAGCTATAATGCTCAACAACTTTGCCTTCATGCAGTTTACCAGTAGCCTTAGGGTACCCATCGTGTGCAGCACTCTCTTCGGGAAGAAGCAGCTCGCAGTGAGCTATGCCTTTCGGCGCAATCTCGAAGCTTTTGCCCATGAACTAGGGAAGTGGAGGTCAGACCACGAAACATCCTCGCGCCAAATATGACGTACCTTATTCTGTGCATCGACTTCTCCATAGTAGTACCACAACGGAGAGTCCGCCCAGCACGCAGAGATGGGCGGATGATGGCTAACTTGCTCAGACACGTAGCGGTACTCCTTGTCGTGCCTGACGTATTCGAAGGTCTCGCCCTACAGCAAAATCAGGGCAGGAACTACGTCGACAATAGAAGGGACATACAAGCATGGGGTTGAATGGTTTCGCTATGCGTCCGATGGTAGATGAATAATTCGACATCGCAAACGCGGCTACGAACGCAATGCGTTTCAATGGATCAGATTCCCGAGCGGCGGCATCCACTGGAATGATAATGTCAATGTTCTGATTATTGTTGAGAAGAGGGGTTCGACTAACAGCATTCCGAGAATTCCATGTCTTCGGCCATGCGCTGAAGCATGCTAGTGGGTTCCTATTCGACATAGAATGAATACACAATACATGTGATACACGCTTTATGCAAGACTCACATTGAAAAAGACGGGGAACGAAATCTATGCGGCCAAAGTAGACGGTGAGCGTGGAGAATGGAGATAAAATTGCTGGCTCTTACCTTAGTTAGATCTTTCCCGATGCTATGCTTCAAAACCGACCACAAGCTCGTCGACGGCCGGTCGTCACTGCTGATCGCCAAATGACTGCGCAGATTCTTGTACGCCACGAACGGCTCCAGATTGAACTCCTCGGGCAACGCCAGCTGCGAATGCACGGGACTCGCAAGGGACTCATTCACCACCAGGTTAGGCAAATTGTTGCTCTCAATCGCGTCGAAGAACTCGTCCTCGTCGTCCGTGTCCAGCCCCGTTTCCGACTCGTAGCTCGCCGCGGTCGTGGGCGCCGGACGGGGTGTGGGCAGGCTCGACATCGGCTGGGGCGTGGCAGCGGGCGACGCGGACGCCTGCACGGCGGGGAAGTACGACTGCGGCTCCCGCGCGCCGAACTCGCGCACGTCCGCCGAGGACAGCGGCAGGTTCGGGGGCCGTTGCTTCAGCGTCCCCATCCCGCTCTCGCTCGCGGCGAGGAAGCGGCTCCCGCGCCTGCGCGAGCGGTCGCGCAGCTCCTGCTCGAGCACCTCCCCCTCCTTGACGACCGTGCGCAGGCTCTCCTCCCAGAGCGCCTGCCTTTGCCGCTCCTGCCGCAGCGTCGACTTCCACCACTCCTCGCGCGCCTTCGACATCACCATGTAGTCGTGCAGCATCCCCTGCACCGTCGCGAGCGAGTCCTTGATCGCGGACTTGACCTCGTGCGCGCGAGGCGACGCGTTCGCAGGCAGGGCTAGGTCGGAGAGCAGCTGGGCAGTAAGCTCGACTTGCGCGGTGGTGGAGTTGCCCTGCAGCTCGAAGGTGGAGTCGTGCGGGGGCGCGCGGTGAGTAGACTCCGCATCGGACGACTCGTCGTTCTTATCCTCAGCGTCGTCCTCATGTGAGCCGTCACCAGGGTGGTTCATCACAGGGCTCGCATCGCCGTCTGTCTCCCCGCCCGTGTCCTCCGCGTGCGTCGAGCCCGTGCTCCTCTGCGAAACCGCGCTCCGCCGCGAGACCGCGCTGCTGCCTGACCGGAAAAGGGAGGCGGGCTTCAGCCCGCTCGCGTCGCTGTCGCCGCTCATGCGCGCGTGCTCTTCCTCGCGCTCGCGCTTGTACCAGTCTATGCTCTTCCCGATCGCCTGTGTCCAGCGGTGCGCCTCGACGTGGTGGTTGGCCTTCATGTACCACTTCTGCACGGACTGGTGCCCGCGCGAGGGCACTGAGTGCACCTCGAAGCGCAGCTTCTCGCCGCCCGGCGCGACCTTGAGCACGGCCGTCTTCATGGATATTGAGCCGCGGCTGGCGACGGTCTCGTCTTCTTGGTGCCGGTAGTCTGGTAACATGTGTTAGGTTTTTTTTTATTATGAGAGATGACGAGTGCGGACGAACACGAGAGGACGCCGCCTTTGAGCACGAACCACCTAGTCTGGTGGCCGCGCGCGACGTTCACGTATTTATTCAGATAGCCTTTCAGCGCTGGCGGCTCGGATATGGGCGCGTCGATAAGGGTCGTGTCGTGGTTCGCAACTGTATGGAATGAGACCGTGCACCTGTGTTTGCGTTTGAGGGAAATCACTCACATTGCCGGAGGAAGACGCGCACGCGGTCGTCTTTCGGTACCCCGTCATACGCCATCTTCCCTCTGCGGTCGCGCACGAACACATCGGCGCCTGCACGCACCGCGAGCTCGATCAACCGCAGGTCCTTGCGCTTCGCAGCCTCGTGGAGCAGCGATGACCCAGTCGCATCGTCGAGATACGACAGATTCACGAATCGCACGCGGGGAGAGTCGAGCAGCGCGAGAAATGCGGGGTTCGGAGGCGCGGTGGGCGGGGAATGAATGTAGGTCCGCAAGTGCGATTGGTATGACGCGTTTAATAGAGCGCGAGAATCTGCACGTGGGTGCCTGAGCGTCATTGCATATTATCGTGGCAGAAGGAAGGACATACCTGCGATGGCGCGTAGGACATCTTTGCCCTTGGCGACTTCCTTGCAGGTCCGTCCACGGGAATCCTTGAGGGTATCGTCGATGCGTTCTTGTTCTAGCAGCAAGTTCACTACGTCTACACGGCCGAGAGAGGCAGCAAGGTGTAGTGGAGTCGTGTCTGCGTATATTCCGTTCGGAGAGATAGCTCGGTGAGATAACAGGAGTGCAACAGTATCAACTGCGCCCGAGGTCAGCGATTAGACAGTTGTAAATCCAATTAGATACGCACCAGATGCACAGCGAATAGCCAGATGCAAAGCGGCAGCACCAACGTCCACTTCCCCTTCTGCGGATTTCCGTCTGTCCTTTCCGATCTCGGTCAGAAATGGATGGATGAGCGCAGGATCACCTGGCGCTGTGTGTCAGGATTCGTACGAGACATGTGAAGGTGCGTGACGTACCGCTGCGCAGAGCCGCTAGTAATTTGACCTGGTAAAGCGGTTCGGCGGGATCTGGGTAGGTGAACGCGTTCAACGGTTTGGAAGCATTGGGGCCCAGATACAAGTGCTCACTCGTTTCGGTGCTTAGGGCAGACGTGGAGGACGGAGAGACCGTGGCGGGGCTCATTATTTATCCTTGAGTATCTACAGTCCGGGTTTTGTGTGCGAGAGGGCCTGCCCGGTGAAGAACGCTGCAAGTTATGAAGGAATTACAATCGGATTGTTGTGGACGTCGAGTGTCAGAAGTCGACGCAGTGGGGCGTTCAGTAACAAGATCCGTCAAGAAGCCCCACATTCAATAATTACTGACCGTGGGAGCGACTTTTACTGATCCTTCCATCTAATGTTTCAACTTTCATTTCTGATCTTGTACTTTCCTCCGTGATATCGATTCAAGCTAGCTGTAAGGAGCTTCAAGGTCGACGTCGTTGCCCGACTAAGGCGTCGCTGTGTCTTGCTCGTCATTGAGCGTGGATGTCTGTGGAAACTTAGCGGATGGATTACCATGACATGTCTCTACATGGAAAGCCCTGTCGAGGAAGGGTGGGCAGTCGCCCCCTACGTAGTCGCAATAGGTATGTCCATGAGCGTATCTCTCCAAACGCTACTCACAAATACCCTCCATTTTCTAGCATAGCTTGTATCTCCATCCTTAAAAAAATGAATTACAACGACCGATTCCGCCTCTGTTTCTCTTTTAATCTCGCCACAGCCCTAACGGCTATTATTTCAGCTTCCACATCTTCTGCGTCCTCCTCGTTCAAGAGACCTGCCGTGTATAACAGCTCGCGCACGGCCAAGGTGTCTGGTTTGAGATCACCCAGCATCGGCGAAAGGCACAGTCGCGTCATGCACGGCAGGTCTGTTTTGGGCATGATGGCGCTCACGATCTTGCAGTACCAGAATCTATACAATTTCGTGTTCTGCGCATGTTTCTGTGAAGCAGGTGAGGGAAGCTACTTGTCTATCTTGATGCGGGCTACTCACAGAGAATGGCTGCCAGTGCCCTTCTGAGCACACGACGGCCCGGCGCCAGATGCCGCGTGTGGCGTCGCGCGCCCAAACTTCGTCGTTCGTCTGCCGAGCGCTCAGGATCAGCAGGGGACCGCACGCGCGAATGGGTGCGACTCACCACGAAGTTGTAATCGCACGGATCCAGTGACGTCGCGTGGTATCTTCGAGGCATGTTTACGTGTGGGTAGGCTTGAACGGTACGTTGTCGCGGCCATTTATACGACTAGCGGTTGTACGCTTTGGCATACTGGCCTTTTTGTGGGAACGGTCTTCTGCCTCATTGTTAACGTGCTTTGGTTGCGCTTTGGCCGAACGTTTTTGTTTCGCCACGTGCCAACGGTGTGGACGCAAGTTTCTGTTGCGAAGTGCGGTACATCGCCGTATTTCGGGCGTATACATCGTGGTGCGTGCATTGAGAATATCGAGCGCGGGCGTTATTTGGCAAAGGCTTTCGAGCCAAATCAAGAGCCACGTTATCATATCTTTCACCTACCGTTTCACCCTTTCACAGTAATATTCTTTCACGCTGCTTTCACTCGCTCTGTGTAGTGCTCACAACGCCTTTGACCAAGACAGTGCCACCCATCTGGTACGGAACGCCCCGAGGAACGCCCCGATGATTTCTGTTCGGGCTGCATTATGGCGGGAGTGGCTCTCGAAGTCGTCCTTTCACCGGCCAAAGCGTGTTCATGTCAGGGGCGCCAAAGAGTGCATATAGCGTCCAGGGCTTTGCCATTCGCAGGACGCTTTCACCTGTGGCTCAATGGCGTCGCTTTAGCACCCCCGCTGCTTTGGCACGTCGTCCGCGTATAAGACGCGCCGCCATGGTATCCGACTCCAGCAAACCACCCCAGCACTAAGCCACACATCCGAACAACTCTCAGCATGCCTCCGAAAAGATCCATCCAAGAAACCAGCCGGGTAAGTCGTCCCACCGAGACGTCACGCACACTGACGCTAACATCCGCCTTGTGTCCAGGCTGCTGCAGCACACGGCTGCGGCGACGAGTCCTGCGTAGGATGCGACAAGAACACGCGCCGCCCGCGCGCCTGGCAGTCCGCGTCCCTCGCCGCTCGCGGCTTCCGGCGTGCCACCGTCGGCGCGACAGAGCACTGGGCCCTCGCGCAGCACGCGCTCTTCCCGCCGACCCCGCGCTGGACGTTCCTCGCGTTTCCCCCGCACCCCTCTAGCTCCTCAGGCGCGGCGGGGGTGGCGATGTGGCGCCTCCTGCACGCACGTGCGAGCATTGGGGACCATGCGAGAAGCGTTAGGGAGCTGGTGAAGCCCGTGGAGAGTATCGTTTTGCATATCCATGTGAGTGCCCGCCGACGCTGCATGGGATTAGGTTGGTGCTGACGAGATGGTGTGTACAGTGGCCAGGGTACGAGCACGTGCAGTTTTCTCGCGCGCTGCGCTTCGGGAGCGAGTGCCTGGGTACGGTGGCGCAGGGCGTTGCGATGTGCTACGAGGAATTCTTCGAGGTAGGTCGTTGCGTTTACCCTCCTTCTCGTTGTAAACTAACTAAGAGGGTACTCAGATATGCGCCAGGGAGCAGCGCCAGCCGGGTGGGCTTGCGATCGGACGGGACGGGCTGCAGTTCACTGACATGCGCCTCTGGGGGCTGTGGACGCCGGAGGGCGATGGGAAGAACTGGGTCGCGGAGGTGTCCTATGCGATCGAGCAGGGCCATTACCATTGAAATATTGAAGCTGCATCCACATCGTCACCTCCTCTCGCAGGCTCATAAATGCATTGTGGATCGCGCATTAAATATATTTCCAGACCGTTATGTAGTCTAGATACACCACACACCACCAGCGCGATATCGATAAGTATGACCTCTAGTCCCGACGATGGCACAAACTTTAAGAGAATTGGAGTATGAATAGAGAAATGAATGCTTGGATGATACGTAGAAACTGCCGTCTGAATGATTGTATACTATATCTAGAGCTTAGTAGGAGTCGCGGTACTTGGCGTTGTACGCCCTGTCCTCCGGGGACAGCTCGAGCTCGTACGGAGTGAGGAACTCAGCCGCCTTGGCGAACTGGCGCTCGATCACGTCGAGGTGGTTCTGCGAGCGCGGCTTGATCGTGCACTTGAACCGTCCAGGGGTCGCCGTGATGCCCTGGATACGCGCACACGTTAGCAAATAGTCACACAACATATGCGGAAAGACGTACGGAGGCAAAGTTGTTGATGTTGGGAGGGATCGGCTTGCCAGTCGCCGCGTCGATCTCGGGCGAGAACTCGAACGCCCAGATGAAGTTGGGCACGTTGATTTCCTGAGCACACCAACAACATCAGTACCTTCGACCACACATCACAGAGGAGGCGGAGACGTACGAGAGAAGTCTTAGCAAACGCGATGCCGGGGCACACGCGGCGCCCGCCACCGAATAGCATGTTCTGGCGACGCGCGGGGTCGTCCGTGCTCTCGTCCTTGATGCCGAGGGGGTGCTTGAGGAAACGCTCCGGGATGAACTCGTGGGGACGGTCGTAGTAGCGCTCATCGTGGAAGATCGCCCCTGCACATATACTCAGCTCAGCAGCTCGCGTAAGGTAAAGGAAGGGACGCACAGGTGTTGATGAAGAGCACTGCATCCTTGGGGTACAAAACACCGTCGACGATCTCGTCCTTGACCATCTCGTGCGGGAGCCCGAGGGGGCTGACGGGGCGGAAGCGGTTGACCTGCGGACGAGGTTAGCATGCAGCCAAAATAGGCAAGGTGACGGGGAAAGAGATACGCACCTCTTCGATGAATGCGGCGGTGTAAGGCAGGTTGGGGAAGTCGTCGTGTGTCGGGGCGCGGTCACTGCCGACGACACGGTCGATCTCCTCGCGGCACTTCTTCTGCGCCTCGGGGAACGCGACGAGCGCGAGCACCACACCCTGGAGAGTAGCCGAAGAAGTGTCAGAGCCCTCGAGAAGAACACCACCCAAGTTCCTGTACGTCGGTTAGTCGCAGGGCAACCGGGGTAACGAAGAGCAGCGTACGTGAGAAGCTCGCGGCGAGTGAGACCCCACTCCTGTGCCTTGATAACGGCGTCTTCCATGAACACGTTGGCAGCCTGGCCCTTCTCGAGGCGCCGCTCGACGGTGCTCAAAAGGTCCTCGTACATCTCCTCGTGCAGCGCCTTGACGGTCTTCACGACGCGCTTCCAGTGCGCAAAGCGCTCAGGCACGTACGTCAGGATCGGGAACAGGTCGACCTGCAATACCCGTCTTCGTTAGCAAGGACATCACAAATAGAGTAAGCGGATAGGCTCACGGGAGGCATGGTGCCAAACTCAAGCGCGTGGAGAAACTGCGGCTGTACATGCAGGAACGCCTTGACGTCCTTGGACTCGACGCGGGGCGCGCGCTTGCCGTATGTGATGCCGAGCGCAAACGACGTCGTGAAGCGCTGAATGTGCGTATACCAGTTCTGTGGAACGCCATATCATCAGCACGTCTTTCCATGCGTGAATGAAGGAACGCGGTAAATAGGACGTACCTCGGGGTCACGCGAAAAGTCCCACATGAGCTGCGTGGCCTCGGCATGCTGGTACGGCTGGAGGGAACGGATGTTCTCGTTGCTGAGGAGCTGCGTGGACGCCTTGCGCAGGACCTTCCATGTCTCGTTTGCTGAAAGGTCATGATGTCAGCGCCCGATAGTGACGATTTCGGCAGATGCGGCCACTTACCGTAGTGGCCGGTACCAATGTTAAGGTTGTGTGGCGTGATCATGTCCGCGAGGATCGACTTGGGGCGGTTGGAGGTGGCAATGCTGCGCTTGTCGATGAGCTCCTTCACAGCGGTCGGCGTGTTGAGCACGATGACGGTGTTGTTGAAGACCTTGAGCGAGATCACGTCGCCGTAGATTTTGGCTGCATTCCAGCAAACACAACCAGTGAGCTGAGTCCTTCCACATTGAATGGATGGGTACTTACACCACTCCGTGAACTTCATGTGAAGATGGCTCTTCGGGAAGACGTTGAGGTTGCCGATGATGGGCACCGTAGGCGGCCCCGGAGGCATGTTCCTGGCCCGGGCACCGATGTTATAGACATAGTACACTGAATAAATTAGGAGCGAGGCCGCGAGAGGCACGAGCAGATGTCCCGCAGGGAGGGCTGCGAGCGAGGCGGGCAGGATGGCGGAGGTCGAGGACATCTTGCTGGTGGAGTGGGTGAGTGTGGGATGAATAAGAGAACCACAATTGGGCCTGGTTTAATAGGGCGCTGTATTGTGCGAGGGCTGGTGGTATGCCGTGCGGGGCTGGGACAGGCCGTAGATGACGGGGGAGCGCAGGGGGCTAGACTAACAAATGGATGAGTAGTGATGGTTTGCGGCCCACCATCTCGGGGAAGTGCACAGATGAAGTGGCTATGTTTCTATGATTTCGGGAAGCGATGGACAGGCACGCCAGACCTGGACACGGCGTCGGAATGTGGCTCGCAGGGAATGACTCCTTGACGCCCATAAAGAAGATGGTATGGGCACTGCTTTCTGTGGCCGGAGCGTTCAGACGTCATAAAGCGCATTCAAAATTCATGTTTGTACGCCGTAAACGAGGCTGTGACGAAGACGGCCCTCCGCGAAACATATGTCAACTGCATTTTAGAGTCAGTAAAAATATAGTTTGGATTGAGTACGATTATACGCACCAGTTTACCGGCTGACATTACAAACGGTTGGATAGACTGTTGGCGACATGTCGCCGCAGTGTTGCGGCCGCTGTGCATTCGAGGACCGAGGCTGTTCGCGCCCCTGTGTGGATCGAGAGGTTGGAGACACTAATATGCCGCGCGATGATGGCAGATATCGATGACCCGGGTACCAAGCACCAAAGGTGTGCAGAGTTGGTGAGTTTTCAAGGTTCGTCATGTGTGGTTACTACCATAGCACGCGTCGGCGCTACCAGTACAATGTCCGCTTACTGAGTGTCATACATCTCTGAAGCGTAGAATGTAGAGCGAGATCTACAGATGGCCTGCGTGTATTCTACAGGGCTGAGCCACGATCACCGTACTGAGCGCTGGGTTTTCCCTATTTTCGACGCAGGCGCTGGTGGATGAAACGATAGCGTAAAATCGAGCACAAACTGACATCTTGAATGCGGCTCGCCGGTATGAAGCGTCAGGATTGAATTGAGCATAGGATCGAGAACGGAAAGCTGGAATCGACGCAGAACACGAGAACATGAAAAAAGGGCAACAAAGTCTCAGTGACAGTGACAGCCGGCCGCCGCGTCTAGCGATGTCAGTGGCTGAGTTGCTCGCGTTGTTTGGCTGTGAACTCATGTCCAAACAAACAAAGGAAGTCGGCCAATGCCTGCCTATTTTGGATTTGGAAATGACCCCCGGGGCCCCACCGTACAGATCAATAGTCGTAGAGAGAGCATACGCAGTGCATTACCGTGCATGAATGGGAAATTATTGGGGCCTTGCATGCAATGCCTTGCGAAGCTCACTTGGCGCGCCGTTTGCTGTATCTTCATCTGACAGGCTTGCTATTTGCAAGCTCGGAGGAGTCGAAGGTCAAACCCAGAACATAAATAATTATGAATCACTACAATATTTCCAAATGATACATCAATCATCATCATCTATACGCGAAATCAATAGCAGTCCATTCACGCAGGCCTAAATTACAGAATCATCAAGAGCATCATGCCGACTTCTTCGACCGCTTGAACGACGGCAGCGGCAAGCCCTTGCGGACTTGGAACAGATACGTGAGCAGATACGTGAGGAAGATCTGTCGCAGCGTCAGTGGCACATTCACGACAAAAACACGAGCGGAGAAACACACGTTGAATGAAATGTAGCAGAACATGAATCCGGCGTTGCGCCACCGGTTCGAGAACGACATGTTCAGGGACGTGCTGCAGAAGAAGATGCGTCAGCATCAGCACGCGAAGAATCAGATGAGCGGAATGAGCACGCACAGATACGTGTCCGCGCTGCTCATCGAGCAGTACTCGCACCCGGTCGTCGCGTTAACGTCCACGAGGTACCCACCGCTCGCCGCGATGAACCGACCGAGGTAGTCCCCGCACGTTTGCCCGTCCGGCGGCACAATCGTCGTCAGCTCCGTCGCCGCACACACGATGCGCTGCCCGCCGACGCCGTTGGAGAACAGCCCGTCGATCAGGTGCGTGAACGGGGAGAGGAAGTATCTGTAGACAGTGCGTTAGTAGAATCCCATAACCGACACAAGAGAGGACACGCACGTCCAGTGCCAGAAGGTGATGAGGTGCGAGAACGGCTGCATCACTCCGTTGAACGTGATCCCGAACGCGAAGAAGCCCGTGAACGCGAGCGCCGCTCCTTGCGGGTTCGACGCCATTGCCGCCGTCCACTGTGCGAACGTCGCGAAGTACAGCGGGAACAAGAACGAGATCATGAGCCACTGTACTCATGGTCAGCTTGCGCGCACAGTCAACAATGTCACGGTGCACGCACTTGGTAACCGACACGGTCCGAGTCGTTCGGGAAGCCTACGGTCCAGTACCAACAGAAGAAGAAGAACGTCGCGCTTATGATGTTGAAAGGTAGTTCAACGGCCTGCACGCAGGCCCGTCAGTACGCGCATCGACACAGACAAGTCAAGGGGACGCACGATGCTGGTCGTGGTGAGCGGGATCCAGTGGTACATCTTGCTAGCCTTCTCACGTGCCTCCCATATGGTGCGGAAGTTACTGTGCCCAGAAACGAGTCAGTGACAGCCCTCGTCGAAGGCGTGCTCAGGCACTCACATGAACGGCACCTGCAGCTGGTTACTGAGCGACAGCGACATGAGCGTCGCTATCCGGACGTTAGCACGCAACGCAAACAGCGGAACGGAGAACAAAACTCACAAGGAATGAACACGCCGAAGAGTTTGTTTTGCAGGCCCTGTTGCGAGTCCTTTGCCTTGAAGAACGTAAATCCGATAAAGAGCCCTGCGAGGACAAACACCTATCAGCGTCTGGTCATGCACGACCCTGCACTCGCACGGCCTACTCACCTGCACTGATGTTGAGAATGAACTTGCTGAGAATGTACGACGGGTTGCGCATGTAGTTCTGGATCGAGCGTGTATACAGTGCAGAGAACTGCGTGCTGAACGACGCGGCGTATTCGGCCACCTGTTCGTTGGCCGGCCCCGCAACGTCGTGCCTGCGCGCCGCGAGGCGCTGCAGCTCGGCGTCGACGGCGTCGCGTTCGCCAGAGCGCTTCCACGTCGCGTGCCAGTCGATTGCAGCCTTGGCGGTCGCGCCCGCGCCGATGACGTCGAGGATGTACTCTGCTGGGTTTTCGTCGACCTCGCAGTGCCGCCCGCCGTTGCGCTCGAAGTAGTCGATAAGGGTCTCCGCGTTGTGTCCAAGGTCGCCGAAGTAGACTGTCCGTCCTCCCTTCTGCAGGAGCAGCACGCGGTCGAACTGCTGGAAGAGCTCAGAGGACGGCTGGTGGATACTGTGTGGCATCGTTAATGCTGGTCCATTGAAGATCTATGTGGGGGGGACTCACGTGCACAGGATGGCTTGGCCGCGGTCGGCGAGCGTCTTCAAGAAGGTGACAATTTGCCATGCAGACTGACTGTCGAGACCGGAGGTAGGCTCGTCGAGGAAGAGGAGCAATTGGGGCTGATGCGGGGGCAATGTAAGCGTGATGCCGAGATCGTAATCACATAGACGCACCTTAGCAGCAAGCTCGACGCCGATAGTCAAACGCTTCCGCCTTTCGACGCTCAGACCTTGGCTGCCTGAGCCGACGATGGCGTCTGCGTAATCCTCCATTTCGCACATCTTGATCACTTCCTCAACGCTGTAAAACAAAAGGTCAGATCCTGTCAAAGGATTGTTTGAAACGAACGCACTAAGCACGCTTCTCCTCGACGGAGACCGAAGCCGGCTGCCTGAGAAGTGCAGAGAACATAAGTGCCTCGCGAACAGCTGAAAAGACGAATCAGTACAGGCACGGGGAGGAAACTGAGAGGAACACATACTGCTGGTGTCGAGATGTATATCTGGAAGACAAAGATAGTACATGAGACTCTGTTCGAGCACTTAGATATGATGAAGTGTCACACACCCATTTGCTGGCAGTATCCGGTCTGCCTTGCGAAGTCCCGTGGTAGAGGCGATCCGTCAACGAGCAGGTCACCAGTGATAACGCCAGTGGACACCCGCTGCGCCAACACGTTAAGCAGCGTGGTCTTTCCAGCACCGGTCTCACCCATCAGCGCCGTCTGCCAGTCGAAGTCAGCGCCAGTGCATGTACCCAACAACGCAAGTCAACTAACCAGTTTTCCGGGAACGACGTAGCCAGAGATATCGTTCAACAGGCGCTTCTTATCACCGCCGGGGAATACGTCGTAGTTGAGGTGCTGCCACGAGAACACGCGAGACGAGCCGATCTGCTCTGAGGCGGTGGACTGCCGGCGCTGCATGTAGTCGCGCAGGACCTCCTCGATGCGGCCCCCCTGCTCGGCGTCGCCTGGGCTCGGTTCGCTCTCCTCGTCGTGCTCGGGGATCTTCGCACCCTGCTTGTAGAGGTGCTGCGAGGTGCTCTCGGGGACCATGCCAGCGCGCTCCGTCGCATAGGAGAACCACGCGACGAAGGCAAGCCAGAATGCGACGAGAATGCCGAAATTCCTGGAGGATGGTCAGAAATGCTGGCACGCATGGGCGGCTCAGACAGGGTAGTACGCACCTCCACATGTGCCCGTAAGAGAAGTTGAAGGCCAAAGCAATGTATTTGTCTCCGTTGACGGTGGCACGACCACTTTGAGAGCCGACGAGTGTGCATGCCTGATTGGTGAGCGTAATGTCCTCGTAGCCTAGCATATAGTAGGTCAGTCAACATACAGCCATCCCAGTCTGCGATATGACTACGTACCAGGGCCGGTTGGAACCAGTGAGGTACAGAGTCCCTCAAGGTTATGGAATTCATTTGATATCAAAGCCTGTCAGACAGATCAGCATTAAGATGCGGAACGAAGAAGGCAAGAAGTTCACCTCGTAACCATAATGAAGCGGATTGATCCAAGTGAGCCATCGCAAAGCACCTATCATGCTGTAGAGAAACATACCCTCCGTAAGTCGTTGTCAGTGCAGAGAGCACAGGAACATACCTTGGCAAGGGAATCAAATATCCAGTATACAAAACAAACACGAGCAAGAAGATTCCTGAAATGCCCATTGCCGTAGCCTTCTGCCTGAAACTCGCTGCTAGCGCACGGAAGAACGCTGATGATCCAAAAAACGATCAGTGTGTGGTCTTCCCCCGGAGTGTCGAGTAGCTCGAACCTTTGGTCGTGAGATTGATGAACGTGATAAAGAGAATAAATATGAAGAAGTTGGCCGCGTGTTTCTGAAGCCCGGCCATCCAATAGACGACGACAGAGAAGAGGATTTGGGTGATTAAGGTGATGGGGGCGTCGACGACAGCTGTACGAGGGACGAGTTTAGTCTAAACATTCAAGGCGATCCGCAGAAACACTCACTGATAGCCAAGGCATCGATGAAGGGGTAGACTGTGGCGCAAAACGGGTCAGCGAACGAAGATGACACCAAATGGAAACGACGTACACATCCCAGACTTCATGTGCCGCGCCACGACCGGACGCTGCGCGTACATGCTCGGAATCTCAGCCGAGTTCTGCATCGTGCCGAAGAGCACAGAGAAGAAGAGCACTCCTCCGCGCGAGAAATACGCATCGGTGGTTTGCTTGAGCTTCAAGTACACACTACCTGTCAGCGTAGCGGAGAACAAGAAGTTGACGATCTGGATGATCTGCGAAGGGTCGTTCTTGATGAGCAGGAAACGCCGGCGCATGATCTCCCGAATCTGGGCCGGTATGCTCTGTGGACGGCACGATGTGTTAGCCATATCACATACACATGAAGAGGGACGCAAAAACGCACGATGGTGTAGGCGCTGGACATGGGCACGCCACGCGCCTTCTCGGCGACGGCGTTGAGCTTGTACTGCTCGCGCCCGTTCCTGTTGCGCTTCCCGCTCTCGATCATCTCCAGCGCCTCCGCCGCGTTCGCCTGCCCGATCGGGTGCCGGCGGAAGTAACGGACGAACTCCTGCGGCGTGCGCGGGACGCGCGTCTCCCACCCCGCGCGCGCGGTGCGCTCATACGGGTTCGTGATGCCGACGAGGAAGTCCGCGGTCGTCTGGCGGTGCTTCTGCTCGAAGCCCATCTCGACGAAGTAGTCGCGCGCGCGGTGTGCGGGGCCGAAGTAGATCATGTGCCCCTCGTAGATGAGGCAGATTTTGTCGAAGACGTTCGTGATGCGGTCGGGCACCTGGTAGATCGACACAACGGTGGTGAGGTTCACCATGTCCGTGGCGGTGCGCAGAGCGCGTGCAAACTCGAGCGCAGTGGAGGCGTCGAGACCACGCGTGGAACTTTACGGAATTTATGGTTAGCAAGTGCTTGAGCCAATGAATGAAGGACGCCGCACTTGTCCCAGCACCCGAGCTTGACGCGCGTGCTCATCATCTCGGCGATGGAAACACGCTTCTTCTCTCCTCCACTCACACCACGCAGATTCTCGTCTCCAACAACCGTGTTGACGGCCCCTTTCAGCCCGAAAACGCTGAAGATTGTCTCAGTACCGACATATACGGAGAGGAGGGATGTGCACGTACTTGACCAGAATATCGATAGTACGTTCCTGGAACTGCTTCCGCGTCACATTGGCGAGGCGTGCTTTCCGTGCAGGCGTGCGGGACGTAGTTGATACTTCCAGCGTTTGGCCCACCGTCAATGTTGGGAGGTGTACGTCGCTGTGAAAACATGTTAGATAGATGCGTAGCAAGCTTTGAGATAGGCACGCACTCTTCCGCACTGTACCCAACGTCACCACGGAAACGCCTCTGCAGCTCTTTGGAGTCGATACCATCGCCGTATACGACCTCCCCGTCGATCCGAGTGTACGCCTCGCGATGGTTAGCGAGCGTCTTCAGGAATGTGGAGCAGCCCGACCCAGGCCGTCCAAGGACGACTAAACTCACATAAGTACCGATCGCACATAAGAAAATTAGGAAACGACGAACGCAGCATTTCTCCGGACTTCACTGCGCCCTCAAATTGGTGGAGAATGGGCTTCGCGGGTGTGGGTCTGCGTAGCTCGAGAACCTTCTTCGCAAGGTTGACGGGGTTCAGGATTGAACCGATCGTTGGCTGGTACCGCGCGCCTGATGCCTCGCCAGTAACCGTTAGACCCTACTCACGAAAAGTATTAGCACAATCTTGCCATCTCGTGAACATCGAGCAACGCACCGAAAAAGCCACAGGCAGCTCCCTGCCGCCAAGGCCCATCGCATCCCTCTGCTTCTTGTCTTTGTCCAGCGTCGACTTGAAGTCAAAGGGGCTGTCGCCCTTCTCTTCAACGAGTGTCTCGGTCTCGCGCAGCGGCGCGCCCTGGGTCCCGCTAAGGTGGAACACATTGTCGAGCTTGGGCCCAATGTTCACGAGCTCGATGTTGGAGAAACTGGGTTCGCTGGTGTTCTCATTTTCGAAAGCGGTCCGCAGGCGCGCGGACGATATAGAAATTACGGGTGGACGTTCTCCGTCCATGGCGGTCGTCTAGGGTCGTGCAGAGCGTGTAGGGAATTATTGGTCTGGGAGAGTAGGGGAAGATTAAAAGCACGCCTACAGTCGACGGCGGTATGGGCGGGGGTCGAAGAAACCATGGGGCACCTTCGCGAAGGCTTTTAATGGTCTGCGGGGTGAAGGAGGCGTGAGGCTGGGTATGGGCGTCAGTACTTGGTAAGTCTGGCATAAAGCTGCTTACGCCGGCGACTATCACGACGTGAATTGCTCTTTCTGGCCATCGGGCACAGTCGCGGAGTTTCAATTCAAATTCTTTGCTCCGCCTGGGACGGCGCCACACTGCAAACTGGGACGACTGCTCGCCTCGGTGTGTCTTATCGTCTGCGCTCAAGGCGGCTGGGAAGTGGTTCACTTGAAATTCGCGTAAAGTTGAGGATATATGCTAATACGGGGTGGCTCACCTTCGGGCAATGCGGCGGGGCGCCCATGTAAGTACGTATCCGTTTGAATGTGAAGGGCGGCGTAGAGTTTGAATTGCCTTGGCCCACAATGAGACCCGGAATAGCAATGCAGTTCAAGTGCAATTGATTTGCAATCGGAGACTTGATCCGGCGGGAAATGACGTGAGCGTTGTATACGGACTTGAGAAAGAAATTGGTCAATACCATCGGAACAGCAAAAAGGCGTAGCGTTGAGTACGGGCGTAGTCTATTGTGTTAAAAATCCAGAGATGGCACCGGACCATGCTCGAGTGGGCATGGAGGCCTTGCAGTATGCTGAAGCCAGATATGAGCAATCCCATCGGATGCATGGCATCCCTTCAAAATGGGGGGCGCTTGCTCGCTATGCTATCGCCTCGCAAAGTTTCACTGGACCGCGGTGGCGGTCAAAGTCATGCGCCGTCTTGCGCGCGGAGATAGACTTGATTGCTTTCATTTCTCCTTCCATAATGTTCCTTGTCATGACGGCACCTCCGAGGCCCAAGTCTATAAGTATAGAACATCCGGCCAGAACTTAGTGCCCCACACGAGCCTCATCTTTCAAGTATTTCACTGCTCACCAGCGTCATGCATTACACCCCGGAACCATGTTCATAGCGCTCTTATGATATTTCCGTCTGGTAAGTACAGTCAGGCGACCGTAGCAGGCTCGGAGCGCTGGACCTGCGCTGGACCGAGCGCCTGATCATGGGGACAGGTTTGGGGGAGCGGGGTCGCGTTCTGAGTACCGCGTCATACGAGCAACATTTCCTGGCAGCTGAAGATTTCGAGCAATCACTCGCATATGGTGAACAGATATGGGCGCGTCGAGGACGCGTCCGACGTGGTCGTTGAGAGCAAGAAGGTCTGCCTCAGGGTTCCGAATCCCGTCGCGTCTGGCCGGCGAGGCGCACAACAAGCGCGCACAGCGCCGCTGTTCTTGATCTCACTCAACGTCCAGCGTCAACTTGATATACGAGGAACCGACACCTGACCGACACATCGATTTTACAAGAGAACTACGTGAACTCCTTCTGCACAAAGTCGCAATCTGGCATCGAAATTGTCGAGAAGTTAACACGGCGCTCTTGCACAACTTGAATGGACATCGACTGCCCTGAACAACTTTCTAATAACTGTACTGCGTCCATGGTTCTACGTCAAGCTAGGTCAAGCTCCAGAGTCCAAGGCCACAGAACGTACTCAAACGCGAGGTCTTGTTATCCGGAATCTAATGCCCGCCGATAGTACAGCGTTGTATCGTATCCGAATGGGCAGCGGCGATTCCCAATTCGCATATTCCTGTGAGTGTGCCTGCCATCAGAGGCCATTTTCCCCTGCAAAGCGTTACTCACATCCTATCACAGTGAGCAGTGCCGGTGGCTAGGCCATGCCCTGACTGGCGATTGCAAAGCCCTCCGCACACCACTCGTATCGTTTACAAAAGCGACTACTCGCAATGATTCTCGAAGAAGCCCCCGTCTCCGCCCCCTCCACCTTCCCAGATCTTATTCAACGCCATGGCGTTCGAACTGGGCCCCACCACCGCGCTCGCCATACTCGTGCCCGTCGCGGTGTACCTAGCGTACAACATCTTCACTTCAGGCCAGCGGCCCAAAGGCCTACCCCCCGGCCCTCCCACCATTCCTTATTTCGGAAACCTTTTCCAGTTCCCCAAGAAATGGCCGCATTATCAGTTCACGGAGTGGTCGAAGCAGTATGGCGAGATCTTCTCGCTGAAGGTGATGAACCAGACGTTGATCGTGCTCAACTCGCCGACTGCCGTGAAGGAGGTCATCGACAAGCGCGGTGCGGTGACTTCGAATCGTCCCGAGAGTATCGTGGCAGACATGATTACTCCGGACAACCTTAATATCGGTACCGGCAGATTCGGTGAGTTACATGACCCTCCGTGGTGTCTGTCGGACATACAGACTGACGTCTTGGCGCAGCGAACGACACATGGAAGACCTTGCGGCGCGCAGCCATGACGATGCTGAAGGCTGAGAACATGGACAAGTTCAAGCCTGTACAGCGTGCCGAGGCCGCACAGCTCATGTGGGACATGCTCCGCAACCCTGACGTGCGCGCTCCCCGTCTTTCTAGCCTACAACCCATTAACCTAATGCATTCTCCAGAACTTCTACGACGACATCTCGCGCCTGACGACATCCTTCTTCCTCACCATCATCTACGGCCACCGCGCGCCGCGCTCCAGCACGTACGAGGCGAAGACCTTCACGCAGCTGCAGCTCGACTTCATGTACGTGCTCGAGCTTGGCAAGCTCCCGCCCGTCGACCTCTTCCCGATCCTCAACTGGGTGCCCGAGCGCTTCGCCGCGTGGAAGCGCCAGGTCATGGGCGTGCGCCGCCGGCAGGAGGCGCTCTTCGGCCAGCTGCTCAGCCTCGTGAAGAACAGGGTCGACAGCGGGAAGGGCAACGGCGCGTTCCTCGAGGAGGCGTACGCTAACCGCAAGGAGTGGGGTCTCTCGGATCTTATGCTCCTGTGAGCTCGTCTGCTTTGCTTGTATTTTGTGCGGCGCTGACCGTGTGGACAGGAACCTCGGCGGCACACTTCTCGAAGGCTCGGACACTTCCTCTGCTATCCTCCAGGACCTCATCCTCTTCCTCTCCGCGTACCCGGAAGTGCAAAAGAAGGCCCAGGCCGAGATTGACGCCGTCGTCGGACCCGACCGCCCACCCGCGTGGGAGGACATGCAGAATCTCCCGTATATGCGCGCATTCATCGAAGAGGTGCGTCAATGTCCGCTTGTTAACCATTTCTTTGTACTGACCAGAGAGTAGGCGATCCGGTTCAGGCCCGTTGGCCCCCTAGCGATTCCCCACGCCATGGCCAAAGACGAAGTCGTAAGTCCCGCCCAGCCAGCCATCGCGCCCGCACCCTCACGCTGACTCCCACCCTCAGATCGATGGCATGTACTTCCCCGAGGGCGCCGCACTCTTCATCAACCTCTGTGCGTCCCCCCTCCCCTTCCCCCACACATAACGCAATACTAATCAACATGCTTGCAATGCAGGGGCTATCTTCCACGACGAGCGCTACTTCGACGAGCCCGAGAAGTTCCGGCCGGAACGCTACCTCGCGCACCCGCTCGGCGTGCGCTTGGATGCACCTGACGACCCTGCGCGCCGCGAGAACCTGCTCTTCGGTGGTGGGCGTCGCGTGTGCCCTGGAATAAGGACTGGCAAGGCTGGCGTTGTGCGTCTCCGTCAACCGTCCCCTTTGTGGTACTCAGCTAACTGTATTTAACAGGAAATCAACTGCGCCAACTTCCTCTGGGCGTTCAACTTTGGACCGGCGCGGGACCCGACGACGGGTGGCATTGTGCCTCCTGATCTATGGGCGTTTACTGAGGTGCGTTCTGTATCACCCCCCTGTACTTGTGTCGAATGCGTTCTGATTTGTGTGCGTATGTAAAGGGTGTGAATGCGACGCCGCTGCCGTTCCGCTGCACGATCACGCCGCGCTCGGCTGAGAAGGCGGAGCTCATCCAGCGGCACTTCGTCGAGCAGTCCGTGCACTTCACGCCGTATGAGCAGGATCTCACGCCGGAGGACAAGGAGTATGTGCGGTCCACGCGCGCGTACTGAACGTTCTCAACCACCAGGGCGCGTTTTGTGCATGGGTTGCGTTCTTAGCATGTAGAAGCGATATTTAACCATTTGTAGAGGTGTTGGGCGCGGTCACTTGCATACGAGTATTACACATAGTAGTGGGAATTTAAGATATTTGGACGAACAGGTCCTTGACTTTTTCTGGTGCCCAGGGCAAAAGTGTCGGAACTCGTGTTCAAACGTTAAGCAAGACATACGTGAAGTGAGCACATAGCGAATGCGTAGACGTCAGATCTACAGAATGGAGGAACGACTGTTGGTGTCTGTCTAGGAGAGACTAGTCAGATCTACCGTCGCCGCGAGCCGCCAGGAAGAAATTTGAGGGGTTTGGCCGCATATAGGTGCGTACCCCCCAGCCACTCCCCGGAGACATTGCAACTGCCCGGGTATGTAACCTGCTCAATGCGGAGCGTCAAGCATTGAGTAACTCAGCTGCACTGTGGCCGCCGTGGCTATGTTTCACAGCTCATCGCCTCCGCTACCTCTCGTTGGCACGCCGAGGGCGGGAGGCAAGACCGATAAAATCGATAAAATCAGTAGAAAAATTAAATATGTACTCAATATTGCCGCGCATCACGGCGCGCAGCAACGTCGCTCGTCGCCGCGCGCTGGCCGCAGTCTGTACAACATTGAATTTGCCACCAATTAATTGAGCTCATCGTTGCGCACGATGAGCTCGACATTTTGTCACTGACATGGTCGCCTACGCGTCGGGCGCCACGTGCCGCCGCCTGAACGATGCACTCTTGCCGCGTGCGC
>KN832573.1:142161-155071 GCA_000827205.1 Plicaturopsis crispa FD-325 SS-3 | reverse complement strand
ACCGGCATCGCGCTGACATCTATCAAAGTCGTGTTCGGTAAGGCTCGACGCCACGCGCGCGTACATACCACCCGTTTACACGTTGCTGCATGTACTTAAGACCGAGCGCCCCTTCGAATGAAACAACTCTTTTTACCGCCTATAACTACGCTTAGCTCTGTGCTTTCGCCACCGAGCAGGGCGCCAGGCGGACACCAGGTTCTTTCTTTTTCTTTTCGAGTCTCTTGAACTCACTCCCGCGACGACCGACGTCGCGATCTCACTTTACAGATCGCTCCGCCGTACGTCGGAGACCGCACAGCGACTCGAGTCAGGCTCGGGTCGCCGAGGAGCGCCCCTTACTCGATCGGGTCGAGCATCTAAGCGCTCCTCTCGTCTACGTCTCCGGCGCTACCGCCGTCTCCGATAACACCAAACCGCACGACCTCGGACTCTACAGTCGTTCTCGCCGGGATACTCTACCGCGTAACTCCCATCATCGAACGCCCGCAGACGCGAGCGTTACATTTGGTGGACTAACTGGGAACGCGGTTTCCCCGGCTGGAAAACTAAAGGAGTCGAAGTTATCATGGCCAAAAAAGCTAAGCAATCGAGAATTTCTCCCCCTCCCTCTCCCCAGCGATCGTTTGTGGATCCTTCAGCTCAGGTTCCAGCTCCACATCTAAGCTCGAGGCCCGTACCAGTAGGTCAAGACCCTCCTCGACGATCGTCGTTTCTGGAACTCGATCCAGAGACAAACCGCGAGCAAGACCCCCACGGGGAGGACGCGCGCGCGACGTTCGGACCAAGGCACTCTCCCCAGAATCCTCTGTTCAACCTCCCTGCGCGTCCGCAATCGGCAGCAGCGAATACTCCCCGACAGTCGGGGCCGGCCGATCTCGTTGATCCCTCCCTGGCCCCGCAACGTCCACGACGAGCTCACGCGGCGTCACCCGTCGAACAGAGCCAGAGACGAGTATTGTTCGGCTCGATACCGAGCTACGAACGTCCCGCTTCTACTCCCCCGGTGGGCCCGAGAACGGCGCCGTGGCAAACTCCAGTGAAGCAGGAATCGGCCGGGGAAAACACGACGGCGTTGCGATCGAGCCCCCCCGCGGCGCGAACCTACTCGTCGATGAAGGATGTGACAGCCCTATATTTCGAACCGCACGATGGCACCCCCTCCATATTCCGCCGGGCTACGTCTTTCATCGGCAAGGAAGACCTGACCATGAGCGAGATAATGGACAGAGGAACGCGTCCGCGCTACGCTCTTACCGACGTGGCCTACGCCTCGCTATCCTCTCTCGTATCGGACTTGCAGCGAATAGTGACGCTGTCCGCTGGCTTCTCTCCAGAACGTTCCACATTCTACATCATCGACCCTCACGATACTCTGCTCTCGACGATGCAGGGATCGGACACGATCTCCCACCTTTACATCGCCTGGGCGACCATCGTCGACAGAATTGCGAACGCACAAAAGAGTATCGATAAATACATCGCTGAGAATCGAGGAGATCCGTCACCGCTTTCGCCTGCCTCGACGGACCACCGCCTCTACTCCCCGTTACTAAGGAACGACATGTCAACGGATGACAAGCTACGCCACTACTACTCGGCTATACCGCACCATCGCTCGCACCTCGACGAGGAACAGCTCACGAGGCTGAGGGCGGGGACGCCACTACAGAACATTTTGCCTCCCCCGTCGCCGCTAAGGTTAGCGTTCGTCGAACGGGAAATCGAGGACAATTCAGGACGCGCAGAGGTAGGGCCAACGCGTCAAGCGACCGCGTCCCCCCCTAACGCGGGGAAAACCGCGTGGGAATCTACGCTGGACCCCGAAGCTCGCGCTCGTCTTCCCGCAACTGACGTGCGTCTTCAGCCCAAGCACGATAAGTACGACCTGCCCCCGCACATGCAACAGCCGCTTATTTCGGGTGGATCGGCTTCAAAGGGACCCGCTCCTGCCACCGTAGTCACCCCAAAACAGACTCGCGCGCCCCTACCAGTTCCCCCGCAGGCGGCCCCGCACCAACCGATGGTCCTCTCCATGGCCCAGGACACGCCCTTCAGGGCTAGTCACGAATGGTTCGTGCCCGCGCAAGCGACGACCCACTTGGCTCCGAAGCCGGTGTCGGGACAATTTCAAAACATCCTGTACGGGCTAGCTGCTCCAGGTCCGACAGCAGCTGCCCCCCCCGCAGCTAATACTCGACAGCCACCCGCCGCGACACCATGGCCGCACACAGCGAACGAGCCGGCGGGAAGGCTCTTGCTGCACGGTGGACCGCCTCATGCTACGCAAGGGATTTCGGCTCGCACCGAAGATGCAGCGCGACCGTTAGCATCGGCCGCAAGCGACCCTTCCCGTGAGGAGGTTCCCCTCTCCGTGCATAGCCAGGGCGGACCGAGCGCCCCTCCACCGGGAGGCGATCCCGCGGGTAGCAGTCACGGATCCGGCGGCGGTGGACCGCCAGGAGGAGGTGGGCCCCCCGGAGGTGGAGGATCACCGGGGGGTGGCGCGCCCCCACCGGGTGGGCCGCCCGGCGGGCCCGGACGAGGCTGGCCGAACTTACCGCCAAACATAGGACCTAACTGGAACAACGGAGGCTACTATCCTGGGGCGCCTGGTGGAGGACCACCGGGAGGACCGCCAGGAGGGGGTTATCCTTACGGCGGTCAATACGATGGGGGTGACTGGCCGACGGCGCCTTACGGAACCGCGATCCCGACCATCAAGGCGGAGTTGAAGTTCGAGGACTTACCAACGTGGGACGGCGACGGCAAGACTGCCGTTCTCTACTTTTTCGAGGTTCAGGAACTCGCCGCCCTGGGGGGCTATCTTCCAGGCGGACTCGGATTTTGGTTGTGGAAACGGCTCGAAGGGGACATCAAGGTCTGGTTCGGCATGCTTGATCAGCAGCTGAAGTCATACATGCGTGTCCACTACATGCACTACATGTCGGTCATCAAGGACCTCTGGCTAGGAACCGCATGGCTGCAATCGGCCAATCACGCGTTCTCCGCTCAGCAATTCAGACAAGCGGGACACGAACGTGAATCACCAAGGACGTTCATCATACGTCGCATCATGCACTCGCGCCTGCTCACGAAGCTACCCCCGGGAGGCGAGGACGAAGTACGCATGGTGCTCCTGGCCGCTCCAGTAATGTGGAGGAACTTGCTCATCGCGGAAAGCATCAAGGATACAGCCACCCTCCACCTACGAGTCTCCGAGAACGAGGACGCCCTGCTGGAGGCCGTCAGGGCTAACCGCCGCGACGACGTCGTCACCGAAAAACACTTTGCGGCGATTATGCGAAGGATGGGCTTCAATGCCGACGGTTCGCGGATCCAGAGGTTTAACCAGGGACGTCGGGCGTTACCAGCTGCCGTGCACCTTACGGAAAACGAAACTTCCCCTCAGCAGGTGTTCGACACTGAACGATTCGAAGAACTACCTCAGGATTCTAACGACGATCATATTCTGAACGAAGTCTACGCGATTGCCGCGCAAAGACCTCGCGCCGTCCCGAAAGATGGCAAGTACCCCTTCCCCATGCAAGCGGGCGACACGGCTATGTCAAGACCCCCTCCGGGCCCGTGCCGTGTTTGCGGGAATCCAAAGCACTGGGATAGGGAGTGCCCTCGCTACGACGTGTGGCGGTCTTCGAGACAGAAATCGGTCAATTCCATACATTCAGAACCGGAGCCTTCGCTTGAGGAAGACAATGTATATAGCCGGGCGTATGAGGTTTTATTGAATCAATACCATGCGTCAACTTATGTCGATTGTGATACACTTGAGACGGATCTACAACGGGACTATTCGACGATCAGGAACGCACTTCGGGCAGAGCTCGTTTTGGACGGCTCCGCTGGCGCCGTCCCTGCTGAGATAGGTCAGGCCTTCTCGTTGCAGGCGACGGCGTTGCCCGCTATGCGTGCCTCGTCGAAGAGCCTAAAGGTAACCGTCGAAGACGAAGTGGAGGAAGATGACGAAGCGAAGTCCTTGCGCGAGTGCGTGCAGATATACCTGATCGAAGACGTCAGCATCCCTTTGACCGAGGAAGAACTAGCCAGCGCACCGAGAGGAACGGACGTACCTCCTCTGCAGCCTCTCGCGGACGACGAGGGTATAGAGCTGGCGCCACCGTCAGAACCCACGCCGGCCTCAGCCCTGAAATTGCCGAAGAAGCGTTTCAAGGCGGCGGGGAAATCTGCGCAAGGAGATTCAGTGCTATCAGCGAGAGGACACGTCGGTAGCCCAGATAACCCAGAGATCGACTTACGATTGGACTCGTGCGCTAACATAACGCTAATCTCGCTGGAGTACTACAGGTCCCTCCCGTCGCCCCCAGCCATTCGTCAAGGTGTGAAAACGAGGCTGTGGCAGCTGACGGATTCGAACGCGGCCATATCGGGCTACGTCGTAATGCCCATATACATGGTGACCGTTGACGGACTGCTCATTGAGACGGAGGCGGAGGCCTACGTCGTTCCAGGGATGGCCGTCCCGATTCTGCTCGGCGAAGATTACCACCTCAACTACGAATTAAAGGTAGTCAGGAACGTCGAGACGGGGGCTTACGTCCATTACGCAGGTGGGGATCACATCGTTCCCGCTATGGGCGTGGGGCGCTCGTACGACGAGCTGAAGGTGCGAAAGAACGTCTCGTCTAAGAAGGAAGCCAAGTTTGTCAAAGCCAAAACTCACCGGCGTAACAAAGCTAAGAAGCACCGGCTGCGAAAGAAGTACGGGGCAGAGGCCCGCACCGTGCGAGCTGCGGCAGATTACCGTATCGCGGCTCACGCTACTCGAGCCGTGGGGATCGACGGTAATTTTGACGGGAACGACGAATGGGTACTGGAAAAGTCGCTATTAGCAAACGCGGACGAGACATTTTTTGCCCTGCCGAACGTACTCTTCAGCTCCCTTAATCCGTGTGTGCCGATTAGCAATCCAACGGACCATCCCCGAATGATTCGTAAGGGCGAGCCCATTGGAACCATCGCGCCCGCAAAAGACTTCTTCGACACGCCGAGGGATTTACCGCACCTGGAGCAAATCCTGAACAAGACCGCGCAGATCGTCACGATGTTGGATGTGGACTTGGACGAACTACGTCAAGCGTCTGCTGGAACGAAAGACGAAACGATGAGTGACAAGCAGGCGAAGGGCGCTAATAAGGACGCACCTGCGGACGCCCAGATGGACGCTGGATGGTTCAAGCCGGAAGAGGCGGCTACTTCGGCCAAGTCGGACACGGAAGAACCGAAGAGTGATGGACCACTCGACGGTGAAAACAACCACGATATCGATGACCAGTGGGGGCCAAAGACAGCTGAGACGCCGGATCCAACCGTCTACCCGTCAGCCAAGTTAGAGGAGCTGATTGACGTAGGCACCTTACCGGATCACCTGAAGGAAAAGGCGTACGCGATGCTAAGGCAAAGGAGCAACGCGTTCGGTTTCGACGGGCGACTTGGGCACCATCCCACGATGCGAGTACACATAAGGACGGTAGATGGTCAGCAACCCATAGCCGTGCCGATGTACGGGTCCTCGCCCGCGAAACGTTTGGTCATCGATGAGCAGCTAGATAAATGGTTCGAGCAAGGAGTAATCGAACCTTCGATAAGCCCCTGGAGTGCGCCGGTCGTGATAGCTTACCGGAATGGAAAACCACGTTTTTGCGTCGATTATCGGAAATTAAACGCGGTAACTATCGGCGATGAGTTTCCAATACCGCGACAATCCGAAATCTTGCAAACCCTATCAGGATCTCAAGTCCTGTCGTCGTTGGACGCTCTCTCTGGATTCACTCAACTAGAAATCGACGATAAGGACGTGGAGAAGACCGCCTTCCGCACTCACCGAGGTCTGTTCCAATTTCGGCGAATGCCTTTCGGACTTCGCAACGGCCCCTCAATCTTCCAGCGGCTAATGCAGTCCATATTGGCCCCGTATTTATGGCTGTTTTGTCTCGTCTACATAGACGACATTGTAGTATTCTCCAAGTCGTACGAGGAGCATATCGACCACCTCGACCGTGTCCTCTATGCAATCGAAAAGGCAGGCCTGACCCTTTCACCCACTAAGTGTCACCTCTTTTACTCGTCGATATTACTGCTGGGACATAAAGTGTCTCGCTTAGGGCTATCAACGCATCTCGAGAAAGTGAGCGCCATTGTTGACTTGGAACGTCCGAGGAAATTATCAGAATTACAGACGTTCCTAGGCATGGTCGTTTACTTTTCGGCTTTTATCCCCTTCTATGCAGGAGTGTGCGCGCCGCTCTTCCAGTTGCTCAGAAAAGGAGCGAAATGGGAATGGTCAGCGGAAGCGGATTACGCCTTCCAGGCGGCGAAAGACGCGCTGCAGAAGGCCCCGGTCTTAGGGCACCCCCAAGCGGGAAAGCCGTACCGGCTTTACACCGACGCGTCCGTTGAAGCTTTGGGATGCGCGCTCCAACAGGTCCAGAAAATCCGCGTGCAAGATTTGGCAGGCACCCGCGTGTACGAAAAGCTACGCAAGGCTTACGACGAAGGGAAGCCGCCACCGAAGCTCGTTGTCACCCTCTCGTCGAAGACTCATGACGTACCCGAGGACAACTGGGGTAAGAGCTTCGACGACTCCGAGGTGCACGTCGAACGGGTGATTGGCTATTGGTCGCGGTCATTCAAAGCAGCCGAAAGGAACTATTCGACCACGGAGCGCGAAGCCCTCGGCGCTAAGGAGGGGCTGGTGAAGTTCCAGCCATTCATCGAGGGAGAGAAGATTCTGCTGGTCACAGACCACTCCGCGCTACAATGGGCGAGAACTTACGAAAATTCAAATCGACGGCTAGCGGCATGGGGGGCGGTCTATTCAGCCTACGCGCCGGGGTTGGAGATAATCCACCGCCCAGGACGTGTGCATTCGAACGTCGATCCGTTGTCGCGACTACCGAGAGCGCCACCACCGCACACTTCGCCGCCGAGGGAGAATGACAAGCCCCTTATAGCGGACTTCGACCTCGTCGCAAAACAAGAAGAAACGCACCAGCCAGCCATACGAGCGACCTACGCTAACGCGTCGCTAAACGCGTCATACATCTTCTACAACCGTGCCCTGGGAAGGGAAGCAAAGGAAGATGACGACGACGACGCGACTGGCACGGCGCCCGAAGTCCTCGTAGTGTGCTCCATCCCCGACCTATGCGAGAAAACGGCGACAGCCCTCGCCACAACTCGTTCGGGCAGCCGAAAAGCGAATGCGGACACCCCAGGCGACGGCATAGCAGCAGGGGAGGCCGCCGCAGGGGCCGGGGATCGCTCAAACGAAGAACGTGGGGGGGCAGAAGACGACCTCGACAAGGTGTCAAAGCAGTATTGGGCCGCTACGAATCCACCTCCAAACCTGCACGTTCAACTTCACCCGGAATACATTCAGAGATTCGTGGACGCTTACCAGACAGACGCGTTCTTCAAGGAGCGATGGCGGGACGGCAGCTCAAGCGATGAGGGATGGCACGCCAGCCGCCGCTACTTCAAGGACGCGCAGGGCCTACTCTTCTTCAGAGACGCTGATTTCAGGCCGCGCCTGTGCATCCCCACCTCTGAAAGAGCCAGCATCCTACGCGAGGCGCACGAATCAGCTTTCGAGACAGCTCACGCGGGGCCGGAGAAGTTGTGGCAGAGCCTAGGCGCCAGGTTCTTCTGGCCGAAGATGAGGAAGGACGTCTTCAAGTACTGCGAGTCGTGCGACGTCTGCCAGAAAACGAAACCGTCGAACTTCTCAAAGCACGGCTTCCTGATCCCCAATCCTATACCTTCGCGCCCTTACGAATCTGTGTCAATGGATCTGATAGTCAACTTACCCTGGTCGGATGACTTCAACGCCATCTTCGTCGTGGTAGACCGGCTCACGAAACATGCACAGTTTATCCCCACCAACACGGGTCTCACCGCAGAAGGATTCGCTAGGGTATTCGTCAAAAACGTAGTCGCTCGTTACGGAATTCCGGAGTCAATCATCTCAGACCGTGACCCGCGATGGACTTCCTCGTTCTGGAATGGCGTGGCTAAGTACTTGAAGACGCGGATGTCGTTATCGTCGGCAAGGCATCCTCAACACGATGGACAAACCGAGATCGTCAACAAGACGATCGAGACGATGCTAAGGGCGTACGTGGCCGAGGACCGCGAGTCCTGGTCGGAATGGCTCCATCTTCTCGAATTCGCATATAATTCTAACGTCCACGCGTCGACGGGCGAATGCCCGTACTTCCTCCTCTATGGATTCCACCCTACAAGTCCTATGGACCTGCTAAACGGAGTCCGCGAGCGAGAACCGCCCTCGTACTCCAGCCACGACGAAGCAAACAAGTTCTTACAGCACGTAATGTCTCATCGTGAGGCAGCCAGGCTGGCACTGGCAAGCGCACAAGAGAAGCAGGCCAGGTCTCATAATAAGGGTCGAAAGCTAACGGAGTTTGACGTAGGGCAACTAGTATTGGTAAACCCGCACTCCCTTGAGTGGGTAGAATCAAAAGGAGAGGGCGCGAAACTCGTCCAGCGATGGATTGGCCCCTTTGAAGTGACCGAGAAAATCAGCCCGAAAACCTACCGCTTAAGGATGAGCGATCGTTATCCTGGTTCGCCAATTTTCAATATCGACCATTTACGCCGCTACTCCGTGTCACCTGCAGAGCTAGGAGAACGTACGATCCTGCCGGAAACGAGACAAACAAAGGCGGCGAACGAAGAATACGAAGTCGAAGATATCATCGGTCACAAATGGGATAAGTCGTCGCGGGGGTACAAGTACCTTATCCGATGGAAAGGGTACACCCCCTTGTACGACACCTGGGAGCCAGCGCGCAATCTCAAGAACGCGGCCGAGCTCCTGCGCAAATATCGCCAGAAGGCCAAACTGCGATAAGCAAATTCCTCTACTCTTTTTTCCGAGGGACTTATGACCAAAAAGGGGGGTCGAGCCGTCGACCGCCCCCACCCACTTTCGTTAAATTCCTCCTATCTATTTTGATCTTATCGTGATAATCAGGAGCCGGCTGCTCCGAATCACATCTTTCTTCTGTTATATACACGCAGCTCGCGTACTCACACTCTTTATTTCAGACCCCCATCTGCTCGCATCGCCACCAGCGGCGCACGACGAAGCCACACGGCCCAAACGCAAACCGCAGTTAGCGCCACCAGAACCAACCGCCGAGAACTGCGACGACGTGAGGATAGCTAGGCTAGCCTCCCAAACGTCGCACGGTAACAGAGAATCGTTCAGCGAATCTCTGCCCGTCAGGTCTCGAGCGGAATGGAAGGACACTACCGCGATTCACGAGGGAAGATTCCCCGCAGCACGATCGTCGAGGAGAGGGCCGATGGGCACCGCTGGCTTCGGCTGAACGACATAGGCATGGAAATCAGCGAGAGCGCCTACGCATACAAAGGGACGAAGGCCGAAGCGCGAGACGAGCCTGCGGACCCCGTAACAGGATCCCTTCAACGTCTCGAATGGGGAGCGGTAGCCGACTGGTTTGACCCGACGGCACCGTGGAGAACGTTCATCCCAAAGTCCTCACCCCGCCGCTTCGAATGGTACCTAGCCTTCGACAAACGCGCTCCCGTGCACATCGCGCCCTCGAGTCAGGACGACATCCTTAATGTCCAGATAATCCCATACATCGCCGATCGCATCTCGGCCGACCTGAACCTCGCCTACCGATGCGTCAGAGGCATAGCCACCGCTATCGACTATCCCAGTTACGCTCCGCTCCCGACTCACTGGACCGCTACCGTTCTCAAAAGCGCGTTCGGCACGAAATCGGGAGCCGCTGCTGCGATGGGCCAGGCGCGAAGAGCGATGGTCGACTGCTTAGCCTGGATCGCTTGGTGCCTCACCCTCCACGACCTGCGAGACTACAACATACCAACCGACATCGTGCACGCAGTGACCACCACATTCGGCATACCGGGTACGATGAAGCGAGGGGTGCTTATCGACCTGATCAGTGACGCCGACCAGATCAATCTACCGCTACTGGTCGCGAACGACGTGCCGGTGACGTATCCCTGGGGCTTGGCCGAAAAATTAGTTCCTCGCTTGATGCGCCTATCCCCGGAGTGGCTAGGGACTTACGACGTCGACAGCCCCAAACGAGGGGAACGCAGGCCCTCACGGGGTGAAGTCCACGATCGCATACCCGACGCGGGGACGGCGGCGTTCGGGGGCGTCTCTCCAAATCAATACGACGACTTCCTACAGCGGGTCAACAGCAACGCGCGGCCCGGAATCCAACTACCGTCAGGTGAATTCACGAGGTGGACCACATTCGTGGTAGACTTCGAGAGATGGGCGCCGCGCATGCTTACGGACACGAAGCTTATCACGGAATACCTCGAGAATTACTCTTTCACTGAATTCCTGACTGCAGACGGCGGTATGCGCTATATACACAGATTCAACCCCGTGACCCCCACTCGCGCGTCGCCTGAAGAAGAAGCCATCGCTGCCCGCCACGCCTTCTGGCAAGAGGAGCGACGACGGTCAGCCATCGTACGTGAATTTGGACGGTTTAAATACGCCCCAAGTTCCAGCGAAGGTAGCTGGCAACCGGCGGCAGGAGATGACACCTCGATGCTAAGACACTCCCCCATGGCGCGGGCCTCCAGCTCGTCGCCGGACAGCGAAAACGGCCGCAGGGCGTCTAGGTCGGCATCATCCGCATCCACTCGATCGGAGAGACGAGCGCAAGCTGCCCCTTACTCGCTCCTGCACCGAATGGAGGGAGCGAGTTCGGGAGCAACAAACGGAACGCCGTTAGCGCAAAGGCTGAGCGGAGCGGACGACAGCGACTCAGTAACAGCGATAGAACCTTCGAACGATGGAGAGGACGAGGGAGACGAGAGCGGCCAAGACTTGGACGGGTTCTGGCTCGACTTCATCGACCACTACGCCCGCGACCGCCCCTCGTCGCCGGAACAAGAAAACCTGCAGGCGGCGGCGGTAGTCCGAAACGTAGTGGTCATCGAAGGAGAAGACAGCGAAGACGAAGAGCAGCCTCTGAACGCAGCCATGACTTACGAGCTAGTCAGGACGACCGTCGCGCCACGCACGTTTCCCCCTCCTTTCCTACCCATCGACCCCGCGATCGAGTGGGGCGACAAATACCTCGCGGTCGCTCGGCTACGGCTGCCAGATCCCTCGGTGGAAATGAAGATGCGTCACTGGGTCCTCAGCTCGAACGCTGGGATGGACCTATCAGACGTATTGAGACGCGCCGTCGAGCGCTGCATGGAATTTTCGGTCGAGATACCTGTGGTGGAGACGACAGCCTTTAGGCCGCTACGCGAGGCAATGACGCAGATGGAGCTCGCCGCCAACATCTGGTACGATTCGCCCGATATCGACTTCACTTACGATCCTAAGCAAGATAACTTTCGGTTACGGACGAGCTACATCTCAATAGTGACCGGGCTGCTAGCACGACCTCACGCCCGCGCCTTCATCTTCAAAGGAGGCATATACGCGCGACTCGCTAGAGAATTCGGAGGCGACAACTTACTTCGGAGAGCGTTTGAAGGGCCTTCGGTCCAGGTCACCTGGCACCTACGCGGACGGGTCTCGCGCACTAACAGCGACACTATGGATGATGTGGTCAGCGAGCCCGAGGAATGGATGTTGCTTGGACGCGTCAAAAGCGCGGGTAAACGGACGTCCGATCGCTGGCTGTGGCCTCCTCCCAAGATGCTGAAAGATTACTGGCTGTGGAGCGGGGAGTGGGACGACGAGACGGAACAATGGTTCCAGCGGTACTTGGACCACTTCAGGCAAGGCCGCGTATGGCCTAAGACCGAAGGCCAATGGCGGCAATACCTGCAACATGAACAACCGACGCCAGCCTCACTCCCGCTGTCGACCGCAGGATGGACAGAGCTCAAGCAGAAGCTAGACAGACACGACACAGCTTGGAAGGACCAGCGCATCGTGGACATCGTCGAGATTGTCTGAACGCGTCCCGCCGAGCCTTGGGGGGCTATGTAACACGGACTTTACTATTTTTCCTTTCTTTTATCTCTGCATTTTACTTATCACGCAGCGCGACCGGCATCGCGCTGACATCTATCAAAGTCGTGTTCGGTAAGGCTCGACGCCACGCGCGCGTACATACCTACCCGTTTACACGTTGCTGCATGTACTTAAGACCGAGCGCCCCTTCGAATGAAACAACTCTTTTTACCGCCTATAACTACGCTTAGCTCTGTGCTTTCGCCACCGAGCAGGGCGCCAGGCGGACACCAGGTTCTTTCTTTTTCTTTTCGAGTCTCTTGAACTCACTCCCGCGACGACCGACGTCGCGATCTCACTTTACAGATCGCTCCGCCGTACGTCGGAGACCGCACAGCGACTCGAGTCAGGCTCGGGTCGCCGAGGAGCGCCCCTTACTCGATCGGGTCGAGCATCTAAGCGCTCCTCTCGTCTACGTCTCCGGCGCTACCGCCGTCTCCGATAACACCAAACCGCACGACCTCGGACTCTACAGTCGTTCTCGCCGGGATACTCTACCGCGTAACTCCCATCATCGAACGCCCGCAGACGCGAGCGTTACATCGCGAGTGAATTTCTCGCGCAGGAAGGTAGCCTTTGTTGCTGAGCGCGTCGTTCCACGCACAGTATATCCAGCTTCGAGGAGCTGCTGTGTTACATGGGAGCCAATGTAGCCTGTGAAGCCCGTGACGAGGACGGTAGAGCCATTTGGAATTACTGTCATTGTGGAGTTGGTCAAGATAGGTTTCTGGGGGATTTTTTTATACATACTTTTGAGCAGCACTCACCTGTTTTATAGCAGACTTGTACGCGGAATATCGAGGCTTGGCGTATTGTAAGCCCTTGCAATTGCAAGCCTCAGTCATCCACTGACAC
>KN832573.1:89859-105818 GCA_000827205.1 Plicaturopsis crispa FD-325 SS-3 | reverse complement strand
ATACTGATTGTCAGATGTAGGAATTGTACTCAGGAATATATACAGACCAAGTCTTCTTCGAGTGAAGTCGTCGGGCAGACGACAATCGCGACCGCATTCTTCGGGAATGATACAGTTGGACAGAGAGTAGGGTTTGCATTGATTTCTTGTACAATCATCATGAGCATGTATATGTACCCTGATTTCCCCGAGCCCGTCGCTGTGATAGCAAAGACATCGACCCCGTCTAATGCTTTGGTGATGCCGTCCAGCTGGTAATCATGAGGTTCATATGGCAAGAATTTACGGAGGATTGTGCGGCATAGATCCCAGCCTTCGGGTGTGCTGAATTTGTACTTTGGGGAGCTCGGAGCGGTCATGCTAGCCATAATGCGTCGAAAAAACGCGTGAAAAAATTCACGACGCGTACATTAATTGGCGCGTACTGTGGCGTGGGATATTACACGTGATTCAAAAAAGTTGATACGGTTTCGATAGCGCGAGTGAAACTAGACTACCGAATCCGCGGAGGATACTCTTCTGCATTCGCCCGTGATCTTCCCACGGTACATTTTCTTTGACCAAATCTCTTCGCCAGATTTTTTGGCAGAAGCAACGGCCTGCTTTCTTTCTACCTCGCATCTGCTTTGAATCTTACTCATGGCACCCAAATCAAAAGCAAACGGGACTGTGGACGCCCCCATCGAAGTCCCTGCCTTCCCCGCGGTAGTGGGCATCAACTTTGGCAACTCTTATTCCTCCATCGCTGTCCTTACGAAAGTGCGTATCGATCCTACAACATTACACAGCAGTCTTTACCTGTTCCCGATATCTTTAGGAAGGCCTCGCGGAATGCATCGCAAATGAAGACGGTGAACGTCAGATCGCGAGTGCAATCGCATTCCAAGGCGAAGAAATCGTGCGTTTGGGTTATTGTATCATTTAATCCTGCCTCAACTGACCATGCCAATAGTACATCGGGAACCAAGCAAGGCATCAGCTTGTGAAGAACTCCCAGAACACCATCACCGGTTTCCGTGATCTTCTTGGCAAAAAGTACGTGTCTCCACTCAATATTGATGCTTAGGACTGCTATTTGGCGCGACATGCGACGACGCGACGCGTTTCGGATGGCAGAGTATCTAGAGAATGCATTTCGCGCTCAGTCGATACGGGAGTCGATGCGAATATGTTCGTTGTGTCTGACATTATTCCACAGGTTCTCAGAAATCCCTCAAAACGCAAAAACAACGTCGGCACCCGTCATCCAACACCCCACCGAGGCCGATGAGCCCGCCTACACCGTGCAAATCCTCCAATCTGCTCCGGCGCCCCTCCCTGCCTCCGCGGCAAATTCTACTGCCAACTCCACGACCGCGACGCCCCGCTCAGAGCCTACGCCCGCTACCCGTACGCTCACTGTGTCGGAAGTGAACACTCTGTTCATCCAGTCGCTCGTTCAGTCCGCCCAGGATTTCCTTGGACGCAAAGTTTCCGGCGCAGTCTTCAGTGTCCCGGTGTCGTTCGACGACACGCAGCGTGCAGCGCTGAAAAAAGCGGCCGAGGCCGCGGGTGTGCAGGTTCTACAGCTCCTTGACGAGCCCGGTGCTGCCAGTGTCACCGTCAATACGAACCCACCTATTCCCGAATTAAACAAGGACAGGACGCAGCTCGTCGTTGACCTCGGCGCGTCGTCGCTGTCGCTCGCCCTTCTCTCCTTACGCCAAGGCCTTGTTTACGCTCTGGCGACATCGTCTCACCCCGATATCCACGGTGAACACCTCGACGATGCGCTGATCACATTCTTCGCCAAGGAATTTACAAAGAAAACAAAGACGCCGCTCAGTGTAGCCCCGGCCACGGACGTCGCTGATAAACGCGCTGAGGCGAAGCTGCGCCTGGCCGTGGAGCACACCAAACGCACTCTGTCCGCCTCCCCAGGTGCCGCGTCCTGCTCGGTCGAGTCCCTCAAAGACGGGCTTGACTACACCGGCTCCATCAACCGCATGCGCTTCGACCTCCTCGCCCGACCCGTCTACACCAAAGTCGCCGACGCCGTCAAGGCCCTCGTCGAGGGCACCGGCGTCGATCTGCACGAGATCGACGAGGTCGTGTACGTCGGAGGCTCGACGAGTCTGCCCGGCCTCGACGAGACGCTCGCGGCCACCCTCAGGGAGGACGTCGTGACCCCGTTCAGCATCGGCACCGTCGTCGGCGGTGGCGTCGGCGACCCCACGACCATCCTCGCGCGCGGCTGTGCGCTGCAGGCGAAGCTGCTCGTCTCCATCGGTGAGAGCGAGGAGGACCTGAAGGTGCGGGCGGCGTTCGAGAAGGGCAGCGAGTGGGCGAAGGCAAGGGTCGTTACGAAGAGCATCGGCGTGCTCTTCCCTGGTGGCGAGGAGCCGGGCGAGTTGGGCGGCACGTGGGTCAAGGTTATTCCCGGGGAGACCGCGCTGCCGGCAAGGCGCACGGTGCACCTCGAGGCGGACCTCGGGGAGGCGGGTGCGGGCAAGAAGGTGGCGCTGGAGGTGTGGGAGGTGAAGGAGGGTGTGCGCGTGGAGAAGGTGAAGCCGCCCAAGGTCGAGTACTCTGACGACGAGGAGGAGGCCGCCGAAGAGGAGGACGAAGAAGAGTTCGAGGAGGTCAAGCACAGGACGGTCGAGAAGGAGACGTTTCTCACGTCCGTGGAGCTGGTGACCCAGCGTGCGACGAAACTGAAGGGCGGGTGGCGGTCGAAGATCGTCGTGCAGTTCGTGGTCGATAAGGATGGCACCTTGGTTGTGAGCGCCTGGGAACCTCAGGAGGAAGAGGACGGTGAGGTAAACCGTATCACTAGCACTGTAGCTCCCGCATAGATTGTAGACACACTTGTATCCTTTGCTCGATTAATGCAGGATGCTTTGCCGCGCTCTCGTCTTCTTGCACTACTAAGTTCTAAGTAGTTGGTGTATAGATGAATTTCGCTTCACTGGTACTGCTGTAGAAGCCTGTAATGCGCTTCCCCTGGTTACGATGCATGAGGATCTTGACTGAATTTATGGGCGAAAGTACTAGTATGAACGAAGTTTGCTTACATTCGCGCCGCTGTTCGCGGCGGACCGGGAAAATCTCCGCGTACACAGGCACTTGGCATCGGATACATACGACCCCGATAGGGCATGCATGGCGAGTCAATCCTTTTCTGTTGCTAGACGGACGCATCCTACGCTATCCTGGAACAGAGATTAACAAGATCCCGAGGTGAAGCACATGGACGGGGCACTTACTGCATGACGACCCGGAGCATTGGGGGACCGAGTAGAATAGCGACAACGGTTCGCATGCTCGTTCTTGCATCTTTGTGGGGTAACTGGGAAGGACAAGAACGGCATTGCACGACGTGGCGGCGGGGGTGATCCGAGCCTTTTCCACTGTGCAACCGCTACCCTACGCAGAAAAAATAAAACTGTCAGCAAAATAAATGCAGCTGTGTGGTATCTGACCCCTGGATGACAATCAGATTTTTTCACCGTTGACCGATGGAGGAAAGAGACGAAAGTGCGTGCGTGCGTGCTGCAAGAGATGCGAAAGATTTGGGACGGGTCGGCACCCGGAGAAGCGTGGTAAGATCGCAAACTCCGCTTTTGTAAAGATGGGGTAATTTTCTGGCGGTCTTTCTTTCCTTGTCTGCATTTTTTGCTACAGCACCTGCCGTCCTCGCCACCCATGTCGTCCAACGTACCCATTAACGCACAGTCCAACATAACGGCGCCGACGCCACAAAATACGCCATTAAATAACCAGGCCCCCATCGCAGGTCTGTCGCGCCCGACCGTCCCTGACATTACCGAGGGAGAAGAGCCAGAGGAGGAGGAGGGGGACGAGGCGATAACTGCTGGCGCACAGGCGGCGATGCTCGATCTCGTGCAGGGTCGTCTGGCCGGCCTCGTTGGAAAAAGCTCCGGGTACATCGAAAGTCTGCCCGTCGAGGTCAAGCGGAAGGTGAAGGCGCTCAAGGGCGTGCAAGTAAAGCAGAATGAACTGCAAAACCAGTACAAGCGGGAATGCCTCGAGCTCGAGAAAAAGGTGCACAACCCGCTCGCGTTTTAATCGGAATTGATCTGACAATGCGATGGTCTTGTAGTATCTCGAACTCACGAACCCCCTGTACGAGCGCCGACACGCTATCATCTCCGGATCTGCGGAGCCGTCACCAGAGGAGATCGAGGCGGGCGAGCAACAATCGCTCAAGGACGATCCCGAGTACACGCCGATCTCGAAGGATGAGGCTGCGTCCGACTCGCCTGCCAAGGGCATCCCTGAGTTCTGGCTCACCGCACTGCGCAATCACATCGGCCTCTCTGAAATTATCACCGAGCGCGATGCTGAGGCGCTGAAGTCGCTTCTCGACATCAAGCTTTCGTATTTGCCCAGCAGCGACCCCAAACCCGGATTCAAGATCACGTTTACCTTTGCGCCCAACGACTATTTCGAGAACGAGGTGCTCGAGAAGACGTACGTGTACCAGGAAGAGGTTGGATATTCGGGCGATTTCGTGTACGATCGGGGTATCGGGACTGAGATCAAGTGGAAAGAGGACAAGGATCTCACAAAGGAGTTTGAGATCAAGAAGCAGAGGAACAAGAGTGAGTAGTTTATACATGTCTCAAACGTCCGCGTGCTGATTGTTCTCTGTCAGACACAAACCGTACGCGTTTGGTGCGGAAGGCCCACCCAACAGAATCTTTCTTCAACTTCTTCTCGCCCCCCGTCCCTCCCGAAGAGGATGCGGTTGAGAACGGTGATATCGACGAGGAAGAACTTGAGGAGATTGAAGAGAAGCTCGAGCTTGATTATCAGATAGGGGAGGACCTCAAAGAAAAAGTACGTCGTACTTCATCCCCCTTACCAGTAAGTCTCTAACCTTTGCCCCGACTTGTAGATTATTCCCCGTGCTGTCGACTACTTCACTGGCAAAGCCTTGGACTACGAGGTTATGGACGACGACGAGGATGACTTTGAAGATCTCGACGATGAGGATGAGGATGAATTTGATGAGGTTCGTCCGCCAGATGATAGGGATCGTTGTCCGACGCTGACTTGTTTGCACCAGGATTCGGATTCCGAAGCTGATGTCCCCGCAAGACGTCGCGCGCCTCCTAAGGGTCGTCGCGGGGCTGCTGGTAACACCAACCCTGAGGAGTGCAAGCAACAGTAGGGCACATGTCACTAACGACTCCCCGATCCTTTGGCATGACTAAAATCTCCCGCCCCTCGAATGAGCGAAACACTCCACATCTTTCTTCATCGTCATCGTACTCTACATACTCGCCTTCCTTCCATCGTCTCTCCCTCCCTCATCACCCTGTTCAACCCTATGACTATTTCCCCTGCTTCTTCTTTCATTGACGCCGTGTAATGCTGCTGTGTTAGGTATTTGGTACGCTCGACATTGTTATCGAGGATGTCTAGGTAGGTATCCATCGTAATTGGTTCAAAACGCAGATGTAAAATCCATACCATGTTAACGAATTTCTTCATGAACAAAGTACGAAAGTCAGGCGCACTTCGGATTTGTTTCCCCGGTAGCAATATCGCGTTCTTGACAGAGGCCACCATGGCGAGTCAATTTCGAATATGGCGCCAACATACCGACAAAACGCCCTCCCAATCGTCATTGCGACGCGACCTGGACATATCCTGTCAGTGTGAGTGATAGGAAACTGCAAAACCGACAAGTCCGGCAGCTGCACCCGTGTCAAGCTTTTGCGTCATCGTGAGCAGAGCAGCTCGCCATAGCTTACAGTTCTTACTCCTCCCTAAACGGTGCGTACCACTTGGCTAGTGCGGGTAGGTTCCTATCATCTGACGGCATTTCCAATTTCTCGTAGCGGTCGCCGTTCGCGATAAGCCTCTTCAGGTGAATATAGCACTGCCGAGCTATGCATATCGAACGGCACCGTATTTTGGACGTGCTTCTTGGCGATTGCATGTTTCCGAGCAAAATGGCGTATGCGCTGTGGTACCGCCGTCTCGCCTGCGATATAAGAGGGCAAGGACACCGGAATGTGTCTCTCAAGCTGCGAAACTAAGCAACTATGGCACCCTCTGTCTCCGAAACCATCACTGAGCAAGTCTCGAATGGATTTGCCAAGCTCAACTTGAAGCAGGAGAAGGAGAAGCCCGTCCCAGTGGATGTACGTGTTGTTTTTAATCTCCCAACAACACAGCACTAAGAACATGAACTCCGTCTACAGAACGGTCCTTCCTACCCATTCTACTTCCCATACTTCGATGTGGATGAGAAATTCCCGCCCACGGAGCTTTTCGGTATGCCTCATTGAACGATCATTGCGTTGAAGGCACTCTGAAATCTTGTTCGTCTTCGCAGAGCACACCGACCCGGGAAGCCGCGCCGACAAAGCCAAACCTCACCTCCTCACCCCCGAGACCACTGTCAACCACTTGAGCCCCTTCATCGGCTCTGAGGTCAGCGGCGTGCAAATCTCGAAGCTCGGCAATGAGGGTTTGGACGAGCTTGCTCTCTTCGCGGCGGAGAGGAAGGTCTTGGTCTTCCGAGACCAGGACTTCAAGGACCTCACACCGGAGAGGCAAATCGAGATTGCTAGGCATGTTGCGATTTGGTGATACCTGTGGTGTTTCTTCGTCTAACTAAGAGACATAGGTATTTCGGACCCATTCAAAGACACCCGACATCTGGTACGTGGATCTTAAGGCCTCTACGAGATCTACTCAAGACTTACTATCCTCTCATCCAGGCAACGTGAAAGGTTTCCCTGAGTTCCACGTCGGTAAGGCCGTTTGATCGGCGGGCATACCTCAGTCTGGCTGATGCACACGAGGGTATAGTGTATCGCGACGCACAGAACGACCGTTTCAAAGAATACATTGGAGGTGACCGTGCAAACCGCACCAGCTGGCACTCTGATGTTTCGTACGAGAAACAACCACCTGGTACCACGTTCTTCTTCCTCCTCGACCAGGTGAGCCTTCTATTTCCTTTCGCCATTGTTTTTTGCACCCGATTCAAATACCTTCTGCATATAGCCGTCTTGGGGCGGGGACACACTCTTCCTATCGCAAGCCGAAGCGTACAAGAGGCTCTCGCCAGAATTCCAGAAGCGTCTCGAGGGGCTGCGCGCAGTCCACTCTGCGGTCCCACAAGCCGACCACTCGCGCAAACGCGGTGGCCCCGTACGGCGTGAGCCAGTGGAAACCGAAGTGAGTGCTGTCTCATTCCATCGCCTTGAGCATCTACTGATCCTCGTCGAAAGCATCCCGTTGTACGCCAACACCCGGTCACGGGCGAGAAGGCGCTATACGTGAACCAGGTCAGTTATTATATATGGCATATTCTCAGAGACATATCTCACCTTTGTCTCGGCCTTCTGTGTAGGGTTTCACCAAGCGTATTGTTGGCTTCCGGGACGAGGAGTCGGAATTCCTGCTCAAATTCCTGTTCGACCACATCGCCAAGGGTGCGGACTATCATATACGCGCAACCTACAAGCCGGGTACCGTTGTGGTTTGGGTGCGTATCTATAATTGCATCGAAAACCTCCCTCTGATGTCGAATTCTCTCAGGACAACCGCTTGACTGTCCACTCAGCCACCGGAGACTTCGACACGTCGGAAAGAAGGCACGCCGTGCGCCTCACACCCCAGGCAGAAGTGCCAATCCCCGCCTGATCGCTCTCGAGCCTCAGGCTACGACTATTTCCAAGGGGTGTACGTCTATCTGATTTTTCTTGTATGTATACAAATGCAAATGTAAAAGCTCAATGAATTGTCCCACGATATTCGCAGCTCGGCGAGATGTTTCCCACCGCACAGTGAGGATCATTGCCATGAAGCCCCAGCCCAAGTCGCTCAAACGCCCCATAGCGAGCACATCGACTGAACATCTCGTTTCTCGCTTTGTCTCCCTCGACGTCAACTCCTTGAGCCTTTTCAATTGTAAGCTTGCAAACACGTCCGTGTGGCGTGTTCTGTTACCGTCTCATTATTTCAGTATTCAATCTGAATCTGTCGACGACGCCTTTGCTGTGACCCTGCCGGCAATTGGCGATTCTGGGGCACTGTGTACGACTGGACAGCGATCCAACTTCGCAGGGCTGGGCTAGGGTGGCAGGGTCTCCCGAATTGAACGGGGTCCATTCGAGGTCCATTAATTCCATGTGGATATCGTCGGAAAGTAACTTGGAAACTGCGCCACGTTATGATCGTAAGTAATAAATTATCTCGTCCGCCCCCTCTTACTTACAGGCCCTGATCCCCGAAAGCAGAGTTCCCCGAGTTGAATGCTCTTGGTCAACCGCATCCTTTCGCGTATTCGACAAAGGAAGGTGCGCATTCCCGCAGGATTGACAGTCCTGTCATGTGCGGCTGAGCAGTCTTGAGTGCTTGAGCACTGATGCATTCTCCGTTGCCAGAGGTGCTCACAGTTCCTTGAGCGTTCCCGTGGCGCCAGGTGGACGGAGCCCGATGACCGCCTCCGAATGGATCAGTACTTATGTACGCGAACTTCGAAGAGCTTCGAAGGTCATTCGCGCCGGCAAACCCAATTTTTTTATTTCAGATATCATAGGAAGAAATGAGCCCTTCGAAACGGGGTTTCTATAAAGACATGGAGTCTCGCTTGTCTATAAGGCGTCTCGCATGCGCACGTCCCAGGCTTGCCACCTACTTTCATCCAGGACGACTTACTTTCTCCTAGACGAGGCGCCATAGAACGCGGTCAAAATGGCCTTAGGACCCGCTGAAGTCGCGTGAGTGCTTGACGTCCGCCTTGCTGTCCTATTGCTCAAACGACTCGGAATGCACCAATAGCCACGGGCCGTTCCTCATTGGCACACTGTTCAATGTCTTGCTCTACGGTGTAATGATTGCGCAGACATTTTTGTATTTCACTACTTTCAAAAAGTGAGGCAAATTATGTCTCTCGGGACACGGGCTACCTGCTAACATGACCCATAGGGACAGGATATGGCTGAAGCTTTTTGTGCGTATCTTCCAAGGAGGACGTGTCGTACTCTGGCTGAATATTAGCCGCTGAATAAATTAGGTTGCGCTGCTCTTTTGCGCTGACACGATAAACGTGGGCTTCGACGCGGTGTATATATACAACTCGCTCGTTATTCACTTCGGTGTGTTGCTGTCGACACGTTATCTCTCGAGTAAGAGCCGGGCGCTGATCCCTTACATCGACAGATGACATTCCGTTCCTGGCAAAGGCAGACTGGGGTACGTCTCTCATTATCTGCACCCATTTCTGCGAAAATTGATGGTACCCCCGCCTCTCAGTATTCGGTACAGGTGTGTGTACACCTGCATATGCTTCGGCATGAACTGACTGAGGTCCATACGCTCCACCTCGCAAGACCCTGCCATGACTGTGAGTGCATCCTTCAATCTTGAAGACTTTCTATCGTTCGGCATCTGACAAATTCAACAGGGTATTATCGGGACACTGGTGCAATTGTTCTTTGCGTGGCGTGTCAAAGTGCTAAACCGCAGGAGCATCTACGCCGTCATCGCCATCGTACTGCTCGCCATCTGCAGCTGCCGTCCGTATCTCCAACTTCCCTTTCTCTCTCCTGGCACTGATGTAAAACGGACTCGTAGTGTGCAGCATCGGCACCTCGATCGCCATCAGTATGGTCCCGAACTTCACCGAGTTTCAGAGGTTCAAGATCGTCGTGATCGTTTGGCTGGTGTGCTCTGCGCTGTGCGATGTGATCATAACGTTCGCGCTTGTCTGGCACTTAGTCAGTGGACTCCTTTGTGTTGGGTGCACGCAGCTTACTTAATTACCATTTGTAGAGGCGGCATAAAACAGGGTTTTCGGCGACCGATGATATCGTCAACCGTATCATCCGCGGTGCGTATTCAAGCCCATCCTACATCGCGGTTCTGTGGCTAATGAGATTCTACCAATCCGTAGCAACGGTGCAAACAGGCCTCCTCACCGCCATATGGGCCTCAGTCGACCTAGTCGTCTTCCTCGTCAACCCCACTGGACTGTAAGTCTACCAGTACCTACCTGCCCACAAATGAATCCCCAAGCTCACACTCCGCGTACTAAGGCACCTGGTGTTCAACGTCCCCCTCTCAAAACTATACACGAACTCGCTGCTGTCGAGCATGAACGCGCGCGGCGGGTGGCAGGCGAGCAGCAGCAACCGCACCCCCAGCGGCGTCGACTCGCGCTCGCACCAGGCGCACGAGTATCCCACGCGGGGCACGGACGTGGTCAAGCTGCCCGGCACGAATACCGGACCAGAGGTGCGTTGCCTCCTGACTCGACTCTGCGTTGATGGTCCTCTACTGACGGGGAGCGGCGGAAGGTATTCGTGCATGTTGAGCAGCACGAGATGTCCGACGCGCCGGGGGACAGGAAGGCGGGCGACAGCATGTTCGCGGACCATGTGTCTGCGCAGGAGTCGGATTCCGAGTGGGCGGACGTGAAGAAGCACCCCGGGAGGGATAATATGGTCTGAGATATGAGCCGTTGTATAATGTATAGGTCGCTTTAGTGTAATTGCAGCACAATGTAGAGTGCGTTCCGTGGCAATCGTCGTATTCTGTCATCAATAGCCTGGATGCTACAGTCAAATATGGTGTCTAAATTCCAGCGAGCGCCGCCCGCGCCCCAGTTTTCCTGCACAGTAGTAGATAGCAATTCGATAGCAATTGACGATAATGACCAGTAGATACTTGGTAGATACGGTGCATAAATGACATATCGCTAAACCATCGACCTGGCAATCCCACTCGCTTCCGTCCAAGTAACCGCATCCTCCTCAGACGGCGCAGGCTCCCCATGCCTTTACAACACCAAACAAACATTCAATCTCATCAGTCCATCTCCCCCCCACAAATAGCTAGTAGACAAACTCACTTTGCCCTCAAATGGTAATCCATACACCCCTTCTCGACGCTACTACCGTGACTATACACGCCCGCACGCGCACAGGGCCGGCAGTACCGGTACTCGTCGGGGAAGATGGTGCTGGGGGCGGGCGGCAAGGGGGGTTGCTCGCCTGGAGCGAGCAGCGTGATGGAGTCGAGGTTGGCGAGGTCGTGGTCGTTGTAGATCGTTGCGCGGGATACCTCGCTGGAGGAGCGCACGCCGTTATTGAGGGGGAACAAGTGGTGAAAGAGGGGGGACTCACTTCATATACGCGGTGGTCCGCGTGTACCATTCGTTTTCTACAGCTACATGATGCGCCTAGGGTACAACGTTAGGTGCAGCAGACAAGTAAGTAGGCACGGGGACGTACGAGCTCGCAGAACGTAGTAGGCCTCCCAAACTCCGGATGCCCACACCGGCACACCAACAGCCCATCGAGCCTGCTCACCTCCGCGTGCGTGGTGTCCAGAGGCAGGCCCAGGCGCGCAAGCACCTTCCGGACGTCTGCGGGCCTCGGGCTGGATCTGTAGTATGCGAGCCCCGGGTGCGTCCGGACGGTGTGCCGCCAGTGATCCCGGAAGGCGCATGGTTTGCTGAGAACGCAGTGGCAGGAGAAGATGGACGTTGCGAGCGCCAGGGTGTGTGTGATCTCTTTCTCCTCAATATTCTTCTCCCCAACCTCCTCCTTCTCCTCGGCATCCTCGAGTCCGCGCAACAACCCCACAGCCCGCCTCTGCGCATCCAACTGCAACGCGCGGATATCCCACACGACGGAGTCGATCACGGCGTCCCACGCCGCACGCGCGAGCGGCTCGCGGGCTTTGTTGAGCGAGCAGAGATAGTCGCAGGTGGGGAGATGGACGATGTCGTGGGCGCTCGGGAGGTCGGGGCGGGTGAGGCCTGGGAGGTGGGGGCGTGGGAGGTCTGGGAGGGCTGGGCGCGGGAGGTGGGGGCGCGGGAGGTTTGTGCGCGTTGTGCCGTCCGCCGTTATGCCGTCCGCCGTTATGCCCGGGAGCTGCTTGGCCCAGTCGTCCACCGTGCCTTCCCCGGCCCAGTCGTCCTCAGGAAGCCCCGCAGCCCACTCCTCAAAAAACCCCCTCAGCTCCTCCTGCCTTACCTTCTTCCGCTCGAGGTACTCCAGGTGGTCTACGCGGTCCTTGTTCCGCGCGATGATGGAGGCTATTTGTGGGGCGATGCGTTTCCATACTGCGTTATGCGCATTGGGTATTAATTAACTGGCATAGAGGAGGAGGGGAGGGGGAAGGGCAGAGGAAGGGAGGGAAGGAGAGGGGAGAGGGGAGGGGAATGGACAGGGGAAGGGGATAGGGACAGGGGAGGGGGAAATGGACGCACTGAGAGGAGTAAGCTCGCGCGGCTGCTCGACGATGCGCATCCACTCCCAGTCCCGGTCCGGGATGTATTTCCTCTCCCAGCCCATTTCCGCTATTCTTGCTTCGATGCTGTGTGCATTAGTGTGTTAGCTCGTGTGCGTACAGTGTTATGTAGCGGGCTCGTCGTCGGCGGCACAGCGTCAAGGAGGCACAGCGTCGAGAAAGAGACAAGACTTACGCTGTACGGCGTTGTTTCGAGCGGTCGGAGCCCGCCGTCCACTTTTCCTTGGTCCATTCTCGCTCCCATGTTTCGATTTCTAGCGCGCTCTGCCAGTGATGCATATTCACCTGTCGCGTGAGTACGGGTGATACATACACGGATCACGGAGGATGGTGCAGGGGTGCAGGGAAAGGGGAGAGAGGGACGGACCTTCATGATCCGCGTCGCAACAGCCTGCTGCTCCTTCACGAACGCGTCCAGCTCCAGCTTGTCGGGGGAGGACGCGTCTAGCTTGTCGGGCGAGGACGACGCCTCGAGCTCGAGGTCCCGCGCCGCTTCGAGCGCGAGGTCCCGCGCCGCCTCGAGCTCGAGGTACCGCGCGAGCACGAGCTCAAGCTCGGGGACGTAGTACGCGTTGCTCGGCGTGTTCGTCAGGCTCGAGATCGCGGGGGACGGGGAGTACAGGTTGTGGATGTAATGGTGGTACGAGTCCATTTCTACGTTTGTGCGTTAATGATGAGGGGGATAGCGGTATCAGGGGGAGGGGGGGGAGAGGGACGTACTCTGTCTAGAGCGCGGGAGGAGCGTGAACACCACCTCGCGGCGGTGCCAGATTTTCTTCTTGATCACTTGAGAGCCCTTCCGGACGCTGCATATGTCATACCGAAGCACACGAGAAGGGATGAGAAGGGATGAGAAGGGATGCGATGCGAGGGGTATACTACTTACTGAGCGGCGAGGCATTGCGCGCAGAACCGCAACCTCAGCGCGTAGTCGACTTTCTGCGCTTGTTTGCTGTGGCATGTCTGTCCCCCCGTCACACATCCATCCATCCATCACTCCCCGTCCAAGTGTCGTATGAGATGAAACGTGTACGCACATGACAGTTCTTCTCGAAAAGCAGCGACGCGTACTGCATCTCCGACATATCCCCGGGGCACTCGGGCAGCCCTGCGATGTTGTGGCGCGCGGCGAGCCAGATGTGCCGGGCGGACTTGCTGGTGAAGAGGGCGCGCATGTGGTGCGAGAGGCGGCTGAAGTGGAGGATGTCGAGGGGGGTGAGGCGGAACATTATCTACGCATGTTGAGTGTGAGCGTATTGAGTGGGTGGTAGGGAGAGGGGGGAGAGGGGGGAGACGCACCTCGTAGAAGATGTCTAGGGGCATGTCCATGAGCACGGCGAGCCTTCCCCGCTCTCCGTCCTTTCGGCTTAAGCTTCTTGGCGTTGTCGTCCTTACGAGCGCTCCCGCGTGCCTTTCGTTTCTTCGACGCAGCCACTGTAGTGAGTGCCTCCATAAGTAAGTGAGATGTGGGCCTGCATGAGCGGGACGGCGTACCAGGCTCTTCCTCGTAAGCATCTTCGTTTCCGTCGTCGCTACATGTACAGTCAGGCTCTGGTCAGTACCATGAGCAGTGGATGCACGTGGTGAAGGGAAGACGGACTCGGATAGAACAGGGCTGGCGGCGGCGGCGGCGAGGACTTTCTTGACGGTTCGGCGCGGTCTGTTCATGTTCTTGTCGGTTGGTCGTACGGTGACACTTGTAAGTAGTTGCAAGCTGGCAGAAGTCGCGACGCCATGTAAACGCGGTACACGTGACTTGTACTCCATTGGGGCACGCCCCCTGTTTCAAGTGCTGCTGCGACGGTCAAAGTCACGGTTGTGCTAACACTTTCACTTGCTAGCGTTGGTTTTTGTTTCTTGCTGATGCGTTCACGTCTCCTGTGCTCTCTACAGCTGCTGCCAATCTAGACTCTTATGAACAAACCCACGCAGTATGGAGATACTTAGGATCGCAACAAGAATACTCACCGTCCGACTCATCACTGTCGACGTCTCGATGGCACGATCCCCCTAACGAGCGGATCGTCTGGATCCTCCGTTCAGTGGCAGCTTCCTCCCCGCAATTCGCTCTGACTCTCTGCTTCGTCTCGCGGCCCACCTCCGCGTTGTCGTAGTGCTGAACACGCGACATAGTAGTGCTGAACACGCGCGCCCCGATTCAATCGCATGGTCACAGGTGGACATGATCGTAGTCTTCGTGACAGAGTGAAATGCCTTTGGATGGACGGCCCCGAGAGATCCCTCTTATACACCTACCGAATGCCGTCGATATCGCCCTGCTCGAGGAGGTCCTGTACGGACCCTTGCCACCTCAACTTCAAGCAGACTCTCGATCCTTCTGATGAGGCTCACCGTACACGGGGTGTACGTCCCGCCTTCTCCAGCAGCGAGGTCACCGTACTTCGCACACACGCGTCTTCCCATGTTTTTCCATACCCGTATTATTTGTTCCCTAGCCTGGTATCTGAAAACTAGCCTAGTCTTTGAAAGCTAGACATCGCGATTCAACGACGGGGAGCACGACGCGGGACCTCCTCAAGCCGATTTGCGTATCGATCCGCTGGTGTTGGTGTTTTACCGCAACGAGATGGCTGCGCAGAACGCAATGAGATGGCTGCGCAGTGCAGAAGACGTCTGAATGGCTCGCGAGAGTGCGCGCTAACGACCAACGCGTGTATTCTCCTGAGGCGGATTTTGATCGGGTGGAGGAGCGATGGGTGGACGAGGCGCGCCGTGGTGAGGGAATTTGGGAGAGAGCCGTTAGGGAGACGGGCGCGAGAATGGGGTAGCTGTGGATTGAGTTTTTGAGGTACGCGTGTTTGCGAAATGTTGTGTAGCTTTACTGATCGGCCTGGCTCGTAGATTTGGGTATGCAGGAAGGGAGTGTAGACACATATGGTATGGCGCGATTTCGTTCTCCAAATATCTCTCGCGTTGACTCGAAGAGCGTTAGAGAGGGACGTGCACTGCGTATAAATCCAGAGCTCGAGTCAGCACTTCTCCATAACAGAATTGCACTACGAAAGCACGCTGTAACGCGACCGCACCTGACTTGCACCTGACTTGCACCTGACCACGAACTCTATGGCACGTGAGCATGAAGGCCCATGCCACGCGCCAGCCAGTCGACCTCTTCAATCTGATGGCACGCTCCTCGCCGCTGAAGCTCAAATCTATATAAGCAAGCAGCCTCACTGATTTCGTCTGCGCTCCCGTACTATACGATATCGATACGACCGCGTAGATCGCTGTCTTGCCATGAACAGACCGCGCCGCAAATGCAATATCACGAAGAAGGAGGCTGTCGTCACGGTCGCCGCCAGCCCGGCACACTCTGAGTGAGTTGGTGTTCTCCACGCCCGTTACTACTACATGGGATGCTGACTAGAAGAGTTTCCTAGGGAGGACGACGACGGGGATGAGTATGAGTATGTTGACCAGCCGGGTATGTGCCCTCACTTCGAATTCGTAACGATTGAGCCCTTTTACAAATTTGTCGTTCCAGAGATGTCGTCCAAGAAACGAAAGACACGCCGCAAATCCAACGCCAAGAAACCAAAAGCCCTACGCGGAAAGCTCGCCGCCTTCAAAGACATGCCGCTCGACATATTCTACGAGGTCCGTCCCCCCCCCCCCCCCCCCCCCCCCCCCCCCCCCCCCCCTCCCCCTCCACC